>JAVSIQ010000144.1:0-219024 GCA_038502775.1 Hippodamia convergens | reverse complement strand
AAAATTTTCCTGTATTATTCACTGTTGGATACCCAAAAGGAAAAATTACACTGAAATTCATCCGTTGCGATAGTAATCTGTCAAAAATACACGTTTCGATAGGTTAAAACTGCAGGTGTGGAATTTTCAGATTAACACGACAAAACCAACCTAATTTTTTTTCCATTCCATCAATTCTTGATCTGTAGATAACTCTGCTTTCTGCCATGAACAACATTCAGGAAATATACGTGTGGCACTCGAGGACTGCCGCGGTAAAGCTGTAGCATAGCATCTATTGAAAAATCAGGAGATATATTGTTGATTTAAAATATTTATTTATCTTACAATACATGTAGGTTATTCAGGAATGTTTATCATTGAAACTATAGGTTTATGGTAACTGAAATAAGAAACATAAGTTTGAGACTTAATGTCTTCTAAATATCTGGAAAATACCGCGTCAATAGTGGTACCATATTTTGTTGTGGATTCTTGTGGATTATTATTCATTTTTAAATTCAATTTTTCCGAAAAAAAAGTTGTCAACCGCTCTGATTTTTTATCAGCGAAGTTAATGTTGAAATCGCCAGCCAAGATAAGTGGAAATTAATTACCATTTGTACCAAGTATTTTCGACCCTTCTTCAGTGTACTCCAGTAAAGTGCGATGAATAAAATGCTCTACCTCGTCCAATTTTGGAATCGGAGAAATGTAAATTGCTACCATGACTATGTGTAAGCCATTTCTAAGTTTAAATAAGCATGCACAAATATCTCCAATATATGAGCGTCTAACCTTAACATCGCTAATGTCTTCAATATTTATTTCAATATTCGGAGTCATAATATTAGTAACATTATTACTATTTTGGTAAAGAGCTACTCCACCTTTTGGAACAGTATCTCGTTTGAATTGAACAATACAATTGAAATAAGGTATTTCAATCGGATTATCAGCGTCATGCATGTTTTGGTAAGAAGTAACACATTGGTTTGTCTCGTAACTGAATCTTGTAAATCGTATTTATGACTATGTAAACTTTGGCAATTGAAAGTCATTATTGAAATGCCATTTCTATTACTAATGAAATCTGAGACACTTTGAGCTATCGTCTAAACACTATTTAAAGACAGTCTTTTGAATTCTTGCAACAAATATGCAGTCAATGCAGCTTGCCTTCGATTATGATAAAACTTAAATGCAGAATTATCATTTTTTGTCGTAATATACAATTATTAAATATTAGTCACCCGAGAGTGTGCAACATAGACGAGTTCCTGAGAATGTGATTTACTATACTTATATACTATTTCGTCAAAAGTTCCACCTTGCGACTTATGCATAGTAAGAGCAAGAGCTGAAGTTATTGGAAAATGTTTGCGTTTGGCTATACATTTTCTATCCAATGTTTATGAAATATTTGCTGTTCGTAGTTCAATGGAAACAGCGAGATTGCCGACTCCATTTTGCACTTCTAGAGTGGCTCCACGCTTCCATCTGGTCGCAAGCACCCAAACACCGTGCCGAAGTCTACCGAACTGAACCGACGATACACGGCTGTGTTAGGTTTTTTTGTTACGGAATTTCTACATTCGGTCGCCGCGCTCAAAGCCTGAGATAAAAGCTATGAAATAGCTTGAAACCAAGATTTTATGACTCACTCTCGATTGGCAACTGAGTTAGCAGCCCCACAAAGATAATGTAAATACACCCGACCCAGATCAGTGATGCATGCTCACAATTGATGAAATAAACTTTTCCTGAAGATGCTGAAATTAGGTGAATTGTCTTGAATTATTTGGATCTTTTGTTCTCAATCAGCCCATATTTTTCTTGAAAGAAAACACCCATATCCACACAGGCATTTCTTGATTTTCTACATTCGGGAATGAGACAACCACTTTTTACGTAACAGAATGACTTTTTCTTGTAAGAAAGAATGGAAATACATCGTACCAATTACTATGAAACTTCGAACGATTCTGCAAATTTTGCTTAATTGAATTTTCGATCCCTTAGTAATCAGGCTGATTACCTCCCAGCTCATCAATCATTACGTTGTCATTAATCCGATTATCTTTGATGCTTCGCAGATAACTCTAAAGGTGAGATCCGGGGACTCCGAGTTACTGAAAGCTTTCAATATGAAACTTCTTCCTTCGTCTTTAGTTAAGTCAAAACAAGCGGCATTAGTGGAGAGGCTTAGGTAAGTGACCGTAGCGTCCGTGGCATTCACGATAATTTTCTATTAAATGCCTTCATAATTACTTCAAAGGCAGTCACGAAACAGGAAATGTTGAGGAAAAGCGAATGCAAAATGTACTATTTCACAAAAAACTTAACTACATAGTCTGAATCGAATGACTAAATGACAAGAAAAATACAAAGAAAGGAATTGATGATGAACAGTGGCAAAATGGAAATGCACAAAAATATAACACAAAAAAATAAATAAAATGGATTTAACGGAATACCTCATAGTAGAACTTCTAACTGTTCTATCGAAAAGTTACGGTATTCATTAGTATCAATGAATTGGTGTATTGAGTAAAGAGCGGTAAGGTCGTTTTAACGAACGAAGACAGGGGCGGGCCCAATGGGGGGATGGGGGAGAGATGATCCCCTCCCAATGTTGAACGAAGTAGGCAAATTTTTAAAGCAGTCCAAAGATTTTGAGAGGAGATGGAAATATTTCAAAGCACTTGGAAAAAATTTCGAAGCTGTTGGAAAAAGTTCAAAGCAGTTGGTAAAATTTCGAAATTCGTAGGAATCTGAATTAGAAAAAACAAGTTTGCAATCAGTACCTAACAATATATGTATAGCCGGAAATAAATGGTATTCAACCCAATATTTTTACCATCAAGTGTTTGAAGAGATGCGGCTTCAAGAAGTAGGTACTCGGTGCTCGGTAGTTGTAAATTTTGCTTTTACGTCGCATTGACTGTATCATGAAAAAAACCATCTGGTATCCTAAAATTTAAGCTGTTTCTATCAGATAAGCAGAATCATCATTGGGGTCCCGTAGCGGTCTTCAAACATCTGAAGTGCCGAAAAATCATCACCTAGAAGGTCGTATCCGGTTTGAAAAACCCTCACGACTAGAGAGCAAGAATTTGTGGATTTTGAATTTGAATATCGAAGGAATTTCGAAAGACAAGTGTGATTACGTCTCCAAATTAGCTGATGAACATGGTATCGAAGTGATTCTTCTGCAAGAAACCCACACGGCAACAGAAAAAATTCCTTGTGAAAGAGGACAGTTGAAAGGTTATGTATTAATTGATTTTTTACAAGTTTAGCTTGTTATGTTAAAAAATTATCAGTTGGTAATTTTCAACAGATTCGGAAAGGGGAAATTGATGTAGGTTTTTTTCATTTCTTTCAAATTTTGTTACATTTCTGTCATAAATATTTATAAACCTCCGAACATTATTTGGCCAAGAAATCTGAATGTAGCAAATGCATTTCTAAAATGCATTTGATTTATTCTGAATAATCGGTTTCTTTTCTGCTTCTGTCTTTTTTCATTTCAGATTAAGAATTGCGAGTCGTTTTGGGAAGAATCTGTTTATTCGAGCCCATCGACGGCTAACATGAAGATGATACTGATGTCTTTCAAGATTTTCTTGATATTTAATATTTTATGTATTTTTTTTTACGGGGAGACAGATTTTTTCGGCTGGGGTTTTATTCCCTGGCTGTATAGTATCGTATGATACTAGTGATGATAGTATCGTATGATTCTATAGTATCATACGAAGAATGTTATGATACCCCGTTCTTTTTTACCTCAGCTTAGGTACTTTTTGTTTCAACATTTATTGTATTTTTTCAGCTCTCTTTTTCATAAGAATATATGCATATATCATTAGGTACGCTCCTCGTATATTGTGTTATAGTTTCGCGAATAAACAATATGTGTAAATAAGTTTAAAAAATGAACCGAAAAAGATTCAAAGTGGAGCTTGAGTTATGTGATCGGTGGTGCCTTTTAAAAAATTACTAAAAAAAGTTCATGAATAGAAAATGCACAAAGGACAACAAGTTTGAAAGAAAATTATGCATTATGAATCTAGAATATCTGAAGGGCAATTTAATTGTATTATTTTTTTTAACTATAAAAATTCAAATAAGCTACGAAACACAAATCCAATACTACAAAAATTGTTCAAAACACAAAATATATCCTCAATTCCAAACACTTATTGCAATAAACTCTGCAAAAAGTTCGAAATCACCAACACGAAACCGTTTCCCGTTTCCCTACTTAACTGGGAATCTGTTTTTTTTTAAGTCTCTTCATTTATGATGTTTGCAACTTTGACACACATTTTCTGTTTTATTCCTTAGTTATGTTGCTTTTATTTATTTCATAGAATATATAAGCAAAAGGGGGGCTCATTCTTTATCAAACGAAATATATTTTCTCAACATTTTGTTCCTATTATTCTGTGAAATGGGCTCATGTTAAGGATGAGCAGTTTCAATATTAAGAATCTCCTCGAAGTGGTAGGTAATTACCTTTGATTATTCATCTACCCAACATTTAATTATGTATTTTTCTCCATTTTATGAAATATGCTTTTTTTGGGGAAAATATCTTGTTTTATGATGCTTGAAAATGTGAGATATACACCAAAGAGTGAAACTGAATTAAATTAAAGAATAAAACAAAGAGTATGTCCCAAAGTACTTCTCATAAAAAAAATTATTCCATAAAATAAAAAAACTCATATTATTGAATATTGGGTAATTGGAAAATCAATGTTAATTTCTCACCACTTTGATGCTCATTCCCAATATTTCTCCTCTCACAGATTAAAAAGAATAGATTTTCGGAAAAAAAATTTCCTTTGATGAAAATGAGCCTTGCCCTCACTCCCAGATTCCATCAAATAAAGAAAAGCTACAAAACTGAAGGAACAAACTGGTAGTGTTTCTCAAAGTTTCAAGTAACATCAAGATATCTCAATATATAAAACTCAGTCGGTCATATTGTTGGTTACACCATTTATAACTCAAGATTGGATGAACTGTTTGACATGAAAGTTTTTTTGTTGGATTCTTCTACGGTGGGGCTAACATAAAATACATTAAAATAATGAAAAATTTGATGAAATGGAAAAAAGTAGGAAATTATTTTCCTTCTTGCTAATAACGTCAGTAGATGTTGCTGAGGTTGATAGCGTTTTCGTGTAAGTATTATATTTGATATAAATTCGGTGAACTACATTTAATAATGATATTAACGCATCTGAGTCCATGTGTTATCACACATTTCTTTCTTCCGAACACTACGGAAAATTTTATGACGAAAAAACTAAAAATGTGGTTCATCATAAGGTACAACAATGAGACAATTTTTAAATAATAATAAGGTACCGCTTGAATAAAGTGGAGTCTATTCATGTAAATAACAATGTACATACCTACCTATTTAAATTTTTTGTATATCTTGTACTTTAATTTTGTCTTATTTACCCCCTACTTGAAAAAGTACCAGTTTTGTTGATACAACTTTATGAATCTCTGAGGCGAAACAAAGTTCGCCGGGCCAGCTAATACTCCATAAAATCAATAAAATCATCTAATTGAATGTTTGGTAGATGGAAAAAAGTTAATTACTCCTCGCCCTGTTGAAATTCATCACTTTGATTTTTTTCCACCGAAACAAATATCATACTATATTATTTATAACGGTTTTCTGTTAATCCAATGTATAGTTAGAAAATTTTCGATTTGGGTTTTCCTGCAATTTCGATGTTTTTACAGTCTTTGTAATTCTAATCAGCGCATAATTTGTTGGAAGTTCTCTTTACAGTATGTATCATGAATGAGCAATATCTAAATAAATAAACCTGTTTCGTGATTGTCCATTCTGCAATTTTTTTCATATCTATTATGGATTTTTCATGTTACACCTTAATGAGATTTGGACAAAGTCTTTCAAACTTTATCAGTTTTTTCAAAGCCCTTCATGCACTTGTGTACATAGGCACTTTCATCTTCGACCGTTCCTCATTATCCCTTCATTGTTGACTGCCACTGATCCCTGCTCATCACTCCCAACAAAACAGAAATTCGTTTCTTCCTACATTCAAACTTGCTCGTCGTTCCATGTAATAATTCTCCCCGACTACAATCCACCTTGAGAACGAGAAGATCAAAGAATAATGCCGAATAAATCACTCCTCTTTATCACGGATCTCCGGATCGAACACAGCCCAGAACGAAGAAGTATTAATCATTTATTTGCGAATTCCCGGGCCAAACAACATCTCCGAACTCCGAATTATATATATATATATATATATATATATATATATATATATATATATATATATATTCTTATGAAGAAGAGAGCTAAAATAATACAATAAATGTTGAAACGAAAAGTACCTAAGCTGAGGTAAAAAAAAAGGGGTATCATGACATTCTTCGTATGATACTATAGAATCATACGATACTATCATCACTAGTATCATATGATACTATAAAGCCAGGAAAAAAAACCTCAGCCGAAAAAACCTGTCTCCCCGTAAAAAAATAACATAAAATATTAAATATCAGGAAAATCTTGAAAGACATGAGTGTGATCATCTTCTTGTTATCCGTCGATGGGCTCGGATAAACAGATTCTTCCCAGAACGACTCGCAATTCTCAATCTGAAATGAAAAAAGACAAAAGCAGAAAAAAAACCGATTATTCAGAATGAATCAAATGCATTTTAGAAATGCATTTGCTACTTTGAAAAACATCAACATTCAGATTTCTTGGCCAAATAATGTTCGGAGGTTTATAAATATTTATGACAGAAATGTCACAAAATTTGAAAGAAATGAAAGAAAAATTCCATCAATTTCCACTTTACGAATCTGTTGAAAATTTCGAACTGATAATTTTTCAACATAACAAGTTAAACTTGTAAAAAATCAATTAATACATAACTTTCAACTGTCTTCTTTCACGAGGATTTTTTTCTGTTGCCGTGTGGGTTTCTTGCAGAAGAAACACTTCGATACCATGTTCATCAGCTAATTTGGAGACGTAATCACACTTGTCCTTCGAAATTCGTTCGATATTCAAATTCAAAATCCACAAATTCTTGCTCTCTGGTCGTGAGGGTTTTTCAAACCGGATACGACCTTCCAGGGGATGATTTTTCGGCACTTCCGATGTTTGAAGACCGCTACGGGACCCCAATGAAAGGCAATCATCGACCATAGATAAACCAAACATGTTATAACACAAGAAAACAGAATATTTTTCAGGTCCAAAAACTACGACATATTCCGAGAATTGTCATTCTGACAATTGATAAAAATTAGCCTTGCCTTCACTCCCAGATTCCATCAGATAAAGAAAAGCTACAAAACTGAAGGAACAAACCGGTATTAGTGTTTCTCAAAGTTTCAAGTAACATTAAGATATACTCCATAAAATAATTTAATCGAATGTTTGGTAGATGGAAAAAAGGTAATTACTCTTCACCCTGTTGAAATTCATCACTTTGATTTTTTTTAGCGAAACAAATATCATACTTTATTATTTATAACGGTTTTTTTCAATCCAATGTACAGTTGGAAAATTTTCGATTTGGGTTTTCCTTCAATTTCGATGTTTTCACAGTCCTTGTAATTCTAATCGGTGCATGATTTATTCGAAATTCGCTTTACAGTATGTATCATGAATGAGCAATATCTAAATAAATAAACCTGTTTCGTATTTGTCCATTCTGCAATTTTTTTTCATATCTATTATGGATTTTTCATGTTACACCTTAATGAGATTTGGACAAAGTCTTTCAAACTTTTTCAGTTTTTTCAAAGCCCTTTATGCACCTGTGTACATAGGCACTTTCATCTTCGACCGTTCCTCATTATCCCTTCATTGTTGACTGCCACTGGTCCCTGCTCTTCACTCCCAAGAAAACAGAAATTCGTTTCTTCCTATATTCAAACTTGCTCGTCGTTCCATGTAATAATTCTCCCCGACTACAATCCACCTTCAGAACGAGAAGATCAAAGAATAACGCCGAATAAATCACTCCTCTTTATCACGGATCTCCGGATCGAACACAGCCCAGAACGAAGAAGTATTAATCATTTATTTGCGAATTCCCGGGCCAAACAACATCTCCGAGCGGCGAATTAATAAGGCGCAACGTTTTATCACCTACAAAGCCGGTGATCCACAAATTTTAACGACAACAATTTGTATTATCCGCGTAGCGGCCTTCGTAATGGACGCGATGAAGCAATATTTCATAGGGAAGATCAATATTGTACTTTGCCGCTAATCGGAAGCAAACCGTTATTTACTGGTATCCGTTATCGCGGTACAACGAACGCAGGAATAGATTTATGAGATTCGGGCGCAAATCACTTGTTCGAAGATACCCCCTTAATTGGTGGGTCGTTAATCATATAGAGTTGCGCCTCTGCCCCTCATTATGCACCTGATGTAATTTCGCGATGAAAGAGAATTGTGGTCTGGTGGTGGTTGCGAGAGAGCGGTGTCGAAACTTGATGGGAATTTGGTACTATAAGCCGTATACACGACAAGGCACTTGTTAACCATGGTGGAAGAATACAAGGTGTGTTCGTAACGAATCTTATGACGTCACTCTGGACAAATTATTTGAAATGGTCTACCTCTGTTTCTTGAAAATGATCCTTCATACCTCTTTACTGGAATTTTTGGAATTTTTTTGTTTTTAAGGTGAAAATTAGGATCACGTGTATCTGTTTGTTGGATATTTAAAGGGATGATTATTGAGAATTTTATACATATATATTTTTAAGACTCTTCGAATGTAATCTTCCGAATTCATCTGAAGCTTTGATGAACTAGTTGAATAAACAATTTGAGGTGAAAATGATTAATTTTGAAATCGTCATATCTTCTTTTAAAATATTCTTTCTTTTCCATGAAAACTAATGAAATCCAAGTAGAGATTTTTCTATTATCTTGTTTGAGAAAGATATACGAAATATTTGTACGAGCTCTCAAATAATAGCTCTTTCCTTGGGGTTTGTTCAAGCCAAAGCACACCACAGTTTTTGTTTTCTGCGTTTAATCAATTTTCCTCCAGAGTAGAGACATTTTGGTAACGAAGGAAAATTGTCTAGTTCCAATTTCTTGTATTTGAGAAATAATATGTAAAACAGTCATCAAAAATTAGTTGAAGATCCTTCGAACGTCTCAAAAGATATCATTCATAAGTTCGTCAGTTTTCGCACAAAAGTCAAAAATACTGATTTTTCTGGTTTCTATACGTATTTCACATGAGAAATTCAATTCAATCAAAACCACCAAAATTTTAAATTGATAATACAATAGAAAAAGTCATTGATAGAGCGTTCTGGAGAATTCAAATCCGTGACCACACTGACGTCATAGTGTGCAACAAGATGCGCAAGAACACACCTTGTATTCTTCCACCATGCTTGTTAACCACTACAAATATTATTGGCCACAGTCATTGACAAGGGCGAATTTACAGGGGACGGGGTGTTAATGGGGGTAATTATCACCCCTATCCCATGAGTATCGAAAACCTGAAAAAAAGGTACCTACGCAACGTGATGCTCATAAAAAATTTCATACAATAATTTTAAATTCGTAATTTCTCAAATATTGTCAATATATACTTCGAGCAACAATTAAAGGAACAGAAAAATATTCAAAATTTTTTGGTGATTTTCAACAGCCTGCATCTCAATGAAAAATGGTCTTATAGAAAATAAAAAAAACTAACTTTTGAAGCTTGATAACTTTTATTTCTGAATTTATTGGTTCAACCGGTTGCCATCGGATAAAGCACAAAAAAAAAAGTTTTTCAAGTTTTTTTTTTTTCTCTACGCGCATGGAAAAATTTTCTCGAGCTTGACCGATACAAATGTCACATAACTTTTTATTCAGCTCTAATTTACTTTTCATGACTTTCAGATAAAACCATTTGTTTTCGAGATATCCTGTTTTGAATGCAAAATGATCCTTTTTCACACAACTGCCGATATCTCCGGAACTACTGATCACCTAGTAGGCTGAAAGGTGATTTCTTTCCTACAAAAATCTGTTTTGTCAATTCTAAAGAAAATGTTTTCACCTGTCACATAAACGTGGAAAAAGAGCAAAAAAATGCCATTTTACCATTTTTTGTTAAATGGACTATATTTTCGTCAATATTGGCGAAAAAGCTTGGGTTATGAAAACATGTTACAGCCCGAAGTCGTCCCTAAATTGGTAGATCAATTGGTTCAGCAATTTTCTTGAACAGATTGATTGAAATTTTGAAAAAATTAAGGAAACAAGGTTTTTGTTCCTCAAACCTAATTTTGTTAATCAATTAATAAATACTTTATTCCTTCAGATTTCACAACGTTTTTTTTTTAATCATAGAAATTTTTTTTTTCAAAAATTTTCGAAATTTGGAAGAAAAATTTCCACTTAAAAAACAAGAGACCATTTCTGACTCACCTCCACTGAAGCTATGGACACTGGATACATATAAACCTTGATTTTCTTAAAAAAAAATCATGAAATGAATTTAAAGTGGATACCCCTAACTTGCCCTCGGTACTCGTTAAGCGAAATTCTGAGAGACAGAATTTTTTCCGTTTCTGACCAGCCGCTTCAAAAAACAGTGTTTTTGAAAACCTTTCTACCCATTCGTAAAAAAAAACCGATTCAAATAGATTGGGTCAAGTTCAAGAAAAAAAAAACCTTATTCCCTATTTTTTCATATGTTCAATCAATCGGTCCAAGAAAACCGCTGAACCGATCGATCTACCGATTTGGGGGGGACTTTGGGGAACATCAGGCTGCCAAATTTTTTCATAACCTAATCTTTTCCCCCAATGTTGAAAATGATACAGTCGATTAACCAATAAATGGCAAAATGACATTTTTGTGCTCTTTTTCCACGTTTATGTGACAGGTGAAAACAAATTTCTTTTTAATTAAACAAAACAGATTTTTATAAAAAATTTTCTGTAGACCAAGAAATAGCCTTTCGGCTCGCTAGGCAACCAGTATGTACGGAGATACCGGCAGTTGAATGAAAAAGGATCCTTTTGCAGTAAAAACTGATTATGTATCTTGTAAGTCGTAACAAGCAAATTAGAGCTGAATGAACAGGATATGTGACATTTGCATCGGTCCAGTTAGAAAAACTTCCCCGTGAGCGTAGAGCAAAAAATTTAAAAATCGAAAAATGTCCAAAATTTTTTCTTCGTGCACTATCCGATGATTGCATGACCACCGGTACTATGAGAAACTGTTAACCAACAATTTCAGAAAGTAGAGTCTTCAAGCTTCAGAAGTTGGTTTTTCATTATCTATAAGACCATTCCTTCAATTGTTTCGCAAAGTTTATTAGCAATGAAAACTTCCTAAATATGTGATAAGCAAATACCTTTCAAGCTCAAAATATAGGAAGTCTCTAGTTATTCATTCTCAATGGATCAAGACAATCCATCGTCTCCATTCACACGATGCCATTCCACTAGACCATTGGATTGTCTCAATGGAATGGATTGTCAATTGTCCCTGTGCGAATGCTCCATAACTTCTAAATGTATTTTTTAATAGGCTGAAAGTTTACCACCGTAAAAGTTCATTTAATGAGACTAATTTCAATATTTTAATTCGATACTTCCATTCTTCTTCTTCTTTTAATGCATATCCATTAATGGACGTTCGCGACCACATTTTTCATGGTTTCTCTATCTCTAGCGGTATGGATCAATGAATATTTTGTATACCCGTCCATTGCAGGAACTTATTCCAACCATGGTCAGACCTCAAATGTCATCTTCCACGACAGGCTCCAGCGAACAATTCAACTTGCAACCAGCACAGCGCTCCCCTTCTCGATAATTCAAGAGAGGGTTTTATCGAGTAGACGTTCACTCATTTCGAAACGTCAAAAGAATGGAAAATATATCAACCGTTTCAGCTGCAAGACTCCTCGGAATAAAAGAGGTCCGGCCAGAGTTGGCACAATGAGAAATTACGTGATTTTTCCACCTTCTTTGTCGGGAAATGGTGCCATCTAATGAGAACTTGTTCATGCATTAAAATTGCCATCTCGTTCTTCACTCCGGGAACCCTTTATGAAACGCCCTTTGTTCTTTAATGTATAGCTTTTTTTGTTTACGTTTGCCCCGAGAGCGAGGAGGACCCTTGTGGGGATTTAATTCTCTAATGACCCCTGCGAGTGTGATGATCCTGGGCATATTAGCATGAATTTTTCATCTGCCCCGAGGCACTGACATAGTTGAGCCGCAGAACTTCTTAGCGAGTGCTAAATTTTTTATTATTCTTTATTATCTTGTGTCCTCATTATGTTCCTGCCATTTATCTCTTGTAGAGCTGGGATGCAGTTTTGAAGAACACGTGGCTCCAGTTCCAGGTTCCAGTTTATTCATATGAAAGGAACCGTAAAAAAATACACGGGGCCATATACACTTTTTATTTTAAAGATCCCCATAAAAAAGTGTCCAAAGAGGTTAAGTAGTTACTATCAGGTGGCCATAGAATAGAACTTCGGTATAAAGAAATCACAGCATTCTCGAGTGGCGTTACACAGCTGCCTTAGATTGAGACGAAAAAACCTATATTTTTCAAACACTGCCGAAATTAACCTCAATAAAGTATATATACAGGGTGAGTCTTTGACTTGTACATATTCAAACCATAAATTGTTGAGGTCAAAACAAATACTTTTTTCGTATAACATTTTTTCCGATTCAGCCTAGATAAAAAAATATAGCCATCTTAAACTTTCATTATGAGCTATGCCACCCCTGGAAATATGACACTAAAATTTTTCCGAGCATTAGATCTATCACCTGAACCTTCGAGAAAATGTAGCAGAAATTTAATTCTGCGAATTTTATGAACAGAATTATATTCAGCCAAAGTAACCAATTTTTTTAATTTCGCTGATATAGATTTTTTTAAATCATTAATTACTCGAAAAGTGCGCATTTCACGAAGAATACTTTTGGGTAATTATAAAGTTCCATGCCCAGTTGTATTTTTTTTGTATTTTTTTTCTGTGATCTTGAGGAAGGGAAAATGAACCTAACCTAACCTTACTTAACCTAACCTGAATGCGGATCGATGTTTAATTTTTTTATCAAATTTTTTTTTATTAAAAAAAAAATTTTTTTTTCAACTTTTGGTAGTGAAAATGAACCTTACCTATCCTAACATAACCTAACCTTGTTAAACTAAACTATATAGACTACATACAAGACTATTCCAGAGCGGTATCCGAGGTAAATGGAGTATATTTATGAGTTTCATTTATTTTTTTCTCGAAAATTACTGCCTCCCCAGAGCTGTAATTGAGACTGTAGTATCAGGAAGTCCTACAGATTCACTGTGCAAAATATTTTTGAAATCGGTGACGGGGCTAATAAATTTATAACAACCTACTTTTGTTTCCCAAAATGGCCAAATATTCATTAAATGGCATTCAACTCACTTCCAAGGGTCGGTATCATAGAATTTCTGCTATAATTATGGAATGGAATTGTATTTATATATTGGCCACAACAAAAAAAATGAATGTGAGTTAAATTTTGTATTCGTAAAACATTTGCCACATTAATGAGAACCTATATTCTGAAAATCATATCATTGGATGAAATCGTTCACGAGATATATTCGAAAACTACATTTTTTCATAGGTTTTCAACAGCCTGTATCTTTCTAACCGAGCCGAATCGAGAGAAATGATGAAGACAAAATGTGTTTCTTTTGACCTCAGGAATGCCCCGTTAAAATATATGTACAAGTCAAAGACTCACTCTGTATATACACTGCGCAAAAAATTAACGCTCATTCTGAAAATCTCAATTTTAATGAAAGATAACTCTACATTGAATTTATATCTTATTTTTTATGTTCTCTCGGGAAGGTTTTGAACGAAACAAGACACATTGAATGGAAGAAAAATTCAAGATTTCACCGAATCTTATGTGAAAGAAGAGGAATGAACAATTTCCAAAATACTGAAATGCTGATAAGTGATTTAATACTTGGTATTTCCACCCCTTGCGTTAATTACAGCTCGGCAGTGACGGTTCATACTCAAAATGAGTGATCTTAAAATGTTCTGATCTATTCCTTCCCAGATTTCTCCGAGTTGGATTCCTAAGTCGTTAAGAGTAACTGGATGATTTTCTGAACTTCTCAGCCTTCTATTGAGGTTGTCCCAAACCTGCTCAATCGGATTGAGATCTGGACTTCTTGCTGGCCAGTCCATTCGGGAGACTTCAACCTCTTCAAGGTACTCCTAAACGATGCGCGCACGATAGGGTCTGGCATTATAGTCCAAAAAAATGAAATTTTCACCAATGTATGGGGCAAATGTCACTACATGCTCTTCAAGAATGTTCCTTACATACTTATCAGCATTCATAGCTCCATTATCAACGACCACTAGGTCTGTGCGAGCAGTTAAAGATATTCCACCCCATACCATAATCGATCCTCCCCCGAAACCAGTAGTATTCAGGAAATCGCACTGAGCATATCTTTCATGTGGAAGTCTGTATACAAGGAAACGTCGATCACAATGGTAGATGCAGAATCTAGACTCATCTGTGCAGAGAACTCTTACCCAATCGGCCTCTTCCCAATGGATATACTCTCTCGCAAAATCCAAACGCGCCCTTCGATGAACTGGGGTAAGAGCTGGGCCTCTTGCCGCGACACGAGGCCTTAAATCATATTCTCTGAGGCAAATTCTTATTGTCTGGGTGCTAATTTGCACCCCATGAGTTTGCTCAAGCTGATTTTGAAGGAGGCGGGCGGTTGCAAACCGTTGTCTCAACGAAGAAACTCTCAAGTAACGTTCTTGAATGGCTGTTGTTACCCGTGGTCTACCCTGTCCTGGTCTTCGGACATTCATACCTGTCTCCCTGAATCGCTGCAACATTCTGGACACACTTGTATGGGAAACTCCAAACCTTTCTGCAATTCTTGTGTATGTCCACCCTTCTTCTCGCAAAACTACCGCTTGGGCACATTCCTCTTGGGTCAAATTGCGTGTTTCGCGTTGCATAGCGATCGAGTGTAGAAACTCAAACGAAAGAAAAACTATTGATCACTAGAATGGATCGAGAACAACTGATTTTAGAATGGACCCAATACATTCAAAATCTTATTATATCATCTATTTTTATTCCTGCTGGAAAAAAACATCTGTATTGAAGAAAAACGTTGAAAGTGGATAACATATGCATGCACAATTCTGATAAAAATAATTATCATTGAGAACACCTTCAGTTGTAGAATAAATTTGAGATTTCCATAATGTGCGTTAATTTTTTTGCGCAGTGTATATATGTAATCAGAAGAAAGAGCTCTACCGATTAAAAAAATAAAATGAATGAAATGCAGGGTGTACCATTTAAAAAACAATACTTCACAACAAATTTTCAGGTTTTCGATGAATTTCTTAGCACTGAATCCTGAATGCCCATGAAAAATATTACAAATTTTCCCATTCAAACGTTTTTGTACGACCAATATTAACTGAGATAGCTATTGAGTGAAATATAAACAATCACCCTGTACACGGTGTTTCAAAAAAAAGTGATCGCGTCTCTTGGATAGATAGAAAACTAAAAAATGATCAGGGTTTGTTTGGTCAAATATTTCAATCCGTATTCAAGATAAGGGCGTTGAAGAAAAAAAATACACATTTCTTAATATTCTGCCGAAAATACAAGCAACATCGTAATGAAATTTTATACGAATATGTTTTGGAAGCTGATACATTCAATGAATTTTTTTCATGTCTTACTCTCATGGAGGAAGTATTGAACATGACTTTCACAATATTAGATTTATTAAGAAAAATCTCAAGTGAACTGAAACAACATTTAATTTTAGACCGGAAGATTACTCTCGATAAAACAAGATAATGTGTACCGTTTTTGTAATAACCAATGCTGGTATAAGTATTGATAAATTTATGAATCATTAATATTAATTAGTAAGCATGCTGGAGCTCTACCGCATTTCGATAGAAGGTGTAGTAATTGGTTGAGTAACCATTTTCCGAATCGATTGATTCGTATAGATGCAGAAGCTCCGATTCTTTTGCCTCCTCGTTCATGCGATTTTAATCCCTTGGATAACACACAATAAAAAATTCATGCTACAGAGGTGAATTCACCTCAAGAAATGAAACACAAAATTCAACGTCACTTGAATGAACTCATAGCTGACTCTAAACCGTTTTGAAGATCAATGGATTCTTTATAAAAAGGATAGACTTGTGTTTTCGTGAAAATGGAGGACATTCGGATCACCTATTGTAATTGAATTCTGTTTTATGTTATCAGCTTTTTTTTTATTTTCATTTTGTGATTTTTTCTATAATTATTGAATTCATCATTATTTCATATCAGCATTGGATATTACTTCATAATTCTCAAATCAAAATATTCCGGAAATAGAATCGAGTTTTTTCGAGAGAAGCTTTCTAGTGTATAATTAAATTATGTTTTAGGTCACTTGAAATTTCGCTCAGTAAAAATGAAATTATAATAGTATGTTCTAAAACAAGTTGCAGAATGAGCCCCTATTCCAACACGAATGCGAAGTTCAAAACGAGCGACGAAGGAGCGAGTTTTCGATAGCATGAGTGTTGGAATTGCTTTCTGCAACGAGTATTAGACGATATTTTCTCTATTTCAGTCAAGTTTAGTGAAATACTCTCGAAATTCAAATAAAAATTCAGAGAAGTGACTTTTGTATCTGTATCTTGGCAGTTGGTGTGATTTACGAAATTTGACAGATTACGGAATTTGAATTTATTTGATTCGAAACTTGATTCGATCGGGAGTCAGTACTGACAACTACAAAACGAAAAACATAACTGAAACAATGCTGTAATGAGTTTCATTTTAGCACTAATTTTAGTAATGAAATGAACTCATTAAGATAGTGAAATAGAGAAAAGTTATGTTGAATACTACTTTGTACAAACCGTGTAACTAGAGCCTTCTATGAGAATCAGACATTAAAACAAATCCATTGGATATATCAGCTTTCAAATTACATTCGTACGAAGTTTCTTTACAATGTTGCCACTAGTTTAGGCAGAATCGTAAAAAATATGTATAGTTCTCTTTTCTTCAACTATCTAATCTATCTTTATTATGAAATTGTTTTACTGAACAATTCCCAATTATCTTTCAGTTTTCTTTCTATCCTAGAAACGGGATCACCTCTCTTGAAGTAACATGTTCATTATAATTTTGTCTTTAATTTTTCTATTGCAGTTTTTTTTGCATTGTGTTTTCATTGTCATGTTCAAAGTAAACCTATTATCAAAACAATTGTTTTATTTCGGTCATTACCTTTCTTGAGTAGTACTATTTAAAAAATTTTGTTCTTTCAAGAAGACGTAAATAATATGATATTAAGGTGAAATCATTTTGAATTCTTTCAAACCACGGTATTAAAATTTAAAACTATGTATTTGGAATCACGATAGCTGCCGTGAGAGAGCCAATATTTGTAGTGAGCCTCCAGTAGAACCAGACCGGGCCTGGTCTTCTGTTATTTTCATTCTCTTGCTGCGATTATAGGGAGAAAAAAAGCTCTTTCGATTTGAAGCTTTAACATGTACCTTTTCAGGTAACAAACGTTTGAGCAGAAATGTGTCTTTGATGTTAGAACTTGAAGAGCACTACAGCAGAACTAGTTTAATTGGCAGCTCATGATGTTCGCTGTTCGCTTTCTTCAGTGTTAACTACTAATTTCACTTGTTGTATCCCAGAATAATGAGTGGACTCTTTTGTAATGAAAAAAAAAATTAAATGGTCGAATTAAAAGAGTCCACTTGTAATGATTTAGATGAAAATAATAGTCTGGCCCATTGGCCAGATTAGATTGATTTCGAATATTTTAGCAGAAATAGATTAATTTCAGAATAAAATTGATTTCTACGGGGTGAATACGATAATTTACGATTAATATGGGCTGAAATCGCTACCCCTCATCACATAGGGGCGCTGTGATTGAACAAAATAGTTTGAAAATCAACAATAATTTAAGGTATTTTCATAAAATTCTTCTTATTTTGGAAACGGTAAATTTTCGCTGAACTAATGTTGGTGTCATTCAATAGAATTCGATCTACTCTATCATGGTGTAACGGTTGATTCACTCAGGAAAGGGCCGAAGTAAAATTTTTGGGGGGGGAAATCCATCGAAAATTTTCCAACTGTACATTGAATTAACAGGAAACCGTTACACATATTATGGTATAATGTTTGTTTCGGTAAAAAAATTCAAAATCATGAATTCAAACAGTGTGAGGTGTAACTAACTTTCAATTAAGTAGATTATATGGAGTCTGTTTTTTTTCATGAAGAGTACTTTGAAGGGATGCGGTCTCAAGAACTAAATTTTTCAGTTACGTCGCATAAAAAAACCATCTGGCATCATAAATTTAAGCTGTTACTATCAGGTGTAAGATAACAAAAGTAAAAAATAGTGCAGTTTTCGGGGATATTTGAAAGGAAATGCTGCCTTAACGAAAGTTGTCTTGATTCTTAACCCAAAGCATTGGGTAAGGGTGCTGACATTTCGCCTTGCTGTTTATAAATATTTTACATCATAAAAGATAATCATAAAACCCTCGGTAAAACCACAAGCTCTCTTGGAGCGTCTTCGGCTATCCGAACGTAATGAAGTTAGCAACTGAGAACGCCATTACATTTATTCACCGCTAATTAGTCAATATGAACACCACGAGAATGCGAAAAGCCATCATTTGAATGACAATTTTCCGCTCTAGAACTTTTGTTCGAACCTTTTTTTGATAAATCTTCTAGATTTCGAGAAAACGTTATTTTTTCGACATTTTCACGAATTTTCCAAAAATGCAGCTTTTTCCGCAAAAAAGTGATTTCAGACCTTTGTTTACTGAACTAGTTGACAAATTCAAACGGAGCCCTTCGTCAACTGAATACCCATGAAATTACTTTTCAGATATATGATGCATGCAAATTCTTCTGAACACCTATCAGACAATGATTATTATGAACATTTTATTTCTGACTGGAATTTGAACCAATATTATTCTCATATTCAGCTCATAATTTACGTACCGTTCAGAAACAAAATTCTTCATCGATTATGAAAAATAGTCAAATTATGATACGCCACTGTATGAATTTACCTCGGTTCAGAGCATTGTAAAAAGTATCTTCTACGTTTATTTCAGAAAAAGAATTTTTCATCAGGTTGTCAGTTTTCATGCTTCAGTTCGTAAAAATAATTACATTTTTCATGAGGGCACCACCAACTGGGACATAATTTTGGAGAACGAGTACAAAAACCAACAGATGGCGCTGAAAATCGCCTCAAATGAGATTTACATAGGGACCGGATTACTATCCTTCTTTATACAATGCTATCAGATGTGTAAATAAATTCAAATAAGTTTGAGTTATTTGGTGCCTTATGCAAATTTCAAAAAAAAAATTATGAACAGAAAATTCACGAAGAATATCGGAAGGCAATTTTTAAATTTTTACAACAATAAAAACTGAAATTAGCTACGAAACACAAATCCAACACAACAAAAATCATTCAAAACACTAAATATATCCTTAATTCCAAACACTTATTGCAATAAATGCTGCAAAGAGTTCGAAATCGCCAACTCAAATTAGGAAATTAGGTATGTTCAAAATTGTTTCCTCAATATGATTTAGGTCAAAACCGTTTCCCTACTAAATTGGGAATCTGTTTTTTTTTTCAAGAAGAATCTTGATTTATGACACACACTTTGACACACATTTTCTGTTTTATTCCTTAGTTATGTTGCTTTTCTTTATTACATAAAATCTGAAAGCAAAAGTAAGGCTCATTTTTTATCAAACGAAATATATTTTCTGAAAATTTTCTTTCTATTATTCTGTGAAATGAACTCATGTTAGGGCTGGGAGTTTCAATATTATGAATTCCATCAAATTGGTAAGGAATTAACTTTGATTTTTCATCTACCCAACATTCAATCATGTATATTTCTTTATTTTATGGAATCTGCTTTTTTTATGAAAAATATCTCGTTTCATGATGCTTGAAATTTTGGGATACACCAAAGAATGAAAGTGAACGTAATTAAAAAATGAAACAAAAAGTGTGTCTCAAAGTTTCAAACATAATTCAAGGTATTCCTCACAAAAAAAAATGATTTCATGAAATAAATAAACTCACATTATCGAATAATGGGTAATTGGAAAATCAACGTTAATTTCTCATCACTTTGATTCCCAACATTCACTCCTTTCACAGAATAAAAAGAATAGATTTTTCAGAAAAAATGTTTCTTCTGATAGAAATGAGCCGTGCCTTCGCTCCCAGATTTCATGAAATAAAGAAAAACTACAAAACTGAAGAAACAAAGAGGTAGGGTTTCTCAAAGTTTCAAGCAACATCAAGATACTCTTCATGAAAAAAAAACAGACACCATAATCTACTTAATTGAATGTTCGGTAGATGGAAAAGAAGTTAACTACTCTTCACCGTGTTGAAATTCATCATTTTGAATTTATTTTTTACCGAAACAAATATTATACCATGATATGTATAACGGTTTCCTGTTAATTCAATGTACAGTTGGAAAATTTTCGATAGATTTTCCCCCCCAAAAGTTTGGATTCGCCTCATCCCTGACAGATGGCGTTGAGAAAATTTTTTACAGAACAAACCCCAAGTATTTTTCAGTTTTTTATTCATCCTAGAGACGGGGGATCACCTTATTTTGAAACACCTGTAGATAACATATCATATCATATCTATTTAACTTCTGAATCTACATCCATCACGATGAAAAAATTTTCCATTGAATTTTTCATATCATGAAGGCAGATTTTTCGTATGATCGAAAGTATCAATTTTTGTATAACAAAAATGAATCTTGGGGGGGCTGCATCCCCTTGGCTCCCCCCTTAGGTGCGCTACTGGTTGTGGCAGATATGGTGGTCGCAACCATCGGACGAGTAGAATTTATTACCCTTTAACCATCATCAGGATGAAACATTCACAACGCCAAGATTGGAGAATAAAAAGACAATATGAAACTCAATCGAAGGGTGCCAAATGCCAACCACGCCCCTGGAATCCCCGCCGAGAAAAAAACGAAGAGCGCAGCGTTGTCTCTGACATGTGGCACAGATTAGGGGAGTCCCATTATTGCTCGCTAAAGCTATTACCGCTCTTAACTCAATCAATAGAGAAGGGGTTTTCGACTCTTTAGGACCGAACCAAGAATAATATATATCCATTGTCGAGTTGATTTATCGGAGCAGCGTATCCAGTCGAATGTGTACAGCGCGATGCCGTAAAAACTCGATTTTCCCATGAAACCGGGCAGTGGCCCAGAACCCGAGTAAATAAAGTCTTTCCCCGTTTACTTACGCAAAAAAAAAGTTTCTAACTCATTCGGACGGAACGGTTTCGTATGTATTTATTTGAGAACAGCATTTTCAGGTACATGAAACGATATATTCCAGAATATACGGATCACTGAGTTTGCAGAGCGATGCATGCTGACTTTGAACTGACTGGAGAGGTCAGATTGGTTCGAGTTATATCGAATCACAGTCAGTTGAAATTAATAAGCTAAATGAAAGATTGAGTGCTCTATGTTACACCACAAAGGTATGGTAGAAGTATCTTAATGGAAGTGGTGTTAAAATAGTTCATTTCTAAAAATTTGAATCTATTGTTATACTAGCATACCCGGCAGATTTCGTACTGCCTCAATCGATAAATAAAAAAGCAACTTTAATATTATAATAAACAATTATGGTATTAAACCTTGAAAGGTTGTTCAGAACAACTGTCAATTCGAAGTCATTATTGCCGCTAAAATAAAACATTTCAACATATCATATTTCTCGTAGTTTCCGAACGTTTTCATATTGCCGGCAATAATGACTTCGAATTCTAATAATTGACAGCTGTTCTGAACAGAGATCAAACCACGGAGAATTGAATTAAGTATTCAATGGTAAAATAATAACGACACCATGCGTGTCAAATACAAACTATATTTTTCATGATATCTGAATGAATCTCAGGGCGATGTATGATGTATGATATATTTCTGAAACGGAAAAAAAATGGCCATTGTGAATCGGCACCTACTTCTCCGTAAACACCTTAGAATTCCAAGGCTGAGACGTTGAGGAAACTCAAAATACACAGTAATTGTTTACTAATGGCGAGTAGAAAACCCTATTAACTGTAGCGAAATCTACTGGCGTTATTCGCAAGAAAGAAAATCATTTCCTACTTTTTTTTCCATTTCATCAGATTTTTCAGAGTTTCAATGTATTTTATGTTAACCCCGCCGTAGAAGAATCCAACAAAAAATCTTTCATAACAAACAGTTCTTCCAATCTTGAGTTATAAACGGTGTAACCAACAACACGGCCGACTTAGTTTTATATATAAAGATATGGCAATGCAATGTCAGTTGGAAAAGATTTTTCAAGTCAGAAGAGAGCTATTAAATGATGTTATGAAAAATTGGGTTTCAGAACTAGAGGTCTTTTCGAACAATTGAATATGTGTGTTAGATAAACTGCTCCACAAGAGTTAGGGATATCGTATTCAATCGTTTTGAAAAGTATGTAATCCTCGAGAAAATCGCTGTAAAATCATTTAAAACTCAATAACAATTTCAATCGATCCAATAAAAATCAGTTTGAGACATTTCGTCAATCTGGTCACCTTTTTTCTGAAGTTTGGTTTTTTGCATATGCTTCATGAATGTTCTTATTTTGAAATGGAGTCAGTTTATCAACGGCTTCGATTTGAAACGAGTTTTCTGAAAATGTCAAGACGTAAATTAATAAACTCTGAGGCTAATAGGGCTATCGGAATGCTACAGGGTGGCCTAACTCAGGTTGTTGTAGCGGAAAGGCTTCAAGTCAGCCAAAGTGTGATATCTCGACTTTGGAATAGGTTCAGGGAGACAGCTTTCGTGTTGGAAAGACCAAAGCTTGGTGGGCGACGAAAAACAACACCTGCTCAGGATCGTTTCATCTACATCTACGTGTAGAATGCTACAGAATACTTTTCAAAATGCAGATAGAGTCAAAGTTTTCATCGAAACCATCAGACGACGTTTGAGAGAGGTGAATCTAGGTTCTAGAAGTCCATTAAGAGCAGTTCCATTAAAAAGTGACCATGAGCGTCAAAGACTGGAATGGGCACACAACATATCAATTGCAACGATCTGATGAATCCAGATATGGACGCTTTTCAGATTCTCCTAATCTTCGCTATGTCCAAGAAGTCCATCCATTCCGAGAGGGTAGTGTTATGGTATGGGCCGGGATATGTTTCAACGGGCGCACAGACCTACACATTTGTCCTGGGAATATGACCGTCTCACACTATAGGGAGCATATCATTGACAATGTTTTGAGAAATTGTCACGCTGCTATTAGTGAAACTTTTCAACTTCTAGATGATAAGATTAGATAATCATCAACCTTCCCCAGAATCCTTAAATGATCTGAGAGAGCTTCTGCCCCGTTTATGGAACCAAATTCCTCAAGAAATGTTTAACAACCTCGTGTGTAGTACGCAGAGAAGATGTCAAGCTGCTCTTGTTGCCCGTGGAGACCATACATTGTATTGACAGTCTTAAAATGCTTGAATTCTCTGGGAATAAAATTTCGTTATTTTTCCCGATTTATCTCAACCTCCCTGTAAACGTAGAGGCTCAAATCGATTTTATTTCCTGCAACTTGAAATTATATCAATATCTCATTTAAACTATATTTTTTTGAAATTTAAGTCAATATCCCTAACTCATGTGGAGCAGTTTATATCCGCTCTATATATAGAAAAAATGTCTATTGGACCTTGTAAAAAATAATGAATATTTCAGTTCCAACTTACCATGACACTCGTAAGTATCAAGTATCAGAGATTATTGTTGTATGTATCCCGCGCATAGATTAACTCTAACAGAAAAATAGGCAAAATATTTCTGCATGAAGCTTTTTAAGAAGCTGCCATACAGAATAAGAAAAGTCAACGATAAAAAGCCTTCAAGAGGCAAATACATAAGCTTTTGATGAGACTGCAGTCATACACTGTTGAAGAGTATTTAAATTATCTTTGCCCTCTGCATTAGTTGTGAGTAGGTACCATTTTTGAATACCAAAGTGTTTTCAACACTATACAGGAAGCAACTAATGCATTTGTAAAATAAATGTTTGATTTGAAAACAATTTAAACTAATATAAATAATTGTTTTTTTCTGATTAAGAATTTCTGGAAAATTGGTGAAGACGCTGTTTTTCTCTGTCCACAGAAGAATGACAAGATCACTTAGATGTCCTGATATATAATATTTTTAGTTAATTCAGAGAAATAAGGAATCACAGTTTGAAGTGATAGTCCATAACTTTCCACCCCGAATTTTGAGCTCTGGGATGGAAAAACGAAAAAACGCTCGAACACGTCAAATTTTGTTGAAAAGGGGACAAATAAGGGTTTTCTAATGAGTTTTATATCACTACCAATCTAGCTGCAACCCCTAACAGCTTTCGTTTTTGAATAGGGAAAAGGGGTCGAGCAGCACCTTCTTGGAAAGACAATTCAATTTCCTGCATGAGTGTATTTTTTGTCATCGCTTCATTATTATACAGAGTGATTCAGTATTCCATCAATAACTTTCACACGCCGAATTTGGATCTTTGAGATACTATTCAAAAATGAGAGCTGTTAGGAATTGCAGCTAGAGGGGTACTGAAATCAAACTCATTTGAACACCTTTATTTGTCCTCTTTCAACAAAATTTGATCTGTCCGATCGTTTTTTCGATATTCCATTTCAAAGCTCAAAATTCGGGGTGGAAAGTTATGGATGGCCCACCCTGTATGTACAACTGAGTCATCTTTTATGAACCAATAATGAAAATGATGAAGGTTGTGATAAGAGGATCTTGAAAGACATCTACGTGATCTTGAAGAACATCTTCTGAAATACATCGACCTAAATTATTTAGTTCGATAAATATGGTTAAAAATGAACGCAAAGACTTCTTTGTGTTCGTTTTGAGTGAAATTATCCCGATTATATGAAGAAAATGCATTTTGAAATTTTTCGTCAACTTTTGAAGAATTGTTTATTTTCTATTTTATCATCCGGTACACACACAATGATGTTCTTTACTTCCCTTAGGTTATCCAGAAACCAACCCTGTATGTAAAACTCGAACGAGAGAAATATGAACACTTTTCGGGATAGCTACAGCGATGGCCATCTGAAAAGGGCTCGTTTTCATACCGAAAACAGAAGACTTTTTGCCTGAGGTTATTAAAATACGCCCGAGCGAGAGATATTCGTTGCGATGATTAAAACGGAATCGATTTCGACCCTTCTCACGAAAAAAAACGGCATTTTTAGAAGAGCGAAAGTTCCCGAACCGGAATATTGAAACGTACTCGAAAATTGGGCGTCATAAAATACCGATTCCCAGGACGGTGTCCGAAAATATGACGTCGAGAATGAGGAATTTGGGTCACGGAAATCTGTGGCCTGGAGGCTTGTCCACAGAAACTGTCAGTAACTCACAACCCTCATCATTTCCACTCTTGTTTCCTGAGAGATGTCTCTGTTGCATATGTAACTGGAAAAAGGTGAAAACTGAAAAAAAAATCTTGGAATAAATTTTCAGGTGAGGAGAGGGTGAGCATTTGACTTGTACAGGGTATCCCAAATTGCTTGATTTTGTCTGCTTCTGGTACTTCTAGACCAGATAGGAAAAAACGTTGAGAGCAGTCCTTTATTTGCTTTGAAGATAAAACAAAACTTTGAAATTTTTTTCGATTTCTAGGATGTGCCATAACTTTTTCAGTTTCGGAAATATCTGAAGAAGATAAAAACTTTCAACGAGCACCTTTTCACTGGGAATGAGACATTATTTTAATTTTTTTATGATATAAGATGAAAAAAATGTGTTCGTATTTAAAATAAAAAAGTGTTTTTTTTCCACGAGAAAAACAAATCAAAATAGTTTCTTATTTTCAATGAAAAAGAGCTTCTATAAAGTTTTAATCGTTTTCAAATAATTTCGTAAATAAAAAAGTTATGGCACATTTTCGAAATCGATAATATATCAAAATAAAAAAAGAAGATATCGTGATACAGACTTCACTTATGGTATTTTCACAAAAATCGAGCCCAGGACACCTTTCGAAGTTTTTACCTTTGTAGTCGAGAAGTACCTAAAACAGTCAAAATCAATCTCAGCTTTCATTGAAGATAGGTTTTCGCGAACCTGTGTAATTTTTTTGTAAAACTTGTAAATCCACAATGACAAATATTCCAACTACTTTCGTTTCTGAAGTGCAGGGTGAAACCGAAAAATGTGCAATTTTGGAGATGATGGATTACTTTTAATAGATATTTTTACGTAGAAGTCAGTGACTTGGTTCAAAAATTTTTTCAGAGCACTATTTTTGAGATTGGGCACAAACTTATTGATTTTCAAATGGAAAACCCTGTATATTTTACCTTCAAATTTTTGCAATTATTTTTCTGGATACATTGATAATCACAACCTAACCTTTAATGAATTTCAAAAATCAGAAACATCCATTTCTATGTTTTTTTTCAATAGTAAGACATAAATTCTTCCACAAATGTATGAAAGTTGAACATTCATCAAAAATTATTTAAATTAGTTTCGTTTCCAACATTTTAAAGTTCATGTTGAAGAGTGATGAAAAAGTAATGATTAAAATAATGGGTGAATGAATTCATGGCCTACTCTTAAAAATACAAACATAATATCATGGATTCTTCTGATTTTTGAAGCTAAAATTCAATAAAGGTTGGGTTGTGATACATCGATGTATTCAGAAAAATAACTGCAAAATTTTGAAGTTAAAATATACAGGGTGTTCCATTTTGAAATTAAAAGGTTTGTGCTTAATCTCAAAAACAGTGCTCTAAAAAAAATTCAAATACGCACTGACTTCTACGTAAAAATATCTATTAAAAGCAGTTTTCACTTTTTCTCTATCTCATACAGGGCCCGACAAATAATAACATCTCCAAAAATGCACTTATTGTTTTCGCTCTGTATTTCAGAAACAAAAGTAGTTGAAATATTTCTGTTTGTGGATTTACAAGTTTTACAAGAAATTGACACAGAGTCGCGAAAACCGCATGCCTCTATCTTGAATAATAGCTGAGATACAGTGCAGTCTCACCCACACAATGTACAGGGTGGGCAAAATTGGTGATACCTGAACTACAACTTTCTAACCGAGGGAGAAAGAGGAAAATGAATGATGAATTACGGCCGTTTTTTTTTAGATAAACTGAAATTCCATCAACTGCATTCCTCAATCTTTTGTTTTCGAATTATAGGCCAAAATTGAAATTTGGCCATTTCAACTTTCGTCATCATCTCCGTTTCTGTTTGTGCTAGGACGTTGAAATGAAAACATTATAGACACTTTTTCGATAGCAATCCAGTGGCGTACTATGTTTTTTTCCAAGAGATTTCCGTGCAGAGCTATAACATAAAGTTGTGTTTATTCTTACTTCTGTCAACTTTATGTTATAGCTATATAATACTTCTACATATTCATCCCATATTAATTTATTATGATATTAAAATTGCTTTTTTATTTATCGATTGAGGCAGTACGAAGTCTGCCGGGTCAGCTAGTTATTCAATATATCGAGTCAGAAATTTCTTCTCAACTGAATGTCTCCTTAGCTCATACTACTACCAGTCATATAATATTTTATTGTGGGGTCACTCAACTGATATAAATAGAATATTTGTTGCTCAGAACAGGATGCTGCGTTTGATTTTCGGTAGTGACTGGAGGTCATATTGCAGGTCTCTTTTCATTTGACAACAAAATTCCAAATTCCATTTCCAGGTTTTTATATTTATAAGTCACTACTCTTGGTCAGACAAAAATTGAAAACCATGCAGAAATTGTCTAGTCATCACTCTTCTGCAACATGAAATGCGGAAAACTTGTCACTGCCCAAGTATCGGATTGCTAAATTCACGAACCTAGCAAGGGATTAAATTACACAACAAATTACCAGAATATTTTGAAAGTTTGAATTTCGTCTGTTTCAAGAGGAAAACTAAGTCTATGTTATCAGGAAAAAGAATAAAACAGTAAACAAAAAATTCTTTGCCTTTACGGAGGCCACACCGAAAACATTTTTTTATTACTATTTTGAATTCATCTATGTTTCCAAAAAGAAGTCTATGTTGTGGGGAAAAGGTTAATATGGTCAGAGTGAATAGTTGAATAATCCCTTGTAATATTTTTTTGAACTCATTATTGAGCAAACTACTACTATTTATTCATTTAGATTTGTCTTATACATGAAAACTTCTAAGGAGATCAACAAAACTTATTAATTATTATTTTTTATTTACGATATTGAAAATTCTAAATGACATACGATTCATTTCCCCCTCAGAGCTCATAGTACCATCCCTTTGTCTTCCGTTTCCTTTATAATTAGAAGCATCAACCCGTTCGATTAATTTCGCAGATGAATTATCCCCCGAGAAAAACGGAGTACGTACGCCCATGTTAATTATAAAGCTTATTCTCCCCTCGAGAGTCCCACCCAGTCCGAGAGTTGTTGATGTTTATATCGGGTCTGGTTTCATTATTGTGATATTATATCTGTGGAAGGATAAATTGTATAACTTCTATTTTCACACGAAATTTATTAGAGCTCAAATGAGAAAAGTTATAAGAAGAAAACTGGCTTGATTTATATATGAAGACAGCTGGCGCTCCCTCAATTGTTTAGATGGTCAGAGGAAATATTTTCTATCCATTGTAATTGGATGGATTCGGAAGCTGGGTTTTCGAGATTGTGCGGTAAACCAACAGAACAAGAAAAATGAATCTGATTCTGGCTTCTTTTTCTCAAGGTGAATCGATCAAACTAGAATTATTTTTCTACGAAGATCCGATGGAAGGAGATACAGTAGAATCCTTTTATTATGACGCCGGCTATAGGGTAAAACCCGGATGGATGCCCCAGTTGGATAGATGCCCCATTTTCAAAATACCTTACTTCCCAAACTCTCCACAAATAATTAATAGTGTAAGAATGATCCACTGTCACCCTTAACTTCAGTTGACAACGAAATATGGTACAGTGAGGACGCGTTTTGCAAGTGTATGTGATTATCTCCGCAACGAACTCCGGAAACATGTGAAAGTTTCAAAGGCTAGTATTTGCCGTTGTAGAACTTTTGAAGTAGTTATAAATTCGATCAAATTTTTTATTATATCAATAAACTGGTTCTTCAAATGTGCATCTAAATATGAACAGTTGCTTTTTTGTTTTTAATTTGCGAAAAAAGTGCATGGGCAGCTATCCGTACCGAAAAGGATAGTTGCCCCGATTTTTCGAGGTATAGATACCCTTACACCTATACAACCCATACACCTGTATAGTCTGAGTATTAATTCTTTCAAATATTTTTAGTGTTCTGTTATAGTTTGTATACCGATCTGACCTCTTTACTGATTGTAGCAAAACCATGTCGCGGAAGTATGAGAGAAAAGAAGGAGTACAAGGTCAAGTTTGCTCTTGGACCACAGAACAACTCGAAGCAGCTTCCGATGAGACAGAACATTACGAAGGCATTATGCCCCTGAAATATGAAATTTTGAATGAATATTCAAAGTCTCAATCCGACTGGATTCAGTGTATAAGGTATCACTCAACTGGCTTCATGAAACCTGTACACTTTTTCGGAACTACTGCTCAAGATATGGAAAACTTAAAACACTATCTGACTGATTCCCTTCTCGTTGTGTTGTTTTGTTTTGAAAAAATACATATTTCTGTTGAAACCTATTAGGTATTTAATATTTTATAACAACAATGAAAAATTCGTATACCTATTTGTTGATACCTACCTGATATTTTATGATATAAAGAATTTATATTTTCGTTTAATAAATGCTTTCGAAATTTCATTAAGTAGGCTGATTTAAGTTATATTACGATTATAACAGACATAACGATAAGAAATTTCATTGAATTTGGCTTTGTAATTGGATCACACAATATGAAGGGCATCTATCCCGGACTGAAGGCATCTATTCTTCTCCGTATTTTCATAGTGGGGCAACTATTCATACCTGTAGGCATCTATCCCCAGAAATAATGTTCCACAAAAATCAAAATTCTGTGAAATCTGCTAATGCTAGGTCAGAAAAAACCCACAGTATTTTAACTCAAATAACAAGTCTAGCTACTTTCATGAAAGTTATTCAGATAAAATCGATATTTTCGAAAATATGAGGCAATTTCAAAAAGTGGGGCATCTATCCGGGTTTTACCCTACTGACCAATCGCTAAAATGACGCAAATGCAGTGTGAGTTTGGTTTCATTCAAAACTCCTTACAATAGGGTCCGGATTTAATGACTTCGCTAATAATGACATGTCGCTTACAATGACATGATTTCAGATACAACAACATGATATTTCGAAAATTTTTCCGGTTATAGTGATCGCTGGATCGTTTTCTGAAGCCACCCTACCCTTTTTAATGCGATGAGGTTTGATACGATACGAGACATACGCGTGCCGACATACTTTTTAGTAAGTATAGTCCAGAATCCAGATCCTTGAAGAGATTATTGGTGGTTTGTGGACCAAATGACATCCATTGAAGCCATTTCTAAGTTGTACAATGGTGTAAGAAGCTATTATTTCAAGTCGAAAAAAAACAAACGCAATCTAAAATTTCAGATTATTTTTCTAAAAAATTAAGAAGTTCTTTATATTTAGTTTTTTTTGTAGGAGAAGCTATTTTTTATTTTTTCAATAAAGTAAAATCTGAATTTCTCGTTCTTTTCCTAAACTGAATCCAAGAAAAATACCATCAATTTTGCTGAAACTCCGCTTTATGTGACTTCCGGTTACTATGACGTATTTTTCATTTTCCCTTGATGTCATTATAAGCGGATTCTACTGTGCAGTTAACACCTGCACATTCCCCACATGTAGCGTTACAAAAAAGACTCAGTTTTCTGCAGGTGCATGAAGCATTGCATCTTTTTTTTTGCAGTTACAAGAAATCATTTTCAACAATTTTTGTGGTGCAGGTGTTTTTTTGCATTTTTGTGGGCTGCAAATATCTATGGGTACTATTCCAACCGCATCCAACTGAATTGAGAGCTTTATTACCAAAACAATTTCGAAGTTGATGATTTTAGGCAAGAATTTATTTCATCGGCCGCCGTCGATTTTGGAATTACCGATAATGGTTGTCGGAAGTCAATAGAAAAATCAATGCGCCCCCAAAATATCCGTTAAGGCAACTCAAAATACACGTATTTGATACGATACATTCATATCGATGATTTTAAGCTATTGCGTAGCTTTTATCTCAGGCTTTGAGCGCGGCGACCGAATGCAGAATTTCCGTAACGAAAAAACCTATCACACCCGTGTATCGTCGGTTCAGTTCGGCAGACTTCGGCACGGTATTTGTGTGCTTGTGACTAGACGGATGCGTGCAACCACTCTAGCAGTGCAAAATGGAGTCGGCAATCCCGCTGTTCCCATTGAATTACGAACGGCAAATATTTCATTAACATCGGATAGAAAATGTAAAGCCAAACGCAAACATTTTCCATTAATTTCATCCCTTGCTCAACTATACCTAAGTCGCAAGGTGGAACTTTTGACGAAATAGTATATGAGTATAGTGAATCATTCTCATTAACTTGTCTATGTTGCACTCTCTTGGGTGACTAATATTGAAAAATTGTGTATGACGACAAAAAATGATAATTCTGCATTTAAGTTTTATCATAATCGAAGTCAAGCTGCATCGACTGCATCTTTGTTGCAAGAATTCAAAAGACTGTCTTTAAATAGTATTCAGACGATAGCTCAAAGTGTCTTAGATTTCATTGGTCATAGAAATGGCATTTCGATAAGGACTTTCAATTGCCAAAGTCTACATAGTCACAAACACGATTCACAAGATTCAGTTACGAGACAAACCAATGTGTTACTTCTTACCGAAACATGCATGACGCGTGATAATCCGATTGAAATAAATACCTAATTTCAATTGCTTTGTTCAATTCAAACGAGATACTGTTCCAAAAAGTGGGGTAGCTATTTACAAAAATAGTAATATACTTAAATTATGACTCCGAATATTGAAATAAATATTGAAGACGTTAGCGATGTTAATGTTAGACGCTCATTTGTTAGAGATATTTGTGCATGCTTATGCAAACTCAGAAATGGCCTACACATAGTCATGGTAGCAATTTACATTTCTCCGAATCCAAAATTGGACGAGGAAAAGCATTTTATTCATCGCACCATACTGGAGTACACTAAAGAATGGTCGAAAATACTTGGTACAAATGGTAATAAATTTCCACTTATATTGGCTGGCGATTTCAACATCAACTTCGCTGATAAAAAGATCAAAGAGGTTTGCAACTTTCCTTCCGGAAAAATTGAATTTAAAAATGAATAATGATCCACAAGTATCCACAACAAAATATGGGACCACTATTGACGCTGTGTTTTCCAGTTATTTGGAAGACATTAAGTGTCAAACTTATGTTTCTTATTTCAGTTACCATAAACCTATAGTTTCAATGATAAACATTCCTGAATAACCTACATGTATTGTAAGATAAATATATATGTTAAATCAACCATATCGTCTTCTTATTTTTTAAAAGATGCTACGCAATAGCTTTACTGCGGCAGTCCTAGAGTGCCACACGTGCTCTTTCTTCTATATACCAGTGTCGAACATTTCTGAAACATGAAACTCATTGTAACAGGAAGAGAATGAAGCTATTCCTTCAGCATTAGAAAAATGTAAATATTTAATGGCCGTAGACAAAACATTTTGTATTATTTCTGTACAAAAAAAAAAGCCAAAAATACATGACCGTCGGTTTGCTTGAAAGTGCACTGGGACAATATTCTGAATTCAAACAAAATCCAAACAATAATCATACCTCAATAAAACAAGATTTGTTCCCGAATGACCTACAAACCGTTTCAAAGGACGCGGGGCTCCTCTGAGAAAACTCATTTTCCCGTTTTCACAGAATCCGGTAAATTGAAAGCTCAGCATGTGTTTCTCGTTATGTTCGTTGTACAAACATTTCAATAAAGTCTCAGGAAATAGACGGGATATGTTGTTGTTCCCAGTTATATATCAAAAATTGCAATCTCTTCCACTGAATGAAAAATTAATACGAAACAGTATGGGAAAAGTTTGCAGCTTCTACAAGAGGAATATGTTGAGATTCGTTTATGAAGTACGACGAGTTGGATGATTTATTTTACTGCAGCAGAGGATGGACCAAGTAGTATTGTGTAATGATATCTGAATGTTGATTTTCGGATAATTTCATCGTATCATCAGTTATATCAAATTGGTAAGAAAAATGTAATCCTTATCCTCTTCTTTCAGATATTTCAAAAATCTATAAAAAATGCGTAGAATACATAAAAAAAATCGCAAAACCGGAAATGTAATGAGGAAACTATTTCAAAATAACTCCGATAAATGAAACTCAAAACGAAAGCAGACAATATCCAAATCGAATAATTGTAATTTTATAAATATCTGCCATTTTGTTGGTTATAAAACTCAAGATTGGATGAACTGTTTGTTATGAAAGATTTTCTTTTGATTCTTCTACGACGGGGTTAACAAAAAACACATTAAAACTCTGAAAATTTTATGAAATGGAAAAAAAAAACGAAATAGTTTTTCTTCTTGCGAATAACGCGAATATAGCTACGGTTAATAGCGTTTTCGTGTAAGTATTATATTTGATATTAATTCGGTGAAATACATTTTCTAATAATATTAACGCATCTGAGTCCATGTGTTATTACACCTATCTTTCTTCCGAACACTACGGAAAATGTTATGACGAAATGTTATGAACAAATCTCCAGTCTACTATTATATATGTTAACAATTACTGTGTATTTGGTCTACTCTATCGTGGTGAGTCGTTTGATTCACTAGTTATGTGACACTTTGTATATCAAAATGAAAGAAAATACTCAAAAATAAACATGTGATAAACGCAAACCTTTATAAGGGAACCGCTCATAAAAACTTTTAGACATTAATAATATTTATAAATACAGAATTATCAAAATTTATGGCATGATTTAAGGAGAACTATTGATGTTAAAATAAGTTTAAAGTTTGATTGTCCCACATTTGAAAAATATTATTTGGAACAAGTGAAATTTCCTTTAGTTTCTTATTATCACTACCAATAAACGATCTAAATAAAACTTTCATTTTCCGAATTCAAAACAATTGTTGTCTCCTGAAGTTAAAACTTCGAAATAATAGTCTACAGAAACGTTCGTTGAAAATCAGGTTGTTTAGAATCTTAAAAATAGGGAAATATACAGAGTGTTCCATTCAGAATCGAGAATTCAATGCTGTGCCTGAATTGCGCACAGCATATTGGAATTAATTCTGAGTAGGGGCACAATTGAATTTGAAGTTTCACGTGTTCCAGTATTTTCATAATTTTCTCATATCAGGAAAACAAAAATTCAATCCATAATTAGTGGTGTCCACAGTGTATATCCATTTCTTCTCGCCTCTCCTGTCTTGTCAAGTCCCCCTCTATTTCCTCGATGATTGATTGGTACCAAATACGTTGAATAGAATGAAACATAGCGGTTCCCCCTGGAATGTATCCAATGCTTTGAATTTGTCACGGTTTTTCAAACGGAGATCGATGAATGGTATAGCTCTGGCGTAATCAGGAAATCAGAGATTCTCATGCAATTACTAGCATTTTCATTAATTGCTTTGTTTTCAAATCCCCAACATGTTTGCTAATGGCTAGAATTCAATGAAACCTCTATAAATGTTTGACGCCTAACTGACCAGATGTTTTTTTTGTTCAACTATTGATTCATTCTAAACAGGCCCAGACTGGTCAGTTCAGCTAGTAGGTCCATAAAAGACGATGATTTTGTACCTACTTTCTATAGGTTCTTCATTAAATGAATTATATCTCGCACAGGGATGATTTAAAAATGTCGGATTGAGCTAATTCCTCAAGGTAATCGTCAGATTAAGATACAGCACATCAAGGATGAAGATGAACGATATACAGGGTGTCCCGGGAATAACTGTACATACTCTTACCAGAGATAGAGTTGGACTCTGACTATAAAAACTTAATGTGACATGTTCTTTCGAGCATTTAGGCCGTCGTCGTAGATTAGTTCTCGACGTTTCGCCAGTTCGAGTGTCTGGCATCTTCAGGAGTTATATTTCAGGAGATGTTCTCACTGGACTGAACTGCCTGAGTTCAGTCCAGTGAGAACATCTCCTGAAATATAACTCCTGAAGATGCCAGACACTCGAACTGGCGAAACGTCGAGAACTAATCTACGACGACGGCCTAAATGCTCGAAAGAACATGTCACATTGAACGATGGCCGCGAAAGCCTCAACCAATTCATATAAAAACTTAATTTCTGGATTTCCCTAGAAAGCTACAGCGTGATATTCCAACTTCACAGAAATACTCAGACCATCATAAAATCCAAACTTATTGACGGATATTATTGAAACTTGAGAGTTTATTGGCACATGCTAAGGTCGAGTCAGAAAAAAATCAATTATTTCATTGTTCCAGGGCCGGACCAATTAATCCTCATTTAAAGTGTTCACGGTAAAACAAACACTTTGTATTTCGAATTACAAATAATTGATTCGCTTTTCAGATAAAAGCTGAATTATGCTTCAATTTGTAATATCGCTTAAAGTTGTCACATCAACAATAAATTTTTTATGAATTTTTGAATTGGGATAAAGTTTGAAAAATTAAATTCTTCACCATGGAAAGAACTGAAAATTTCATGTTTGAATATAAAATGGAAAGTATTAGTAGAAAATTTTTTTAAAAGTTCAGTGGTTAATATGCTCATTCCACAGAGAAATGAAAGAAACTAAAATAGAGTTGAGCGTTCCTAATAAAAATGAAAGTAGGAACGAATGAATTGCTGAGTCACGTTATTTCAGAAGTGGTTAATGAAAACCATTAGCTTGTATACATTTCTCTTGCCGAATGTTCAAATTGGATACAGCCTTGCGATTAATATCGCCATTATTTCTTAAAATATCACAACTGTTGATAATTATGTTCATCAGCTGTTCTCTTGACTGGATTTCTTCAGAATATACCATATTCTTCAGTTTTCCCCATAAACAATAATCTAACGGGTTGAAATCTGGAGATCGAGGAGGCCATGGAATAGGTCTATCTGAGGTATTGTTGAGGTAACTTCTCACCTCCAAGCCAAAATGAGGACCAGCTCTATCATGCTGGAAATAAATTCTTCTGATATTTATTCCTTGTAGCATGCCGAGAACCTGAAATATTTTGTAAGAAATCTAAATAAATCGCACTTGTAAGGTCACCATCAACAAAACGAGGCCTATCAAATGTTTGTTTATCACAGCACACCAAACATCTACTGAATATTTTGGTTGTGAATTTCACAGTCTTATACTGTGTGAATTATTTTCGGCCCAAATGTGCGGGTTATGAATATTGAACATACCATCTTTGGTGAATTGAGCCTCATCACTGAATATTGTTCTGTACAAAGTGAATCTGTGATTTGCTTTCAAATGTGCAAAATTTAGTCTTCCTAACCTTCAGTAACTTCTTTAAGAAAATTTATCGTTTATTTTCGACCTCCACAAGATGACTAAGTCCTGTTCAGGTAAATAAATTCAACTTTTCGAACTTCACCAAAATTCAAAAATTCATAAAAAATAATTGTTGATGTGACAACTTCAAGCGATATCACAAATTGAATCATAATCTGGCTTCTTTCTAAAAAGCGAATCAATTATTTGTAATTCGAAATACAAAGTCTATGTTTTACTGTGAACACTTTAAATGAAGATTAATGAGTCCGGCTCTGGAATAATTAAATAATTGATATCTTTCTGACTCGACCTTAACATGTGCCGATAACGTCTCAAGTTTCAATAAAATCCGTCAATAAGTTTGGATTTTATGATGGTCTAAGTATTTCCATGAAGTTGGAAAATCACCCTGTAGCTTTCTAGGGAAATCCAGAAAATGATTTTTTTAGTCAATCAGTAATCACCTAGTCCAACTCTATCTCTGGTAAGAGTATGTACAGTTATCCAGCGGACACCCTGTATATCTTAATTGGTGTGTCTCACAAAATTTGACAGATTACGGAATTTGAATTCATTTTATATGAAAATTGTGAGGATCGGAGGTCAGTACTGACAACCACAAAACGAAAAATATAACTGAAAACAATGCTGTTATGAATTTCATTACAGCACTACTTTTAGTAAGATGGTGAAATAGAAGAAAGTATTATTTCATGATGAGATACGTATGGATTGGTTCAATAAAATGCCCTCAAGTAGTTAAGAATTTTCTGTAACTTTTTTGATTTTCTCTGCCGATGAGGATACACCGTTTTTTACCGCTTCATTGCATTGTCCTCAAAGTTATTTCAATAATCTTTGATTGTATTGCTCCGTTTTCGAATATTTTTTATTGACCATGAATGGAAGGCTATAATTTCTGAGTTGACTTCGTAAATATGGACAGTGCCATTTCATGAGTTCGAATCATTGATGCAATATCTTCAGTATTTTCCCGTATTCCTGTCATATTCGCCATAAAATAGCAATAAGGGGACATAAAAAGGCAATCAATTTGGTTATTCACGTCCCATTGGACTGACAAACATATCAGACAAATTCAAATACCAGGTTTCTGTTTGAATAAAAATCTATTTCACTGCTTCATCTGTTGGATGGACTCGGTCGACAAAGAGAGTCGGTACAGTTGAATCGATTTCAGATGGAATGAAAGTTTTCAGCAGGAAATGTCCAGACTTCGAGGTCTTCACTGATATCCAGGTCTTTTCTAGCAACAGGGATGCGAATCCTTACTTCTTACTTCTTCTATTCCTCTTGAGGTTTCGAGTTATTACCTACATATAAGTAGGAGTCTAGACGACTTTTAAAAATCGAAAGTAGAATTGAAGGATTCGATGTCAATTTTTTGTTGTTTGATTGGATGCTATTTTCTCTTCATAGTCAACGAATAGCACAGTCATCGATATAATCAGATGAAATAGTCATACCGTAATATCCAAGTAAGAACTACAGAACTGTACTACAAGAAAACATGGGCAACAATTAATGTAACTATTTATACAATGAAAGGAGACATAATACACACGATATTATCGATAGGTAAACCACGGGTATTCTCAATTCAATAATCAACTTAATTAATTAAACATCTGAATCGTGATCCTCAATTTTTAAAGTTATGTCAAAGTCAGAGATAACAGAAAGAAAGAGCCTGAAACCACAGAAAATAATAAAAGATCACAGGAAATGGGATGAATATTCTTCAACAACATTTTCGAATGTGCAAACCATCGTTGATATGCAATAGTAAATTTAGAGTTCAGCCGGATGTGGGTATTTAATCAACTAATTTAGTAATGACAACGATTTTTGATCGAGGTATTTTGAAGTGTGAGAAGAGCGAGCACGGTGATGTTCGATGATTAATCGCTGAATTAATGAACTAGTTGATTACAAGATTCTTCCGTCGACCTCATTTCGTATTTAATAAGAAATTCTTCACAGAAAAAACGTTTTTGTACAATTGCCATTCAAAGTGACTTTTTCAATGATAGTCGGCAATGATGCAAATGTTTGTTCACGTGAAAGATGTTAAAAATATTTTTGCACGATAGAACGAATTTTGTTAGTTACCGCGTTTGTTGCTAGATCAGTAGATCATTTTTACTGGTTGCTAAGGTAAACAGAACTGTAAGTGAAAATGACTGAATATTCCTAGAAATAATGATATAACACAAACAATTTGAATTCAGTTCATTTAATATTGAAAGTGAAAGTACAATTTTTACTATTGCTGATGGAAATACCACTGCATTGAGTAGTAGCCGAATTCACAGAAACCTCTGCTGAATTTAACATTTCATGTTCCGTAGTATGCAAATTTTTTTCAGCAAAGTCTAGTTTATTTTCCAAGGAATCCTCAACGTAACTTTCAGCCACAGTCGAAGAACGCCATCCACCGTGTCGTTTTAGTCCTAATAAATCTACTCCCTTATTAGCTAAAAATGTGGCCAAAGTGAGTCTGAAAGGGGGCCAGTATAGGCATTTGGATTTTCTAAATTCGAAAAGGTTGCAATTTTTGACGGTCAACTTCCAATTTTCCCTTTGCCTATTACTTGATTACTGCATTTTCCGTTTTGATATCTCAAAAATAAATGCTCGCTCTTCGCATGTTGTGGACGCAGACGGAAATATTTTCTATATATTTCCAGGTAATTGATACATTATCTCGATCGAAGATTGTCAATGTTCTCTGAATGTTGGTTTTTGTGTTGGGAATTTTCACGATTAAAAATGATTCCCGATCTTCTATGTCCCTGACGCTCATGTTGTACAACTCTTCTCTTCTACACGCTCTACTCTTCTCTTGTGAAAACCGCAGATTTTTTGGGTTTGTAACCAATCGATTTTCTCTTGAGGAATGCTATGAGCGTTGCAAACTTGGATATGTCAATACCGTCATTCAAAAATATTGTGCTCTTCAGTATTGAATATTTCGCCCAAAGACTTCCAGGCGATCCCAGCTTTTCTATTCTTCGAACAAAATAGGCCAGTAACACTTTTTCATTGATTTGTCTGACTTGAACACGTTTATATAGGCTTGTCTGCGAAAATTGTCCTAATGGAGGTTTGCGAGTTTCAAAGATTGAAATTTCGACGCTTGAGGAAATGAGCAACAGAGAATTCCGAGCTAGATTAAACCGTGTAATAATAAAAGAATCGAATTGTTTTAAACTTCTTCGTTTGCTCATGACAATCATGGATTAATGGATGGAAATAATGAACAAATAAATCGAGAATGATCATCCACATAAATATAATCTTAAATCTCATAAACATGCAGCAATTCTGAAACCTGTCTCATACAATTTATCGTAGCGGTTGATGATATATCAAAATAAACAAGCCTATATACATATTACCTACTCTCCCAAGCCAGCGAGGAAATCTCTTCCGGATTGAATAAATTCAGAAAAACCGGTGCAATACATCAAGAGTATCTGTGGATAAAGGATGTAAGACAGTGGGCAATTCGTCTTTCTAAAATATTCCTATGGCCGTTTCGGCAAAGACTCAGGAAGACGTGAAAGAAGTTTGAATAAATTCGGGCCGGAACTGAATCAAATTATTCAAAGTCAATATTTCCTCTGGCTTGGGAACGTTTGCGATAGAATTCCTTTTAACGAGATTCGTCGAGTGTCTTTGGTTTTTCCGGCGAAATTCATGATGAGTTCATATGGAAGTATTTGCAGTTTTAGACGGATCGTGTTTGCGTTACTTTTGAACTACTTGTAGTTCGAGCAGGTAGGCATGAATGTCAGATAATATGAACCTTGAAACCTAGGATCTAGATTTGATATTCAGTCGAGTGATAAACATCTCACGTTTGTGTGTGACGTTAGTGCGCAGTTGTAAAGATCTAGTAAGTTTATGTGCCTCTGAGTTTTGTGAAGATCTGTTTTCAATTAACAATACAGGGGTGGTTCACTATGAAGTCCCGTTATTCCGAAGCTCATAACTTTTGACATGAGAGTAATAGAATGGTCAAACCTTTTGCATGATATTCCTTTCATTCTCCAGTATTTACTGAGATGAGAATTGAGAGTCAGCTTTTGGAAATTGATAAGGAAAGTAAAATTTTTGACTAAATAATGTTTTTTCATATGTGGAAGAAAAGTTAACAACTAGATGAAAATTTTTTCTAGAGAATAAACCATTGAAATAAGTGATCTCAGATATTTTGATTGATATGATCGCTTCTGAGCAGGAATAATCGACTTTAAAGTTTCCATCAACCTCACTTACAAAAAACTTCTGAGGTTATTACGTAATTGGGAGATGTTGTTTCAGAATCCATACAATCAACTGTTTTGAACTCTCCTGCAAGCTCAATTTTGTATATTTCTTTTACAATTATTTTCCCTTATTCACATGTTATCCAGTTGTCCAGTTGAAGTCATCATCAAAAATTTACAACCGATTTCAATCGTCACTGAAAATAATACCCAGATTAGCTGCTTATTTCCATGTCTATGGAAAATTCAAAGTCGATCGATCATCTCCTTTTAGGAGCAATAAAATCAAGTATCTGAGACCATTTGTTGAACTGTTGTCTCCTCTGAAATCCGAGAAAGTGTTATCTAGCTGTTTCTTTTTTAGACATATTAAAAAACCACTTTTTTGAAGAAAATTTGATTATTGTACAACTGCCATTAAAAGTGACACTTTTAATGACATCAAACAATGTTGAAATTGATTGTTTACGTGGAAGCGTGTTGAAAATATTTTTAATATTAGTGTTAAAAATATTTTTAGCACTCCATTTTCTTATCATGAGATCAGATGAGAAAAATTCAGCAATTGCAAATTTTTACTATCAATATTTAACAACCATTACTTATGAACATTAATATTCATCGTAAAACTAGAACAATTACTAACATTTAATGCCCTGTGACGTTAGGGAGCTTCGCAACACATTATTAGAATCCTCAGCACCATCAGTACTTGTAAAAACCGGAAGTACATTATTGGATGATGATGATCCAAAATTTGTTGAGGTTGGGAGAACTTTTTCAGCACTGACATTTTTATATGCAATGGAACGATCAACATAGCCCTTGGCTACTGTCGTAGACTTCCATCCACCATGTTTTTTATATCCGTAATATTTGCTCCTGATTCTGCTAGCAATGAAGCGGAGGATCTTCGAAAACAGTGTCCTGTAAATTGCTTTGGTTCTGGCAGTTTGAGGAATTCGGCAACAATAAATGGAATTTTCCCAAATGTAATAATACCAACTGGATTGGTAGTGCATTTATTATTAATGAATTTCAGGAAAAAAACGACGATGTTTTTTGATAGAAGGGCGCAGTGCAAATAGTGTACATACTTCCCAATAATAGTGGAAGAACGACTGACTTTCGTTTTTGTATTTGGAAGTTTTAAAACCGATGATTTATTTGTTATTTCGATGTCTTCATCTGATAAATTACACAATTCGTCACGCCGACAGGCTCCAAATAATACGAAAATAGTTGCAACCTCAACCATCAACTATTTCTCATTTGGTGCCTCCTTTTTAAACATTCCAACTTGTTCACGAGTGAGAATTTTCGATTTTTTGGGACGATATCCTTTACTTTTTCGTTTTAAATATTCTATTACTTCAAAATATTTACATTTACACCATTTTCAACAAGGGCGATTTACTTTATATTCGAAAATTTGCTCCACAAAGTCGATGAACTATATATTTTTGATTTTTCTTCTATGTATGCCAGGTTAACAGTTTCACTGAAGTTCCCCTCTACATTTTTCAATTCACACCAGGCCAGAAAATTGTTATATGCAATATCGTACTGCTGAACAGATTTTTTAGGTAGGAGTTCCAGATTTTCTCTTCTTTCAGACTCTTCAATATCCAAAGGAACAACCAAATCTTGACTTTTATTAATAATTAGACTCTCGACAAACATATTAAGCAGTTTGAAACGCAAGACGAAAATTGGACAGCAACGGAATTCAAATGATAGCGTCTTGTCTCATTTGTTAATTATCATAACGTTGGCAATGTTTGCCATTCACAACAACCTTTTGATCATTTCAAAATTAAAATGCATTTTGAAGTTTATTATCATTGCAAATTCGCCCATTTCATTATCAAAATAGGGCAGTTGTACAAAAAACGTTCTATGATATTTGTGTTGAAAGTGATTTTATTTTGTTCGTGAAATTGTTCAATTTGCTCCGTTCATGTCACATACTTTTTCACTCATAAAATGAAACGTCACTTTTAACACTCATATCATGAATAACTATTGCGCAATAGATGATCTTGAGAACGGTATATAGTAAAAGAAAAACTCAATCGCACAAACCAACACAATTCAATCACAATTCAGCACAACAAAATTTTATCGAAAATCCACAATAACTGAGCTAACTACACACTTATTTTGGGAAAGAACCAACCAACACAACTCTAGCACAATTCAGCATAAAAATTTCATTTTCCAAAAGTGCTCTAGGCACATATATTTTGAAATATGTTGAGAACCGTATTGAATTAAAAAAAAAAATCTCGAAAATCGAAAATTACTGGGCAAACTGCACACACGTCCCCGAATTTCTCCCTTTCTCAAACGGTAACTCCCGTCATGTTGAATTTCATATTTCCTCTTCAATCACCATTTTTATCTCCGTACAACAAAACCCGATAGATCATAACGATCGATTATTTTCTAAGTACACACAATTACCTATTCACTCCTGAACGTTACCCTTTGTCGATTTCGGCTACTGCTAATATTGAAACAAGAATGCATGGGGTGAAAATGGCATATGGTCTACGAGCCAATCAATCAAGCATCCCCCAGGGAGGGGGTAAGGGGCGGAATTTTTCGTACGGTCCTACTGAATGGGGCGCCCGCGGATGTGTTCGCTCTAATTTTATGCTTCATTGCGCGGATTTCAGTACGCCATATTCATCGAGCTCAACGAGAATGCGTTTTAATAATTATGACGTCATATGCTTCGATGACTTCGAAGTGCACGCTGAGGGGTTAACGAAAACTGAAAACATTGATTGGATACACAATGAACGTCTCAGCGGAGGTATTCAACATTTCTCTTGTGATTTTCTCACTGATAGATAAGCACTGCGCAAAATATTAACGCATATTCTGAAAATCTCAATTTTAATGAAAGTTAACTCTATATTATTTTTTATGTTCTCTCGGGAAGGTTTTGAACGAAACAAGACACATTAAATGAAAGAAAAATTCAGGATTTCACCGAATCTTATGTGAAAGAAGAGGAATGAACAATTTTCAGAATACTGAAATGCTGATAAGTTATTTAATACTTGGTATTTCCACCCCTTGAGTTAATTACAGCTCGGCAACGACGGTTCATACTCAAAATGAGTGATCTTAAAATGTTCTGATCTAATCCTTCCCAGATTTCTCCGAGTTGGATTCCTAAGTCATTGAGAGTAGCTGGATGATTTTCTGGACTTCTCAGCCTTCTATTGAGGTTGTCCCAAACCTGCTCAATCGGATTGAGATCTGGACTTCAACCTGTTCAAGGTACTCCTGAACGATGCGCGCACCTTGGGGTCTGGAATTATCGTCCATAAAAATGAAATTTTCACCAATGTATGGGTCAAATGGCACTACATGGTCTTCAAGAATGTTCCCTATATACTTATCAGCATTCATAGCTCCATTATCAACGACCACTAGATCTGTGCGAGCAGTCAAAGATATTCCACCCCATACCATAATCGATGCTCCCCCGAAACCAGTAGTATTCAGGAAATTGCACTGAGCATATGTTTCATATGGACGTCTGTAACAAGGAAACGTCGATTTAAATGGTAGAGGCAGAATCTAGACTCATCTGTGAAGAGAACTCTGTCCCAATCGGCTTCTTCCCAATATATATGCTCTCTCGCAAAATCCAAACGCGCCCTTCGATGGGCTGGGGTAAGAGCTGGGCCTCTTGCCGCGACACGAGGCCTTAAATCATATTCTCTGAGGCGATTCCTTATTGTCTAAGTCAGGCATGGGCAACCTACGGCCCGCGGGCCACATGCCAATGAATTTTTTCCCACACGACGCAACTCCAGATTTGCTCTACAAAGATACCATATCAACAAATTTCCTAGTTCTCATTCGCTGCATGCGCAATGGCTGAAAATATAAAAAGTTGTTCTTGGAAATGTGATGGAAACATCTGTTGCTTTTTCCATAGCATTATTGGATGAAAGCACTGATATCATTGATATCACTTAGCAATCTTTATTCGAGCAGTCGATTAAAATTTCATACTAACAGAAGAATTGCTTGCGCTAAGACCAATGAAAGACACTATACGAGGGGCGAAGATATTTTGAAAGAAATCATTAGTGTTTTTTGAGCTTTCAATTCCAAATATTCATTCTAATTTTTCAAATATAATCTAGGTAAAATTGAAAATTTCTTCTAGTATGGATTTTTAATCATTAACTCAATACTTTTGATTAGGTGGATTAGAATGACAGATTGCCGAATAAATTTCAATTGTCACTTCAGATCGAATTGATCGAGCTTCAAGCTTTATTTCACAGGCACTTTTTTTTGATCCAGGGGCCTATCGCACCAAACTCCTTCGCAACTTTTCACTTTCCGAATGAATTACATTGTACGAAAAGCATTCAGAATTTTAAAAGTGAAAAGTTGTAAGGTAGTTTGAAAGATACTTTTGCAAATTTTCACTTCGCTTTATTCACTTTTCGAACGAATAACGTTGCACAAAACTGATTCAGAATTGAAAAGTGCAAACTGAAAAGTGGCAAAGTAGTTTGGTGCAATCTGCAATAGGCCCCAGATATGATAGGGATTTCTAATTTTTCAAATATAATATAGGAAAAATTGAAAATTTCTTCAAGTATGGATGTTTTTTTTGGATTTACATAAGTTCAAGATTTTTAATTATCCTGTTGTTGGGAACGTTAAGTTTATTTCGTTTTTGTTGAATGAATTTAATTTTTTTTTATGTTGGAAATATCTCTTCGGCCCGTGGTCTATGAAAAATTTTTCTATTTGGCCCTCTGCGAAAAAAGGTTGCCCATCCCTGGTCTAAGTGGTAATTTGCACCCCATGAGTTTGCTCAAGCTGATTTTGGAGGAGGCGAGCGGTTGCAAACCGTTGTCTCAACGAAGTAACGTTCTTGAATGGCAGTTGTTACCCGTGGTCCACCCTGTCCTGGTCTTCGGACATTCATACCTGTCTCCCCGAATCGCTGCAACATTCTTGACACATTTGTATGGGAAACTCCAAACCTTTCTGCAATTCTTATGTATGTCCATCCTTCTTCTCGCAAAACTACCGCTTCGGCACATTCCTCTTGGGTCAAATTGCGTGTTTCGCGTTGCATAGCGATCGAGTGTAGAAAATCAAACGAAAGAAAAACTATTGATCACTAGAATTGATCGAGAACAACTTAGAATGGAGCCAATACCTCCAAAATCTGATAATATATTCTTTTTTTATTCCTGCTGGGAAAAAACATCTGTATTGAAGAAATACGTTCAAAGTGGATAACATATGCATGCAAAATTCTGATAAAAATAATTATCATTGAGAACACCTTCAGTTGTAGAATCAATTTGAGATTTCCATAATGAGCGTTAATTTTTTTGCGCAGTGTATGTAGCTGTATTTCTAATCAATTTAAAAAATAAAGAGGAAATTAAAAAGTGGGAGTATTACAATGTGTTTCAAAAAAAGATTACCACCTCTCTAGGATAGATAGATAACTGAAAAATGATAGAAGTTACACGGTTCGTTCTAAGTTGTTTTGAACATAACTTTTTTGATATTACACTTATCAAGCTAAATTCTGAGCTATCTTAAACATCATTCCATTTTACACCAAAAAGATACTCTTGATGAAACTCGATAGTGTGCACCGTTTTCGGAATATTTTGATTTGAAAATTATGAAGCAATAACCGATGCTGGTATAAAAGTATTGATGAAGTCATTAATTATTATTTTTTTTTAAATTTTATTGTGACTTTTTGTTCAATTAATACTTTCATCAGTACTTTATACCAGCATCGATTATTAATTCATAATTTTCAAATCGAAATATCGAGTCCGATAGTCCGATACCCACAATTTCTTTGGATTTTGATTAACAATCTCAAAATTAATAATAACACAACTCTGATCGTTGGAGGGATGCTTTTATGTCGATCCTCAATAAGGAGGTGCTTCTTACATTCATTAATTCTTCTCAATAACGGTATAATAAAAAGCACTTGAGGATAAGATGAGATTCCTTTTTTCATTAGCTTTCCAGGGACATTTGCTTTTTTAATGTTGAAGTAGGGTTGCATTGCAGCTGAGGAGATGGAGAGAACTATTTCGACTCATGCGGAAAATTAAAAAGAAATGAATGGTTTCGGTGTTTCATTCTGAGTTAGTCGTTGAAGAAATATCAATTTCATTTCACAATCACGTCAAATCTGTATGAAGAGAAGTTTGAGAAGAACTTAACTTTGAAGATGTTTCTCCTTTCTAACCAACTTCAATCAGGTGGTTATCAATTGGTCTGTATGATTTTTTTATGTTTGTAATCTCACACTTTTCGACTGGGTGAACTAAGTTTGATGATTCTTTTTTTTTCTGAGGGCTGGTGCTTGTAGTTCGGTCCTATCCGAATTTGGTTCAGTTATGGCAATGGAATCCATGAGAAAACTAGATGAATCTAAAATTTGCATGAATTATGTCCGAGGAAATAGACTAATAACTCAATATAAAGCCCACCGATTTCGATTTTATATGAGAAGGTGCACTTCAAGAGTAGATTTTGAAGATTTTCATGAATTTGAGAATTTATCTGATGAAGAAGTCTGATATAGACTCCGAACGGTTCAAAGTTTGATAGTTCGAAGTGATATTTCTTTTTTCATTGTTAAGCAACAATTTTTGAGGAGTTTGCTTCTGATAAATCAGTGCATGAGTTTCAACCAGGGGCCTTTCTTCAATCATTTGAAATGTTTCTGCTTGATTTTTACTCCAGGCACTACAAGTGGAAACAATGAAAAAATTTCTGAAAAATAAATTGATTTCATTTCGAATTCAAATCTGGGTACTTTCTTCATTTTGATACATTATTACGCAGATAATCTGTTGTTTATTTGATCATTTTATCGATGTTCTTCATCAGTATTTCATTCATGCTGTTTTTGCGTCATACAATAATTCGATTTTGATGAAGTCTTTTGAAATTTTCTTTTCAGAGCATTAATTCCTTCTTTGTTTTTCGTGTTTTGTGTATGCTACATTGACTTACATAAAATCATTTGGTTGGCCATGATTTGATTATCCAAAATTTTTGAATGTCTTGATTTATGTTTTGATATATAGTAGATGTCAAAATGACGTCGCCACTTCTGCCGAAACTTTTCTTCCATGCCAAAAATAGAAATATTGGAACACTGACCTCTTTGACTTTACATGAACTTCAGTGAAACTGTTTTCCTGGCATACTTAGAAGAAAAATAAAAAATATGGAGTTCATCAACTTTGTGGAGCAAAATTTTCAATGATAAAGTCAAGCGTGTGTGGATGTTAGTGAATATTTTAAGGTAATATCATATTTAAAACTGAAAAGTGAAGGATATCGTCCCAAAAAATTGAAAATTCTCACTCGTGAACAAGTTGAAAAGTTTATAAAGGAGGCACCGGATGAGAAATACTTGATGGTTAAGGTTGTAACTATTTTCGGATTATTTGGAGCCTATCAGCGTGAAGAATTGTGTAATTTATCAGTGGAAGACATCGAAATAATAAATAAATCATTGGTTAACAACTTCCAAATGAAAAAACGAAAGTCAGTCGTTCTTTCAGTATTATTGGGAAGTATGTAGACTATTTTCATATGTACTTTGCACTGCGCCCTTCTGACATCAAACATCGTCGTTTTTTCCTGAAATACATGAATAATAAATGCACTGCGAATCCAGTTGGTATTAATACATTTGGGAAAATTCCATCTATTTTGCCGAATTCCTCAAACTGCCAGAACCAAAGCAATGCACAGGACACTGTTTTCGAAGATCCTCCGCTTCATTGCTAGCAGAATCAGGAGTAAATATTACGGATATAAAAAAACATGGTGGATGGAAGTCTACGACGGTAGCCGAAAGCTATGTTGATCCTTCCATTGCATATAGAAATGTAATTGCTGAAAAAATTCTCCCAACCCCAACAGATTTTGTATCATCATCATCCAATATTGTTCTTCCGTTTTCTACAAGTACAGATGGTGCTGAAGATTCTAATAATGTGTTGCAAAGCTCCCTAACGTCACAGGGCATTAATGTTATTAATTGTTCTAGTTTTACGATTAATATTAGTGTTCATAAGTAATGATTATTAAATATTGATAATACAAATTTTTTGCTGAATTTTTCTCATCTGATTTCATCATAAGAAAATGGAGTGCTAAAAATATTTCTGACACTAATATTCAAAATATTTTTAACACGCTTCCACGTGAACAATCAACTTTAACATTGTTTGATGTCACTAAAAGTGGCACTTTTATTTTTTCTCATAATATGAAACAAAACTCCTGAGTACATATACGTATCTACCCACATGTAACAAGTTATGTACATGTAGTTATAAAAATGTATGCAAGAACTAGAGAAAATGTCTGATGAATTAAAGGTTTTCGTTTAGTAGTTGTAGAAACCAGTTGTACGTTGCAACCCCAAGTTCAGGGTGTTCTGCTTTTTGAATGATTCTATTTTGCCTACAAGAATAAATTGAAAAAAAACTTAATTAAATTCTATTGTATTTATTGGTATTCCATATGTCTACCTGTTCCTTGAAACGATTTTGCAATACGGTCCTTATTTGATCTTTGTTTTTCTTTATATCGAACAATGAAGATTTTGGAATACCTACCAAACTGATCTGCAATTTAACATACAACTTTCCGTGAATCAAGGTTATCTAATATTTTTGACTATTCTGTGTCTTTGTGATCGTTTGACTGTTTGGTGTATGCTACATTCACTTACCTTAAATCATTCGGTCGGCCATTCTCTTTATTTTCTATAACTAGAATGTCCTTGGAAGGATTTCGAAATATCGTTGATGTCGAAAGACGTTGCCAGTTTGACAAAACTTTGTAGAGAACGAAATCGACAAGGCTTAGAAATCGATCTAAATGCATTGCGGTCGCTACAAGTGATCACGAATTTTCTTTATAAAAGGTGGTTTCAGTGATATTGTGCTTATTGTGTACACCGCCATTCGAGAGATGTTAAGGGTATACCCTTGGCTTTCGCTATTGTGCCATGAATTTTTGTCGTGAATGAACCCAATTTCCCTCGTGTCATTTCGATAATAGGGGTGAAGTTCTCGATTCACCAATTTCCTTCAATCATATATCACATCAGATAGGGACGTCCTTGTATGCTGGTGTTCATTTCGGATTTCAGCCATATCACGGTCGTGTCACGCCTGTTCATTCTTCCAGAATTGAGTTGTTGGAACGTGTTTCACATTTTTTTTCACGTATGTTGTCAAACCCCATAATCGCTTATAAAGAATTAGGTTTTATCGATGTTTTATGGGGGGCTCTTCATTTTACTGAAATTGTTTTAGTAATTTCTCTACCAGTCTACGGAACAAAAAAAATTGCATTTTTTTTTAATTGAAGAAATTCCGCTGCGTGAAATTTGTGCACTAATTCATCAGGTGGCAATTCCTTCTGAAAAATTTTTGCCCAATAATGAACAAAGAAATAACACTTCGAACTTTTAAAATCTGTAATTTGGAGTCTCTATCAGACAAATTCTTGAATTGATGAATATCTTCAGAATCGTGAAAAGTGTTTGATGAAATATCGTATTTTCTCTGCATTTCTCATCAATGATTCTGCAGATTTTCATGAATTTGATAATTTATCTGATCAAGGAGTCTAATATAGTGTACGAAACGTTACAAAGGGTCTCGAAAATCGCATGACTCTATTTTCAATAATAGCTGACATATAATGCAGTCTCAACCAATTTAGGACACAGTGTAATACGCTTGAAACGACCGTACTATATGATGAAGATATTAATGATAACATATCAGATGATGATGAAGATTAATAATAAAACTTATTCTTTCTTTCCCTCAGAAGAACACATATATAAATTTCAGCCTTACAGAAAAAAGTTAATTTTTGTTCATATTTTACACTCTTTTCGAGTCGCCTGGCAGGTAGGTACTTGGGCACGTCGAAATCGCCTGTCAATTTTTTTTTAACTTCACAATGAATGAACTAAATCGTATGAAAGTTTCGAGCTTACAGGAACAAGTTTTTTTTTAACAATTTCAAAGATATAGATCTTGATGACATACAGGGTGAGGGGTGCCAGGCGATGATTTTCGTCCTCAGCATGCTATGAACTACCACTATAAGAATTTCTAGCCTCACAGACAAAACGTTACTCGGAGGGTTCACTAGCTCTCTTACTATCATGATTATACTCTCCTCTTGAATTCGTAAGGAGGATGTTCAAATTCGACCTAATTTCCACAACTTTAAAATTGAAAAATACGTCAAAAATCATGAAGATAATGCTGATATATAGACGTTATATCTTCAACCCCTCTCCCCCTATTGCTACCCTTTGTTCTTCTACCGCTGAATATTGCTGCTCTGTTTGGTTGAACAGTGTCGATGTGAAAAAATTGATGCTCAACAAAATTTTTCTATGGGGATTATCACTGGTACTATCAGATCTCCACCTACCCCTTGGCTACAATATACATATCAGCAGAGAGACAACAACTTTGAATTTTTGGAAAAATTCAATTCCTTTCACTATTCATTTCCCAAACCCTCCTTATATACAGGGTGTACCAAGTTCGACGGCCTATTAGGCGTTGTTGGAGAACTGGACCTATTTAAAATCTGAAAATTTGAATTATGATATTGTTTGACATTATCTACCGAGCTAAAATATTCTTGGAGCTTGACCACTTTCCGTTATACAGGGAGTTGAAAAAAAAATTTAAAAATTTTCATTTCTGTTTTTTTGTTTTCGAATTTGATAAAGTATTCAATTCTGAATATATTCGCACACAAATCGTTGCATTTGTCATAATACTTTCCAAAATATTGAGAAAAAACTGAAGAAAAATGGGAGATAGGAGTATTCAGTATTATGTTTGGAAGGATTTCGAAATATCGTTGATGTCGAAAGACGTTGCCAGTTTGACAAAACTTTGTAGAGAACGAAATCGACAAGGCTTAGAAATCGATCTAAATGCATTGCGGTCGCTACAAGTGATCACGAATTTTCTTTATAAAAGGTGGTTTCAGTGATATTGTGCTTATTGTGTACACCGCCATTCGAGAGATGTTAAGGGTATACCCTTGGCTTTCGCTATTGTGCCATGAATTTTTGTCGTGAATGAACCCAATTTCCCTCGTGTCATTTCGATAATAGGGGTGAAGTTCTCGATTCACCAATTTCCTTCAATCATATATCACATCAGATAGGGACGTCCTTGTATGCTGGTGTTCATTTCGGATTTCAGCCATATCACGGTCGTGTCACGCCTGTTCATTCTTCCAGAATTGAGTTGTTGGAACGTGTTTCACATTTTTTTTCACGTATGTTGTCAAACCCCATAATCGCTTATAAAGAATTAGGTTTTATCGATGTTTTATGGGGGGCTCTTCATTTTACTGAAATTGTTTTAGTAATTTCTCTACCAGTCTACGGAACAAAAAAAATTGCATTTTTTTTTAATTGAAGAAATTCCGCTGCGTGAAATTTGTGCACTAATTCATCAGGTGGCAATTCCTTCTGAAAAATTTTTGCCCAATAATGAACAAAGAAATAACACTTCGAACTTTTAAAATTTGTAATTTGGAGTCTCTATCAGACAAATTCTTGAATTGATGAATATCTTCAGAATCGTGAAAAGTGTTTGATGAAATATCGTATTTTCTCTGCATTTCTCATCAATGATTCTGCAGATTTTCATGAATTTGATAATTTATCTGATCAAGGAGTCTAATATAGTGTACGAAACGTTACAAAGGGTCTCGAAAATCGCATGACTCTATTTTCAATAATAGCTGACATATAATGCAGTCTCAACCAATTTAGGACACAGTGTAATACGCTTGAAACGACCGTACTATATGATGAAGATATTAATGATAACATATCAGATGATGATGAAGATTAATAATAAAACTTATTCTTTCTTTCCCTCAGAAGAACACATATATAAATTTCAGCCTTACAGAAAAAAGTTAATTTTTGTTCATATTTTACACTCTTTTCGAGTCGCCTGGCAGGTAGGTACTTGGGCACGTCGAAATCGCCTGTCAATTTTTTTTTAACTTCACAATGAATGAACTAAATCGTATGAAAGTTTCGAGCTTACAGGAACAAGTTTTTTTTTAACAATTTCAAAGATATAGATCTTGATGACATACAGGGGTGAGGGGTGCCAGGCGATGATTTTCGTCCTCAGCATGCTATGAACTACCACTATAAGAATTTCTAGCCTCACAGACAAAACGTTACTCGGAGGGTTCACTAGCTCTCTTACTATCATGATTATACTCTCCTCTTGAATTCGTAAGGAGGATGTTCAAATTCGACCTAATTTCCACAACTTTAAAATTGAAAAATACGTCAAAAATCATGAAGATAATGCTGATATATAGACGTTATATCTTCAACCCCTCTCCCCCTATTGCTACCCTTTGTTCTTCTACCGCTGAATATTGCTGCTCTGTTTGGTTGAACAGTGTCGATGTGAAAAAATTGATGCTCAACAAAATTTTTCTATGGGGATTATCACTGGTACTATCAGATCTCCACCTACCCCTTGGCTACAATATACATATCAGCAGAGAGACAACAACTTTGAATTTTTGGAAAAATTCAATTCCTTTCACTATTCATTTCCCAAACCCTCCTTATATACAGGGTGTACCAAGTTCGACGGCCTATTAGGCGTTGTTGGAGAACTGGACCTATTTAAAATCTGAAAATTTGAATTATGATATTGTTTGACATTATCTACCGAGCTAAAATATTCTTGGAGCTTGACCACTTTCCGTTATACAGGGAGTTGAAAAAAAAATTTAAAAATTTTCATTTCTGTTTTTTTGTTTTCGAATTTGATAAAGTATTCAATTCTGAATATATTCGCACACAAATCGTTGCATTTGTCATAATACTTTCCAAAATATTGAGAAAAAACTGAAGAAAAATGGGAGATAGGAGTATTCAGTATTATGTTTGTTATTCCTAATCTAGATATCTTAAGCACAGACCATTTTCATAGTTTTGAAGTCGAAGACTGAAAATATTTTACATTTTTAGAATTTTGAAAAACTCATCACAGGGTGTTCGAAATGTTGGGTCAAAAATTGGGATCAAGATTGGCCCATAACTTTCGTTTTTCAAATTGGAACCCTATTTTTTTATGATCGCGTTGAATTCTGCGAAGAAAAATTATGATAATGTCTCAAAATGTTGATCCTTCTAAAATTAATAATTCTTGAGTTATTTAGTATTTCCTGATTTCATGTCGTACGTAGCGTCAAATTCATAGAATCTGTTTTATATCAACAATGACCTTGGTCATAGAAGATAAATTATTCCAATAACTCTTTTCTGAATTTACCATTGTTGACATGGAACAGATTTCATGATTTTTTGCTACGTACGACATCAAATCAGGAAATACTAAATAACTCAAGAATTATTAATTTTAGGATCATTAACATGTTGAAACATAATCATCATTTTTCTTCGCACAATTCAACGCAATCATAAAAAAATAGGGTTCTAATTTGAAAAACGAAAGTTATGGGCCAATCTTGATCCCAATTTTTGACCCAACATTTGGAACACCTTGTGATGAGTTTTTCAAAATTCTAAGAATGTACAATATTTCCACAGTCGTCGACTTCAAAAATGTGAAAACGGTTTGTGCTTGAGATATCTAGATTAGGAATAACAAACATAATACTGAATACTCTTATCTCCCTTTTTCTTCAGTTTTTTCTCGATATTTTGGAAAGTATTATGACGAATGCAACGATTTGTGTACGAATGTATTCAGAATTGCATGCTCTATCAAATTGGAAAACAAAAAAACAGAAAAAAAATTTTCGAAGATTTTTCTTTCACTCCCTGTATAACTGAATGTGGTTAATCTTCAAGAACATTTTATCATAATCCCAATTTTCAGGCAGAAAAGGCCAACCATTCAGAATAAATTAAATAATTTTCAAAATAACACCATAATGCATTCGTTACTCTATGTATAGCCTCGAAACCATATTCAAAATTTATAAATGGGACAACTATTTACAAGATGTTCTATTGTCTCCTCAACTTCTCCACACTCACAACTAGTGCCTTCAACAGAATTTCATCGGAAAAACATGCGGTTGTTATTATTCCAAATAATAAGGTCCCAGATTTAAGTCGCATAAACCATTTTGGTCAAAATTTAAATCAATAAAAATAAAAGCGACTAAGACATTTGGCAGTCTGAATCGAATGCATGCAATTCTTTCAACAAAGATCTCATTAGTGATCCTTCTATTAGAGTTTATGGATTTGACCTTCCCAGGAGAATATATTCTGTTCTAAATCGTATTAGAACAGGTCATGATTTTCAGATAGAATTCGTTTGCGAGCCCTAGTTGTGAGTGTGGGGAAGCTGAGGAGACAATAGAACATTTCGTAAATAGATGTCCCATTTATAAATTATTATCATTATTATTATTATTATTATTATTATTATTATTATTATTATTATTATAAAAAAGTTACAGATTTGAAGAGAACACCTATTAACTCTGTTCAAAAAACAAGAGAAAAAAAATCATCAATGGTGCCAATGTCAATGTCAAGGTGGTGCCATTTCTGAAATGGGTAGTTGATTCGAAAACAATTTAACTTTTTATGACTAATCAGTTTTTTCTGCATTAGTCTCTTTTTATTTCAGATTAAGAATTTAGGGTAGATGCGTGAAGAATTGGTTTGTCTCTGTCTATAGAGGAATTACATGAATTTTTCTCTATTTCAGTATCGTACTGAGTTCATTACAGTACTAAAAGTAGTGCTGGAATGAAACTCATTACAGCATTGTTTTCAGTTATATTTTTCATTTTATGGTTGTCAGTATTGACCTCCGATCGAATCAAGTTTCGAATCAAATCAATTCAAATTCCGTTATCTGTCAAATTTCGTATGTCACACCAACTGCCAAGATACAATACAAAAGTCAGTAATCTGAATTTTCATTTGAATTTCGAGAGTATTTTACAAAAATTGACTGAAATAGAGAAAATACCGTCTAATACTCGTTGCAGAAGGCAATTCCAACACTCATGCTATCGAAAACTCGCTCCTTCGTCGCTCGTTCTCGAACTTCGCATTCATGTTGGAATAGGAGCTCATTCTGCAACTTGTATTAGAATATACTATTATTTAAACGGGGAGATAGGTTTTTTAATTTTTTTTGCTCAGATTTTTCCCTGAGGTCTTTTATTATACTCAGAATTCTATAGTTCTTCGTTGCACTAACTTCAGCTAGGTACTTTTTGTTTCAATATGAATTGTACTATTCTAGCTCTTCCAATCAGAAGAATAAATATTGTTGGATTCTCTGCTGAAAGAGGATTACAAAAATGTATAATGCATAAGTCAAAAAAAAATCAATCAGGTAGAAGTTCGGATAATTCAAATCCACATTTCTATCCGTAACAAATCAGCTAAGTAATACTGAATTATTTTCTAAGGTGCTCGAATTTATGATAGAAACGAGCTTCCTTCCTGAGAATCTTTGTCGACATTCTTGAATAATTCGCTGATTTTAATCTTCTGAAAATGCAGACTGAGTGGCATACATTTGTTGACTTTTCACATAGGTATGTATTATTCATTTTCGTCATCGTCTTGTATGGGATATACCAGAAATATAATAATTTATACGGTGTTTCGTTTGAAAAATTGGAAGCGGTGAAGTTTTAACATCTACACATGAGAGTTTGCATCATATGACGTTGACATGTTTTTTAATTTTTTCATAAATACGACGCTTTCCGAGCTATGTGCAGTGGATAGCATTCGTTGGAATGCTCTGTATGTTTGTTGGACTAATCGCATGGAATGTTCCAATATATTCAGCGAATTACTGCTGCTATTGTTTTGATTAAACCAACAGTATGCTATGAAAACAAACATTTAAGTTCAAGTGCATAATATGTGAATGTTTACATTGTCCGTTATGAACAACGATGCGATGCTATTAGTAAAGTTAGGAAGCTGGCCGCCATTTTGATAAATATTTTTCTGTCCCTATGAAACCGTTTTCAAGATGAAGGGAATCAAAAAATCTCAAGAGTTTTTTCAAAAATCCGGTACGTTTCGACCCCACAATTTCCAAGTTGTGGTTTTTGAATGCTCTTGTATCAATTTTCAGAGAAAAATTCTTGCAGGAATTTTTTCTTCACAGATGTACTCTTCTAGTATTGGACAAAATAATTACCGATGGTGTCGCTGCATTCGCCGATCAGCTGTTTACCGAAACGATTATTGTTTCGAGTTTACATTAGATTTCTATTTGTATTTATGGGATTTTTTAGTTTGAACGTTTATTGGATTAAGGAAGTTGTTTCCTTAATTTTGGATCCTGTGGATTATATTGTTAGTGCAAGTATAGGTAATATTGTGCTTTTTTTATATTTTATGTGAAATATTGTGGTAGGCACTATCCAATTTTGAATGCTTTTCAGATCATCTGGCGAGATGTTTACCAAAGGTTCTTCTAATTATAGGAAATTTTCCAATATGTACATGCTCACAGATGCTGTGTAGAGGGCGAGCCAGCGTTACAATGGAAAAATTTTTTCAAAACATTGAAATTCCACAAGGACAACCCCATCATATTGAGGAAGTGATGTCTCATAAAAATGATGTGAAGGTTGACAAGATTATATTAATATTCCAAGCAAGATTGTCTGGAATTTGCAAGCATATTTCAGCCCTGCTACTCTACAAGGTTATACGTACAACAAAATATCTCGACAATTCTACTGATTGTGAAGGTAAAATTCATTGTTTAGTTTTGTCTCTGCTGTTTTTCTTTTTGTTTTCCATAACAATGCAATGTACAAAACAGAAAACATTATGATTATCCATATTTGATGAAAATTAAGAGAAGGATGAAATTAGTTTGAGACCTAACAGAACATGAAAACATGCATGATTGTAATGTAATTGAAGATCAGCTTGAACAATATATTCATTTAATAGAAGCTTCTAAGTTTTTTTTCCATTTAGGAAGGGAAAAAATCTATGAAAAGAAAATGAGTGATAAATTTTGAATAAAAATGGACATTCTTCAGAGAACTTTATGTATGCAGAACATGACGTGATCATCGATTAATCATGTTGAAGAATTCATTACGCTAGATTTCAATGTATTATTCATTTATTGCATCTCACTTGTGTCATAGGCTGCAGTTATAATAAAATAAAATAATTCAACTTATCTATCGATTGATTGCACCTTTTCCGTAGCTAAATGAACGTCATTACTATCAAGCTATTTTTAATGTTGATATTAAATTGATACATATATGTATAATATATTGTTTAAAATTGCCAATTCTCGGAATTTATTTGAAATTCCCCAAGTAGATTTGAACATTGCTGAACATAAGTTCAAGTTTTCAAGAATCGAGAGAATCACTTAAACTCACAAGGTCCCTAGTTTTATTGCACATTATCATATGGCTTGCATTCAGCACTTTCAACTAGGCTCCTTGAATTGTTGAGACTTCTATATATTCAAAAATATCAAGTAGACTCAATGTAATTTATTTCGATAAAAATGAAAATTATTGAACAAGAACGAACTGAACAAAAATTTAAAATGACTTGACTTGCACTGCCTTTTTTGGTAGGTTTTGTGAAGGTACAGCTTTCTTCTCCAGTAGCAGAAATGTTTTCATAGTGAGAGTTTCTGAAATAATTCAAAACATATGAAGCATTGTTTTCAATTGACATGAGTTTCCACTTTTGCCTGTTTTCATTTTATAATCTTTTGGTCGGAAATGGTGAGAGCATACTCTAATATGTTTGGATACAGGTTTTTCCATTATCAAAACATGCTCTCAGGATTTACGTCTATTAATTTCCTCTACGATTTCTAGTTTGTTCGTGAAGTAAACATTGTGATTTTTACCACGAAAATGGGCTCCAGGATTCCTAGATTTTTTCAGAATGACATCCATAAGCACAAAAGCAGTTTTTTACTTAGGCATATCTTTTTATCGCAATAAAAACGTAAAAATGAACAAATAAACCCAGCTTTCACGTACTAACTGTCAAAATGATACTCGTTTCGGGCTTAGTTCCAGCTAACGCCGGCGGTGTCGCATAGAGTTGGGTTTTGCTCTATATTCGAGATAAATTCTCTTTCGAATGAATAAATCACATTATTATTTTCGAGTGTGAATTCTCTTCACTCACCCGTTACAACCAAATCTCCGCTGGAATGTTTGACGATGTTTGTAAGTACTGGACCTAAAGTGCTGTAGGACAATGACTTGAGCTCGTTGTTCCTCAAATTCAAGTACTTGATTCTCGTGTTGTCTGCGAAGAGTCCATGAGGAAGAGAGGTCAGAAAATTGTTGCTGAGGATCAGTTCTTCCAAGCTGTTGAGTCCAGAGAACGCTCTTTCCGATAGAAAGCGTAGCTCGTTCTGATCGAGGTCCAAAATCTGAAATAAAAAAAAATTACAATCATCAATGATTGAGGTGTTACTCGATGTGGATTGGTAAGGTAGCTTATCCTGAATAATTTAGAAATGTGATGAGGGGTCATTATAAAATATTTAAAATAAGTTGTCTTGAAAAATCCTGAAAGATTTTTTTAATTTTTGAAAAATTATTTTTCATAAAATTTTGCAACATTATGATAACAAGAAAATTTGATGCTGAAGAAGTATGAAACATGCAGAATGTGTCTATTATTTACCTGGACGAACTACTGGGTTGCCAGGAATAATCAGGTATGACGATGAAGGTTTTTTTGGAAAAGGGGATTTTTTTGTTAATTAGAATTTTCGAGTCGAGAAGCGCGATCGGGAATTACATTAGTTGTTACCAAACACTAGTGAAGCGTTTCGGGAGTGTTATTTCAGAGAACTTGGAATTTTTCTACGAGCGAAATCAAAAAGTCAGAACTTTTCAATATTGAATGTTTTAGAGAGTTGGAGTCCAAAAATCTTGAAATTTCTCATCTCATCTCAGCTACACAAAATAGTTACGTATGATAATAATATGAGGGTTAAATGTGACGTTTTATTTTGTGAGTGAAAAAAATTTCACGAACAAAATAAAATCACCTTTAACACAAATACCATAAAATGTTTTTTGTACAATTTCCCTATTTTAATAATGAAATTGGTGAATTTGGAATGATTATAAACTTCGAAATGCATTTTAATAGTCAAATAATCAAAAGGTTGTTGTGAATGGCAAACGTTGCCAACATTATGATTACTAACAAATGAGAAAATACGGTGTCATTTGAAATTCGTTCCTGTCCAATTCTCCTCCTGGGTTTTTAACTGCTTGAAATGTTTGTCGAGAATCTAATTACTAATAAAAGTGACGATTTGGTTGTTCCTCTGGATATTGAAGAATCTGCAAAAAGATCAAATCTGGAACTCCTACCTAAAAAATCTGTTCAGCAGTACGATATTCCATATAACAATTTCCTGGCCTGGCGTAAATTGAAAAATATAGAAGGGAACTTCAGTGAAACTGTTTTCTGGCATACTTGAAAGAAAAATCAAAAATATGGAGTCCATCAACTTTGTGGAGCAAATTTTCAATTATAAAGTCAAGCGTCCTTGTTAAAAATGGTGTGGATGTTAGTAAATATTTGAAGGTAATAGTATATTTAAAACGAAAAAGTGAAAAATATCGTACAAAAATTCGAAAATTCTTTCTAACTCGTGAACAAGTTGAAAAGTTTATAAACGAGGCACCAGATGAGAAATACTTAAGGTTGCAACTATTTTCGGATTACTTGGAGCCTGTCAGCGTGAAGAATTGTATAATTTATCAGTGGAAGTCATCGAAATAACAAATAAATCATTTGTTATACAACTTCCAAATACAAAAACGAAAGTTAGTCGTTCTTTCAGTATTATTGGGAAGTATGTAGACTATTTTCATAAGTACTCTGCACTGCGCCCTTCTGCCATCAAACATCGTCGTTTTTTCCTGAAATACATGCCAATCCAGTTGGTTTTTATACATTTGGGAAAATTCCATCTATTGTTGCCGAATTCCTCAAGATGCCAGAACCAAAGCAATATAAAGGACAGTGTTTTCAAGGATCCTCCGCTTCATTGCTAGCAGAATCAGGAGCAAATATTACGGATATAAAAAAACATGGAGGATGAAAGTTTACGACTGTAGCCGAGGGCTATATTGATCATTCCATTGCATATAGAAATGTCATTGCTAAAAAAAATCTACCAATCTCAACAGATTTTGGATCATCATCATCCAATATTGTACTTCCGGTTTCTACAAGTACTGATGGTGCTGAGGATTCTAATAATGTGTTGCGAAGCTCCCTAACGTCACAGGGCATGAATGTTAGTCATTGTTCTAGATCATTATTAATGTTCATAAGTAATGATTGTTAAATATTGATAATAAAAATTTGCAATTGCGGAATTTTTCTCATCTGATTTCATCATAAGAAAATGGTGTGCTAAAAATATTTTTAACAATAATGTTAAAAATATTTGCAACACGCTTTCAGGTAAACAATCTATTTCAAAATTGTTTGCTGTCATTAAAAGTGTCACCTTTAATGACAGTTGTACAAGAAATTCATTTTTCAAAAAATAAATGAAAATGTTCTTTCCAAAATTTTTTTAGGCAACCTTTTTCTAATATATTTTCTAATAAAATAAATTTATTATGAAGTAGGTTTCATCAGTGTTCGTCAAGGTCGATTTAGGTTCGGATCTTGAACTATTAAAGCTACGCCAGTTTTTGTTATCGAAATTAGCAGATTGATTACGAAATATTTCATTTGCCATTTGTTGTCGAACAACCAGTGCAAAATGAAATTCGGTACAGAGTAAAGCTGCTCATCATGATTCAATTTACACTCTCGATATGATCATTTTCGGACGCAGACATAAAAAAAGTTGCTTCCATCGTGAGCGGACAAATTTAAGCAATAATACTGGAAGAAATTTTCCATGAGTGGCCCCAGTATTCGGGTAGACGAACGAAATTACGAAGCCACTCGTGTTGATAGAATTGTTTACTCTTTTCGTTGTGATGAGAAGCATCTTTGGTTATCTGCCTTTCATAATACTGTGAATGAACTTCGAGATAACTGGGAAAACATGCAGTTTGTAAAGATAATATCCACAAGACCCCCGAGTTTATCCCCTTTTCATTTCATAAAGCTGAACAGCGGAGATCTTAATGAATTGAAAAAAAAGGGTGAGACTACGAGAAGATTTATCGATGTTACATTGAAGGTATTCTGCTCTGAAAGCGTTTCCATCCAGCCTGATAAAAATGAGTCGGTCTATCGGGAAATTTTATAGAACTTTTGTCTCGTACTGGAAATGATCTGAAAATATAAACTGCTCCGCCAAAATTAGGGAAGTTGGGAGATTTTGCCATTGTTTGGAATGTTATCTTTTTTCTTCATCAATTTTTCAAATACGACAAACTTGATAGTCTCTATTGAAGTAATTTCTGGGGAGTCTTTGCATATTCCTGAAACTTTTTTTTAGGTATTCACTTATTAACAGAAACTAAACCTTTGAATGAGGAACAAAAATCAATAAATTGTATTTACAAGAGTCCCTGTATTTGTGTAAAATCGTATACAGGAGAAACATCAAGACCTTCAGAAATCAGAAAACGTGAACATAAGAAGAACATAAAAAATAGAGATATTGGTAGATCGCAGATAGCAGATCATGTGTGTTCCAATACCGGCAATCACATGATGCATTGGAATGGCACAAAAGTTCTAATGACGGAACCTGATAATTATGAAAGAAAAATCAAGGAGTCATCTTTTATTTTGTTGGATAAGGCTAATTTTCTTGCCAATTGTTCAGTGGGAATAGATCGAATTTGGATGGATTTATTAAAAAAAAGAACTGGTTTCATGTAATTTTGAAACATCTAGTAATCAATAATACCTAATCTATATTAATCATATGTTGACAAATCTCAATCAAAAAATCAAAATATTGTCACTATTCTACGAAGTTGAATGGAAACTAGTAATTGTCTGACGAAGGAGTCTGATTTAACCGAGGATTTAATAGTACGAGAGCTAGTGAAACTTTTGAGTAACGGTTTGTCTGTAAGGCTAGAAATTTTTATAGCTATAGTTCCTAACATGCTCAGGACGAAAACCATGACCTAGCACCCCTCACCCCTGCACATCATCAACATTTTTGAAAGTGTAAAAAAAAATAAAGAAAAACTTGTCGCTGTAAAGTTGAAACTTTCATACGATTTTGTTTATCCATTTTTAAGTTGAAAAAAAATTGACGGGCGATTTCGATGAGCACAAGTACCTGCCAGGCAACTCAAAAAGGGTGTAAAATACGAACAGAAATGAACTTTTTTCTGTAAGGCTGAAATTTATATATGTGTTTCTCTGAGGGAATGAAAAAATAAGTTTTATTATTAATCTTCATCATCATCTGATATGTTATCATTAATTTCTTCATCATATAGTACAGTCGTTTCAAGCGTTGTACACTGTGTCCTAAATTGGTTGAGACCGCATTATATCTCAGCTATTATTGAAAGTCATGCGTTTTCCGAGACCCTGTGTCACTTTTTTGTAAAACTTTCAAATCCATAAACAGAAATATTCCATGTTCTTTTGTTTCTGGAATACAGGGCGAAAATGAAAATGTACATTTTTTGAAGATGTTATTATTTCTCGGGCCTTGTATGAGCAAGAAAAAATAATAAATGCTTATAATAATATTTTTACGTAGAAGTCGGTGGCGTAGCTTGACATTTTTATCGGATGAATGTTTTTGAGATATAGCACAAACATGAAATGTTCAACTGGAACATCTCTTATCTTTTTAGGTCAAATTTTCTCATTTTTTTCTGAATACATCGATGTATCACAACCTTAACTCTAATAAATTTCAGCGTCAACCATCAGAAAAATTTATATTTCTGTTTGTTTTTTTTAAAGTAAAACATGAATTTTTTCACACATTCATTAAAAAAACATTTTTCAGTTGATATTTCGAGTTTATGTTCAAAAGAAGGATAAAAAAATGGGTTCAGGTCACATGGCTTTTCGAAAGCGTAATGATTAAATGCTTGTCAATATTCATTTAATGCGTGGGATATTTTTTTCAACTGAAATATAGTGAAGAAAAAGTTGTGATACAATTTGACGTTAAAATAAACAGGGTGTTCCATATGAAAAATTTCATTCCGTTCCAATTCAATCTCAAAAACAATGCTTTGAAAAAAATGATAAACTACGCCACCGACTTCTACGTGAAAATATCATTGAAAGAAGTTTTAATTTTTTTCTTTCTTATACAGGACCCGAGAAATAATAACATTTTCAAAAAGTGTACATTTTCGTTTTCGCCTTGTACCTATTCCAAAAACAGAAGTAGTTGGAATATTTCTGTTGGTGGATTTAAAAGTTTTACAAAAAAGTGACAAATGGTCTCGAAAACCGCATGACTCTATTTTCAATAATAGCTGAGATATAATGCAGTCTCAACCAATTTACGACATAGTGTACTACGCTTGAAACGACTGTACTATATGAAGAAGAAATTCATGATAACATATCAGATGATGATGAAGATTAAGATAAAACTTAATTTTCCATTCCCTCAGACGAACACATATATAAATTTCAGCCTTACAGAAAAAAGATCATTTTTGTTCGTATTTTACACCCTTTTCGAGTCGCCTGGCAGGTACTTGTGCTCGTCGAAATCGCCTGTCAAGTTTTTTTTTGAATTTCACAATGAATGAACAAAATCGTGTGAAAGGTTCAAGCTTACAGGAACAATTTTTTTTAAATCTTTTTAACGCTTTCAAAGATATAGATCTTGAGAACGTGCAGGGGTGAGAGGTGCCAGGCGATGATTTCCGTCCTCAGCATGCTATGATCTACCACTATAAGAATTTCTAGCCTTACAGACAAAACGTTATTCGGAGGGTTCACTAGTTCTTGGATTAAAAGGCATCGAAATGAGCAATCGTTTGGTCGACCCATGCAGTGAACATTGGTGAAACAAGACCCGAAACAAGCCCTTCAATCCATCCAATTCATCTGGGACTCCAATTTTCGCGTAAAATCCGCGCCTCCATAAATCCCCCCTTGTCCCACCCCCTCCCAGTCCTCCCTACGCGATCACGGCTTAATCTCCAGCAAATTTGATTGAAAATAATCGTTTTTTCCCAATAGATTCGAAACAATCCATTTCGCGGGGAGATGAGATAACGCTTGCACAAATATTTTAACTGCCTGATTGGACGATAATAACCCCGATTCCCGACCCGTTCTTCATCGGAGATGACGCCTAGAACGTTCCCAACCATTGATTATGCCCGCTTAATAGCCGATGTGCATGTCGATTCTTCCGAATTTTATTCGCGGTGGAAATTGGCTACCGAATCGAAGGGATTTCCTCCGGTGTATTTCATGTTTTCCCGCAATTTTCTGGCCATATACCGATTAATCTGGGATCGACCGACCGATTCTTTTGTAGGCGGTGGGCCGACATCTGTTCCGATTGAAAACGGATTGATTAAATTTGTTGTTTTACGCGGATGGTGGAAAAAAAATTGTTCATTATACCGTTGGTAAATTTCTGTTTTTATTGGCTTCGTGTTCCGTAGGGGGCCATTATGTTTAGTGGAGGTTCCAAAAGTGAAAAAATTGAATTTATTTTTTCACCACCTCATAGTGAAAGCCTCATAGTTGAGAGCCTAGATGTTGATGTCTAAATGTTTGTAATTGTCCTGCCATTTTCTTGACTGTACTTCTTCTTGTGATGATATTTGATTGTTATTTTGTTTGTTCATATTGTGCTTCTCATACGAAATATATATAGTTCAACGTAAACGAATATAATCTTCGAGAAAATTGCTGTTGAATCATTTAAAACTCAAAAACTTGAATCGATCCAATAAAAGTCAGTATGAGACATTTCGTCAATCGGTCGCCTTTTTTCTGGAGTTTGGTTCTTTGCATATGCTTCAAGAATGTTCTTATCTTGAAATGGAGTCAGTTTATCAACGGCTTCGATTTGAAATGAGTTTTCTGAAAATGCCAAGAAGTAAATTAACAAACGCTGAGGCTAATAGGGCTATCGGAATGCTACAGGTTGGCCAAACTCAGGTTGTTGTAGTGGAAAGGCTCAAAGTCAGCCTAAGTGGGATATCTCTACTTTGAAATAGGTTCAGGGAGACAGGTTCGTTCCATTACCGTTTCGGCGAGAAGAAAGCCTACATCTACGTGTAGAAGGCTACTGAATACTCTTCAAAATGCAGATGAAGTCCAAGTTTTGAAACCATCAGACGACATTTGAGAGAGGTGAATCTAGGTTCTAGACGTCCATTAAGAGGAGTTTCATTTTCACGTGACCATAAGCGTCAAAGACTGGAATGGGAAGGGTGACATATCAATTGGAACGATCAATGGCGTAATGTCCTTTCCACTGATGAATCCAGATATGGATGATTTTCAGATATGAGTATGGATAATCCCACGCACACCCCGTTATCGTCGGTATGTCCAAGAAGTCCATCCATTCCGAGGGGGTAATGTTATGGTATGGACTGGAATATGTTTCAACGGGAGCACAGATCTACACATTTGTACTGAAAAACTTTTTTTTACAAAAATTGCAGAGAATTTATTTCTGTAGAATATTTATATTCGATAGAAATAGGGAAAATCTGATTTGAACCGAGATACATCAGAAAAACATTCAAAAAGTCGAATTTTAGATCTTCGACCATTAGAATTTTATGCACGCAGACACCTTTCTTTAGGTAAGGTTTGACAGAATTTTTAAGATATCGAAATGAAGGCTTTTTTGAACAGCCAATTATCCTGATTTCCGAGGTCAAAACCCTAAAATTACTGGACTAAATATTTTTTGGTAAATTCGTTTTCATTTCCATTATTTCTCTGAGTCTACACGAGAAAACACTAATGACATTCACTTAATTGATATAATGATGACAGCAATACGCAACGAACATTGTCGGAAAGTTATCAAATCTCATGTAGAGCCTAACTGCTTAATTTACATTCCTCGACTTTGCGAGTCCTCATCTCACAAACTCTACACCTCGGTGTAATATGGTTAAATACCCAAATAGTTGAAAATGCTATTGTGAAATCTACGAACATAATTAAACCTTAATATATTATTAGGAAACCATGGATAACGCGAGCACTTGTTGATTCTATTTATGTTAAAAATTATATGTACAAACAAACTCTCACAAATCTTTGTTTGTTAGAAGACTATAAACTATACAAAAATAAGTTAAATAACCTAATTAATTACTTTAGGGAAAAAACTTTGTCGGGAAAAAATGACAGTAAAACGCCCTGGAAGGTGGCAATGGAATCCTCTAATATTTGTAAAACTAAAATATTTAACATACATGTAATAATAAATAATGACAAAACTATTACTAATACTTTTTTTTTCCTGAAAACTTACTATGGGTTTTCTCTCCCAGTCTCTGAAACAAGAAAGAATTAGAAATTTTTTTTAATAATATAAGAAAGGCCCCTGCGTAAAAATTTGGAGCACTAATTTGTCAGGGACCAAAACTACACGTGAAAAAATTGGTGCCTAACAATTAACAGAAAGAAAATGAAAACACTTTGAAATCATAAGCATAACGTTTCGGAGTCTAAATCAGACTCCTTCGTCAGACAATAACTGATTTTCATGCAACTTTGTAGAATCGTGATAATTTTGTTGATTTTTGGATTGACATTTGTAAATATATGATGAACATAGATCAATATTGATTACTAGATGTTGATATCGTTATTTTATCTCAAAATTCCCTGAAACTAGTTCTTTTTTCAATAAATCCTTTCTTATATTATCAAAAAAATTTTTCTAATTCTTTCTTGTTCCAGAGACTGGGAGAGAAAACCCATATTAAGTTTTCAAGAAAATGCAGAGTCCTCCCAGAAAATATTTCAATAGATATTACTAATACTGTGGAAATTGCAAATTTTGAAAAAATGCATCTCTTTTTTAAAAGCAGATACTGACGTGAATCAAGAAACATTTTGTTAAGAAAGGGTCACAGTTCAAATTAAAACTTAATGATATCAAATTTTCCGCCTCAAATTCACCACAGAGTGTTTAGAAATGGAGGGTGTAAAACAAGGTTTTTTTCTCCTTGTATAACGAATGAGCTACAGGTATTTTTGCAAAGTAAATTTCAGGTTAATATAACAAGACCCAATACTATTCTTGGTGAAAATTTCAACAAAATCGGAGAACCACGAAAAAAGATACAGGGCGTTGAATTTGACAAAAATTTTGCCTGTCCGGAATTTATTGACATACGGAAAGCGAACATTTGAAGTAGAAATATGATGTCAGGACTGTTTCCGTTCATTCAAAACGGAGTACGGCATGAGATCGAAAATCCCCTAGAAGAAGTCAACCAACCAAGTGCAAGTTGCCGAACGGTTCTTCAGGGACCGAGGTCGTTATGGGCCAGTCGAAGTTCGGAATCCGTAAACATTTAATTTGTATGTATATTGTAGACGGCAGTATTCACGAACATTGAGTATATCTCCGGTTTTGGAGCACCAGTACAACGGCTCCTTTGGAAGAATACGAAGAAACATGTTGGCATCGTTCAACGACCGCGAAACGGTAACTCGAAAAGGCTGTTTCTCTTGTTGTTCAAGATGTGGAGCCTTATTATGGAACGGAATCGCTCCAGGTCTGTTCTCTCCATTCGGAAAAATTTATCTTCTCTCTTCTCGTCATGAAGGTCTGATCCAGATTACGAGAGACTAACGTAGGTCTATCCAGGGCGTACTTTATGATGTTTTCTACAGCTGGTAAAACACATCGAAAGAAATTATTCAACCGGAAGTTACTCATATGAACAATTGCGAGAGAACTTGGGAATCAATGGTTGCCTTCAGCGGACGAAGCGCACAACGCTCTAGTCCAGGATCCACAGTCCATTTTTGCACTCGATTACTGTCAAGCTTTCCGCGAGAACCTTCTACTTGATGCAGTGGCGTAGCAGAGGGCCCCGCAGACCCCGCAGCGCGGGGGGGGCCTGACACTAAGGGGGCCCCCGAGCCTAACGAGAAGCTTCGAATGGGGCCCCAATAACTGTTGAACCTGCCGTTTCGCGATATTTTTCTGATGATAAAATGAACAAAACCTAAACAATGAAGGTACCACAGTTATTATTCTCGAAAAATAGAGAAATATACCTGTTTATATTCAAAACACATATAAGGTTCACAGTTATTCGATTCAACATATCACTCAATCACACCTTGTGCTATCCTTTTTAAGAGTTTTTTATAATAGCGTCAAGCTTTTCGGTATTTCTCTTTCTCTTTGAACGTCGCCACATGATCGTTTTATTGGGGGCTCGGCGGTTTATTTGACGTGTTGTTCTTCAGGCGGCTTGTGGTTTATCTGTTATTGCAGAAATTATTGTCAATTCTCCAATCATGTTTTTATGAAGAAGGGGAAAATATTAAGAAATCTTTTTATTTCCATTCCCATTATAGTAGTGACAGAAACAAATGTAACGAATGTTTGAATACGGAACCACGTTTTGAGTTTGTTTACAATATTCTTACTTTTTCAGTGCCTTCAGTTTCAGGGTTAGAATTTCATTGAAGGTTAGTTCTAGAATTAATTGCGTAGCTTATTTATCCGTATCTCTGTCGTATTTTTTCATTTTCGATATAAAAAAAAGAAAAGTTGTTGAATACGCAAATTAAAAATGGCAGTTGAAATATCTTATAATTTATAGATATTAGATAAAATGTCACAGGGGGAAGAGAATATTTGAGTGGAGCTTGCAAAAGAAAACTCCAGAGAGAAAAAGAAAATGAGTTTTCTAAGCAACGAAAGATTTTTCAATATTTGAATAAGCCAATGTCTGAATCACAATCCATTATTCAGTGTCGTTTCAGAGGGTCCAGGCTCTAAAGGGGCCCCGAAGCCAAACGAAAAGCTTCAAATGGGGCCCCAATAATTTCATTCTATTGAATTTTCTGATTCGCTATATTTTTCTAATGATGAAATTAACAAAATTAAAACAATGGAGGTATAATTATTATTCCCGGAAAATAGGAAAATATACCTAAATAGTATAAAAAAAACATATAAGGTTTCCAATAATTACATTCAAAATTCGAATTATCACTCAATTACTCCCTCTCGCTATAGATTTTTAACATACCGTCAAGCTTTTCGGGACTCTCTGCAAACATCGCTAAATGGTCGTTTTATTGAGCTTAAGATAGTCAAGAATTATCTTAGGAATTCAACGTCGCAAACACGTCTATCAGACTTTTGAGCCTACTCCAGCTTTGAACTAGAAGAAGCCTGAAGCTTGGACATCGACAAGTTGATAGATATGTTTGAACAAAAAAATCAGAAAAGATTGATGCATTCTTGTTGAAAAATTTTTCAAGTTTTTTCTAACACTGATTTCTTTCTAGTTACTTTTATATCGGAATGTATATGATTTTGTTTAAAAATCCTTGTTATTCCATATATCCACATATTATTTTCATCATATTTTCTTCGAAAAACGTAAGGGGAAACTTATCCTAAATAACATAGATCTAAGGGGGGCCCCCGACTGAAATCCTGCGGGGGGGCCACCGAATTTTGCGCTACGCCACTGACTTGATGCAACGCTAAACAATGTCCTTCATGAACCTCCCTTTCGTGGTAGCTAACAAAAATAGCAAGGATAAAATATTGGGATAAATTATGAATGAGTTATTTTCTCATTCATATATTCAAGACTGAAAAGTGTATAAAATATTGCACCTGGAATTATCAGAGAAACTTATATCAGCATCTCGAAGAGCTAATTGTATTTCGTGTCTCGGGACTTCGGATGCCATAACATTTAGTCAGCGCGTATTAAAAAAACCGAACACATCCCAATTTGTTTAATAACAATGATAATAATAAAGTTTATTGATCCCTTCTGACAAATCAGTTGTCAGTATACCTTCAAACTAAACAAATAAATCACTTCGCAAGTATTCATCAACACTATAGAAGCATTTTTTCAACATAATCTCCCACAGCTTTTTTAAATTTAAATTTACACATAGACTTAACTGTACTAGGCAAGTGGTAATATAGTTTAATTGCTCTATATGAAGGAGAGCTCTCGAATTTACTAGTTCTATGCTTCGGTAAAGAAAGAATATCACTATTTCTGGTAGTATAAGAATGATAACTTGACAATGTTATAATAGTATATTCTAAAACAAGTTGCAGAATGGGCTTCTATTACAACACGAATGCGAGGTTCGAAAACGAGCGACGAAGGAGCGAGTTTTAGACGATATTTTCTCTATTTCAGTCAAGCTTTTTGAACAATTCTCGATTTTCAAATAAAAATTCAGATTAGTGAATTTTGTATTGTATCTTAGCAGTTGGTGTGATTTACGAAATTTGACAGATCGCGGAATTTGAATTGATTTGATTCGAAAATTGATTGGATCGGAGGTCAGTACTGACAACCAAAAAACGAAAAAGATATGTGAAAACATTGCTGTGATGAATTCCTTACAGCACTACTTTTAGAACTGTATTGAACTCATTACGATACTGAAATAGAGAAAATTATTTACATTATCCTTAGCATATCCTACAGGACATTTATAGATATATGAACGGGATACGTTAAAAATAATTTTATTTATAAATAATGGTTTTACAAGAGGAGCGTGGCTCCTGATTAAATATCGTACGGAGGATTCTTTTTTGCGCAATGAAAATTCTACCAACATCCGATGACACTCCCCATAATAAAATATTATTAGCTATATGGCTATAAACCATGCTGTAATAGATTGTTAACAAACATTTGGTTGAAAAGGAATGTTTTATACCATTTATAGCAAAGAATGAAGTGTTCAACTTTTAAGCAGCATATCAATATGTTGGCACCACCTTAGATTGGTTTCTATATAAATCCCTAGAAATTTTATACACTCTTTTGTCTGAATAATTGTGTTGGAATATCCTATGCGCAATCTACTCCTACCTACATTCTTTTTTTCGAAGTAAATACAATCAGTTTTATGGACGTTAACTATAAGTGAATTCGCCTAACACCAGTCAGAAAAGTCACTCAGAAAGTTCCTCAAAACTCCGAGTCGCCACCGCAATAGAAGTATCATCAGCAAATAATGTAATCTCAAAACCGCGGACATGGTCAGGCAGAGCATTAACGAATAAAATGAATAAAGGAGTCCCCAGTACCGACCCCTGAGGCACTCCTGAAATTATGTTGTAATCATTTGAGCAAGCATTCTTCATATGAAATCTCATAGTCCGCCCCGAAACAAAGCTGTAGAGCCAGTCCAGCAAAATGCCACGAAAACCCAAGTTGTAGAATTTATTCAACATGAAATCGAACGCAAGAACGTCAAATGCTCGTGAGAGATAAAAAAAGATTTTAGCCACCAACTGGCCCGCATCTAACCTATCGTAAACGTATTCTATAAAAGAGCATGCTGCTGTCTTCGTTGAATGGCCAGGTCTAAAGCGATGTTGACATTTTGTCAAGATTTTAAACCTAGCCAAATAATCAGTAATCCGTTCGAGAATAATTTCTTCAATAATCTCAGATAACACACTTAAGATTCATACTTTATTCCTGCAGATGAAGTTTCAGAATGCTAGACGCTTCCAAATTTGTGTATTCCTGAAGATGGGAAAAATATAAGAGCCAGACGGAAAACTAACGAATTAAGTACTAAGTAATGTTGAAAATTATCATGGACTCATTATTTTTCATAATTCACAAATAAACTCACTTCGGACCACTTTCATGAATACACTTTTACGTTGAAAACTTTTGCGATAAAACTTCCTGCGCAAAAATGAATATACGAATCATTTAAGTGTTTCGTGCTCTTCTCAAATATTGAAACAGATTTTCGAAATTTCGATATACAAAGTGTTGTTTCGAGGATTCAAACGATTCCTACTTTTTTGTCAACCCTTACATGAATTTTCCTTGCAGTTTTCGAAATAATACTTTTGAGCTTTGAATAAAAAAAACCTTTTTCAAATATGAAGAAATTATACCAGGTGGTTTGTCTCATATTGCCTCACAAAGAAACGAGCGAAATTCATAAAACACCCTGTATCTCGGTGACGAAGACCGATGAAATACCCTGTAAAAATATCAAGTACGTATAAAAAAACTAGTTGGTCTGTAATAATTTTTGATGACCCAGTTATTGATACTCGAGGCAGTCTTTAGGCGAGATGTTGTATGTTGGCATCACTATTACTGATATGAGTGGTCAGTAATTCAATGGTTGATTTACAATGTCAGACCAAGAATACTCTGAAGATCTCTACCACAAATGTAGTAAAACTTAAGGAGACTATTCCAATCTCCAATAATCTCAAGTTAACTTTTTGACGTGGCCACTATGAATAAAATTTCGTAAATTTATATCCAATTTGATTCCTCTATGAATATCAATGCCCTTTCAGATGATCTGCGTTTAAAGCTTAATACTCGAAACAATATTCTTCAGAAACTAGCTCGTTTTTTTCATGTAGAAAAAAATTTCAAATGAAGATTGTTACTGGTTCTATCAAATCAACACCTTCTCTTTGGTTACCAGTCCTCTCAAATATTGTCCCTCCCTACATTCGCAGAAAGACAATAGCTCTGAATTTTTGGATCAAATTTAATTTTCTTCCAATTAATTTCCCATACTCACCTATTTTACAGACAATAAGGTCCCCAGATTGATGTCGCGTAAACCTTTTTGGTCAAATTTTCTAAATAATATGAAAAAGAAGAGACAAAGAAATTTGGCAATCTGAATGGAATGTATGCAATTTTTTCAATAAAAATTTCATAACTGATTAGAGTTCCTGGTTTTGACCTTCCCAGGAGAATATGGTCTGTTTTAAATCGTATTAGAACAGGCCATGGACGATGCAACAGCATGCTCTTCCGAAGGAATTCGGTTGAGAGCCCTAGTTGTGAGTGTGGGGAAAATGGGGAGACTGTAGAACATCTTATAAATGGTTGTCTCATATATAAATTTCAAGATGGTTGCGATGCTATACATAAAGTAACATTCAGATTAAAAATTGCGAGTCGTTCTGTATGTATATATATTTCGTTGGTGATGCAAGATTTCCACTATATGCCAATGCATCCCAATTTATTCTACTGGTTTAAATGCTTCTGCTGTCACTGAAATTATGAATGAGCCTTTGTGCAAAGCTGCAGCGATTTTTCCCACCAAATTCTCGCCAAAGTTGAAACGGGCCAAACAACTCCACCAGGTTGTGGTTTATGATCGTTAAAACCAACTGAAACGCGATCCCATCCGTGTCGGAAAGACCGAAAAGTATTTCTGATGCCGTTCTGAAATTACACAGAAGAAGTTTAAATCATTACTTTCGTGCTTCCTATGAAGCAAACGCGGAGCATAAATTTCGGCACGAAACATTAGGTACCCATAAATCTCCATTGAAATAGCAAATGAATGTCGTTGTTAAATACCGGAACGATATGTTATTTACATAATTTTATTACATTGTAAGTCTCGTTTTTGTGACACCTCACATCGCTTTCTCATTAATTATTCCGTTTCGAGCCAGTTCATTTGCATATCGATCTTTCGTTTTGCCCGAATTCTAGCAGCGAATTGTTGCTCTGTGAGGCTGTGAGATCCTTGGATTCCCGTTTCGCGAGTTTTCTCCGAATGACAAGTAGGAGAAGAAGAAAAAAAATCAGGATACACTCTCTTAGAAAATAGAATTATTTGTCGTTAATCACGTACAGATATGTATGGATATTTCTGCACAGGTTCCACGGAATATCATATTAAAACTTTTCAACAGAAAAAACCCTAGCAACCTGTCAGCACATAGTTATTGTAACAGAATGTTAATAGTTCTAAAACAAATTGAGGAAAAGGCTCCTAAGCCAGTCAAAATCACCAATAAATTGGAAAAGCAGGATGTATCTCTTATTTTTTAGTATGTTGTTACGATTCATTAGAGCAATGAATACACAAGTTTGCAACTCTCAGAAATTCGTGAAAAAATTTTTACACACCCAAAACCGCGAAATTTTTGGACTTGTTTCAGATTCTGCTCTATGTCTTCTAATACATCCATTTTTCGACAAAAACTATTATATACAGTTTTCAAGATCATTGAATTTGTCACCAATTAAGCCTAACCAAAGCTCTGTAGGTGAATTCATTTTTCGATTTCGGCCCTTTGAGAAAAGGCAGTTGTTGAATTATTAGTTTTACATATTTCGGGACTGAGATTGTGAAATATAATTAGCTTCAAAATAAGCACACAGCGAGGACTATCGGCCTCGTAGTTCTTTAAAATTTTTTAAAAGAACCCGTGATTAAATCGCATTTCTTCAGAAATATATAATATACAGGGTGGCCATTTGAAAACGAAACAGACGAGATTACAGACGAAATAAATTTTTTCGATAGAAATGCTCGGACAGGTGGATTTCTGTTTCGAGGGGGACAACTTTAGATGTAGGTTACGGACGCATAGCGCTTCAACCCTTGCGACTACAACCCTCACCCCCAATTTTTGAATATGGAAGATGGGGTGAGTGATACCTCATTTGAAAGGTATTTTTATACTGATTTCAGCACAGTAATTGTTTTTTCATTTTATGCATTAGTTCTCGAAATAGAGGGTGGCCATTTGAAAACGAAACAGACGAGATTACAGAGGAAATAAATTTTTTCGATAGAAATGCTCGGACAGGTCGATTTCTGTTTCGAGAGGGGCAACTTAAGATTTAGGTTACGGACGCATAGCGCTTCAACCCTTGCTACTACAACCCTCACCCTCAATTTTTGAATAGGAAAGATGGGGTGAGTGATACCTCATTTGGAAGGTATATTTATACTGATTTCAGCACAGTAATTTTTTTTTCATTTTATGCATTAGTTCTCGAAATATTATTGACTAAGCATTTGAAAATGAAGTGGTGTTTTCATGGCACTTGTACTGTTTTTTTTGTGAAAAACCTTTCAAATGAGGTATCACTCACCCCATCTTCCCTATTCAAAAATTGGGGGTGAGGGTTGTAGTAGCAAGGGTTGAAGCGCTATGCGTCCGTAACCGACATCTTAAGTTGCCCCTCTCGAAACAGAAATCGACCTGTCCGAGCATTTCTATCGAAAATATTTATTTCGTCTGTAATCTCGTCTGTTTCGTTTTCAAATGGCCACCCTGTATTTCGAGAACGGATTCATAAAATGAAAAAACAATTACTGTGCTGAAATCAGTATAAAAATACCTTTCAAATGAGGTATTACTCACCCCATCTTCCCTATTCAAAAATTGGGGGTGAGGGTTGTAGTCGCAAGGGTTGAAGCGCTATGCGTCCGTAACCTACATCTTAAGTTGTCCCCCTCGAAACAGAAATCGACCTGTCCGAGCATTTCTATCGAAAAAATTTATTTCGTCTGTAATCTCGTCTGTTTCGTTTTCAAATGGCCACCCTGTATATTCTTTTAATTAAGAGAGCTAAAATAAAACAATACATATTGAAACAAAAAGGTATCTAGCTGAGGTTGGTGCAACACAGGAATACCATACAGGTCTGCAGTATGACTAAATGAGGAAAGGGCAAAAACCACAGCTGAAAAAAACCCTTACCCCGTCCTTGAAAAAAAATTACTTAAAATATTAAATATATGGAAAATCTTGAAAGACATCAGTGTGATCATCTTCATGTTATACGTCGATGGGCTCAGATAAACCGATTCTTCCCAAAACGACTCGCAATTCTCAATCTGAAATGAAAAAAGACAAAAGCAGAAAAGAAACCAATTATTTACAATAAATAAAATTATTTTGAAATTAACCTCCCATTTTAGAAATGCATTTGTTAAGTTATATATAGCCTCGAAACCATCTTGAAATTTATAAATGGGATGACTATTTATAAGATGTTCTATAGTCTCCTCATTTTCCCCACACTCACAACTAGGACTCTCAACTGAATTCCATCGGAAGAGCATGCTATTGCATCGTCCATGACATGTTCTAATGCAATTTAGAACAGACCATATTCTCCTGGGAAGGTCAAAACCAGGAACTCTGATGGGAGAATCAGAAATAAGATCTTTATTGAAAAAATTGGATACATTCCATTCGTATTGCCAAATTTCTTTGTCGCTTCTATTCATATCAATCAGAAAATTTGGCCAAAAAGGTTTACGCGACTTCAATCTGGGGACCTTATCATCTGGAATATAGGTGAGTATGGGAAATGAATTTGGAAAGGAATTGAATTTGTTCAAAAAATTCAAAGCTGTTGTTTCTCTGCGAATGTGGGGAGGGGCAATGTTTGAGAGGACTGGTAACCAGGGAGTAGGTGTAGACTCTTTTTTGAAAATGCAGATTGATTCTACTACATAATTACAATTATTATGTGCTTACAGTAGAATCCGTTTATTATGACGCCGGCTATACTGACCAATCACTTATAATGACGCAAATGCAGTGTTGAGTTTGGTTTCATTCAAAACTCCTTACAATAGGGTCCGGATTTAATGAATCCGCTTATAATGACATGTCGTTTACAATGACATGATTTCAGAAACAACAACATGATTTTTCGAAAATTTTTCCATTTATAGTGACCGCTCGATCGTTTTCTGAAGCCACCCTACCCTTTTTAATGCGATGAGATTTGATACGATACGAGAAATACGCATGCGGACATGCTTTTTAGTATAATCCAGATCCTTGAAGAGATTATTGGTGTTTTGTGGACAAAATGACATCCATTGTTGCCATTTCTAAGTTGTACAATGGTGTAAGAAGCTATCATTTCAAGTCGAAAAAAACAAACTCAAACTAAAATTTCAGATTTTTATATTTAGTTTTTTTGTAAGAGAAGCTACGAATTTCTCGTTCTTTTCTTAAACTGAATCCAAGAAAAATACCATCAATTTTGCTGAAATTCCGCTTTATGTGACTTCCGGTTATTATGACGTATTTTTCATTTCCCCTCGATGTCATTATATGCGGATTCTACTGTATTTCCATCGACCTCAAAATGAAAGCTGGGTTCAACTTATAAGAAATTAATCAATAATGACCCATTTTAATGTAAGATTTCTGCAATTTTACTGTATGATCTCGCGTTTTAAAATATCTCCACCATTAATCGTTGTCAATAATAAACTAGTCGATTAAGTAACTGAGTATTTCAGAATCTCCAAATCTGCGAAAATGGATATCGAAGATATTGCATATGAAAGTACTTACCACCACCTCCCAAAGCTGCTCGAAAGTCAAATCGTCGATGCTTCGAATTTTGTTATTGCTCAACATCAGCATCTTCAGCCTTCCAAGTTCCATGAAAATCATCCTGTTCAAGGCTCTAATCCTGTTGTTGTCGAGATAGAGTTCCTCCAGCTGCGTCAAGTAGGCAAAAGTTCCATCCTGAATGATCGTGACGTTGTTCGAACTGAGAACAAGTTTGGTCAACACCGGCAACTTCATGAACATTTCCCGGTGCAGCTCTTCGATGTTATTATCGTCTAATTGGAGAACTGTCAAATTTGGCATATTATAGAAGCAATGGGAGGCGAGCCTCTTGATGTGGTTGCTGGAGAGGACGACTTCGCAAATGTTGGGAGATTCGGCGAAGGCATACGGGGGAAGCTCCTCCATGAAGCCGTACACGATTGAAATGTACTCCAGTCTATTGAGGTAGGTGAAAATGATTTTGGGCAGATGGAAGGATTTCACTTCGGGTCGTATCATGATTTTCAGGGACTTGAGCCAAGGCTGCGTCGAGAAAAGATGCCAGACCTGCGAAGAAAAATGAAATTGAGGAGCAGGAACTGGTGAATATGTCATTAAGAAAAAAAAAATAAAACAGTGAACAAAAATGATAAAAAATCTCGGATCCTGGGAATTTAAAATGGGGTAACTTTGAACCGCGAGGAAACTTTGAACAAAAAATTAATTTTGTTATATCGCCTTATGTTAAAAAAACCATCAGATTTAGCGACTTCTGGTTTTCACTACTCAATTCGTAACATATTCAAGAATGGTACGACAGCATTTACATGAGAATAAGTTCAGAGAGTTAGCAATCCTGACATGTTACTTCGAACCTAAAATATCCACGTTCGATATGGTCTGCACACTTTTGTTGCTGTAACCGTAAGTTTTTGCACTACATGCTCGCAAAATATATCAACTATAATAATATATTATCCTAGCAACAGTAAAGCAAAGAAATTTCAAATACTTCAACACATTTTGTTCTATTTATACACTCTAAATTTCAAATTGCCCCATAAAAAGTGATGTTAAGTAGGAACTAGCGGGAGGCCATAAAATGGATCTTCGATTTAAAGAAATCAGCTTTCTCGAGTGGCGTTCTACAGCTGCCTTAGATATAGACGAAAAAACCTATAATTTTCAGAAACTGTCGAAAAAAACCTCAATAAAGTATATATATTTGAAATGAGAAGAAAGAGCTCTACCGATTACGAATATGAAATCCGAGGTATGTCATTAAATAATACTTCACATTGAATTTTTAGGTTATCGATACCTTCATTCATTTCATTGTACTGAATTCTGAAAGTCCGTAAAAATACTTTAAATTTGCTCATTTAAACATTTTTCTACGATCAATATTAACTGAAATAGAATTGAGTGAAATATAAATAATCACCCCGTACATATGTCAGGGCTATCAGAGTTTCATCATTTAGTACTACATTTCCCAAAGTGGAAGGGATAGAAAATAGTATATTCTGAAACAAGTTTCAGAATGGGCTCCTATTCCAACACGAATGCAAAATTCGAAAAGGAGAGAGTTTTCGACAGCATTAGTGTTGGAATTGCCTTATGCCATGAGTATTAGACGATATTATCTCTATTTCAGTCAAGTTTTGTGAAGTACTCTCGAAAATCAAAGGAAAATTCAGATTAGCGACTTTTGAACTGTTTCTTCACAGTTGGTGTGACTTACGAAATTTGACAGATTACAGAATTTGAATTGATTTGATTTGAAATATGAACGCATCAGAGGTCAGTACTGACAACCACAAAATGAAAAATATAACTGATAACAATGCTGTAATGGGTTAATTACAGCACAACTTTCAGTACTGTAATGAAGAAATTAATATTAATTATGATAAAATACAAATAATTGCGATATTGAAATAGATAAAAGCAATATAAATGTCATGTTCTCTTTTTTCAGAAAACTTAAATTGCTGAATACCGCAAGTCGATAAGGGGATCAGTTTCTGGTCTACAGGGTGATTTCGGAATTTGGTCAATTTATTCGTATTGGTAAAACCCAGTCCTCCATCGAAATTTGGCTCCCTGGCAACTATCAAGCAGGATGAAACAGTAAACAGGGGTAGTGATATCGAATTCATTTTTTGACCCGTCCGAGCGTTTTTTTTCATCTAAAAGATCCAAATTCGGCTTGTGAAAGTTATTGATATCTCTATAAGAATAAAGCAATGAAAAAAAAATACACCCATCCAGGAAATTGAATTGCCTTTCCAATAATGTGCTGATCGACGCCTTTTCTGCATTCAAAAATGAGATCTGTTAAGGGTTGCACAAAATTTGACCTGTCCGAGCGTTTTTTTCGGAATTCAATCCCAAAGCTCGAAATTCGGGGTGGAAAGTTATGGATGGTCCACCCTGTATAATTATAGAGAGTCCAGGACTGTTTCTCGACACTTTTTGTTTGTATTATGATTTCTCTACATAATTAGAAAATGAACAGTATCTGAAAACAGAGATTTTTCAGTTTCCACGGAAGTTAGTGAGAGCCTAGGATTCCATAAAAATAAAATATTTCAAGTTGCTCAGAGATTTGAAACGGAACAAAAATTTCAATAGTACTCTGTAAGATAATCTAAAAAACTGCTCTAAAAATTTTTTTATAACGGAGTCAGAGTACTGCAGAAGTCTATTATAAAAAAGACCAATTTCAAAAGCATGGAAACTAGACACTATACTCTGTTCTAATTTGAGCGAGAGCAATAAAAACAAACAGAAATGTCTGGTTTGAGCACAATGAAGCTCTTATTGGTCGAACGGTCATAATAACGCTCCCTTCGACCGCCCTAAGAGATTGCCAGGACCGTACTCGGAACTATGCTCGGGATTGCGGCAAGGTAATTCCAGGAAACACCAGAGTTTTTATTATTATTATTATTATTATTTATTAACTTCAATAAGACTTACAAAAAATAAGTATAGGAATATGTCAGCAGAACGAAGCACAAATATAAAAGAATAATTCAAACACAAATCACAAACGAATAAATTGACTCAAAACTATTTGAACTTGTACAATTAATACTCATCTATGGAATAAAATGAGCCAGCTATTAAAATCTTTTTAATTTCACTCTTAAACTTAGGTAAGCCTGTTATTGACTTTAGACTTTCAGACAGTGTGGAAGTTTATTAAACAATTTGACTGGTATTACCACAGGACTTCTCGCAGTTAAGGCGAGTCTGTGCTGTGGAATATTCACGTTACCAGTACACCTAAGATTGTAAAAGTTATTCACGTCTCGAGTCGTGCTGAGAAGTGTGGGATCACTCTTCACAAAAATCAAGCATTTGAGTATGAACAAAGATGGTAACGTTAGGATCCGCAGTTCCCTGAATATACCCCGGCAGGAAAATGTCCTAGGTTTGTTCAACATAGTGCGAAGTATCTTTTTCTGTTGGATAAAGACCTCACCAGCTCTAGAATAATGTCCCCATGCCAAAGTAGCGTAACTCAGACACGAGTAAACATATGCATAATAATATTTTAGAGATTTGGGTTGGAATCTTGCAAGATTCCGACAAAGTAAATCCGGGAAACACCGTTAAAATTGTACGATTGTGTGAAATCTCCTCGATTCGACTCTGGACGGAAAGTAACTTTCCTATATGTTTCATTGCTTTCGCTTAAATTTGAACAGAGTATAGACATCGATTTGCAGTTATCAGCCGATACTGTTTTTCGAAACAAGAAACATGAAGTGTTCCCTATCTCTTTTAATTCGAGAGATGAAGTAATAAATCATCGAAATCTGATCACCCTGTATATTGCGCCGTTCTCGAAAGTCTATCTAGTTTTCAAAATTATCGAGATTGAAAAAAAAGATAATCCAGCATTTTCGGTTTTTCTCCCCACAAAAAAAAAGGATTGTTGTTTTCCCATGGACATGGTTTGCAGTCTTTGGAATCCAATTTTTCGAAAAGCTAGGCTTTAACATTTTTTCGGTTTTTGAAATATCTCGAGAACAACCACATGAAAATATGAAAGTTCTCAATTACACAAAGCAGTGCAAGCCTGGCACAATTCAGCGCGACAACCAATTCTCGAATATCCCAAATTGCTGCGCCAACTTAACACACATATATGGGGTGACCTACATTCTCGCCGTATGAGTGACGTTTTTTCTTACATTGTTGTCCCGGGATTTCCGAGAATATCCAGCACTCTGCCCTCGTTTTGTTGAATGGGCTCCATCCTTCTGAACAAACGCAGTGTATCTGTTCGGCGTTCCCTTTGATATCGCACAAGTTGATGTCTGTTTTGTTAGTTTGCTTCCCCGATAAAATGCGACCGGTCTTGAAGGTTTTCGAATGTTGTTTGGCCGTCACTTCCAGGAGTAGTAGCCAAATTGTGAATGACGAAAACAGGAGGTGCTTCATGTTGGACCTGCAAAAAAAAAGAGGACTTCAATTGGGGAATCTGCAGAATTTTCTTCACCTTATTAAGTACGGGCACTTGGGTTTTTTGAGATCGGGAAAGAACTAAGATCTGTGCCTTAATTGAGGCCGAATAAAGCTCCTACGAATTTAATTTTCTCACTTTTCCTGTAGAATGACACGTTTTATCGATATCAAAGATTGAGCCACAGCAAGAAAAATAAATCATTCTTTTTTATGAAAAAGTAAGGTAACTCCTCGATGATTCTTGTAAGGAAGCAATTTTGTTATTTCTCACCAGTGGCGGCTGCTCAGAGAAGGTAGAAGACTCCGAGCCTCCTCAATGATTTCTGCATTATATTGACTTCCCAATTCGCGTTTATCTATATTAATTCAATTTAATCAATAGAAAATCCAATAATATCAATTTCTCGATATTAAGCTAGTGCATAGCTTTTATCTCAGGCTTTGAGCGCGGCGACCGAATGTATAAATTCCGTAACGAAAAAACCTAACACAGCCGTGTATCGTCGGTTCAGTTCGGCAGACGGTGTTTGGGTGCTTGCGACTAGACGGATGCGTGCAGCCACTCTAGCAGTGCAAAATGGAGTCGGCAATCTCGCTGTTTCCATTGAATTGCCAACGGCAAATATTTCATTAACATCGGGTAGAAAATGTATGGCCAAACGTAAACATTTTCCATTAACTTCAGCTCTTGCTGTAACTATACATAAGTCGCAAGGTGGAACTTTTGACGAAATAGTATATGAGTATAATAAATCACATTCTCAGGAACTCGTGTATGTTGCACTCTCTTGGGTGACTAATATTGAAAAATTGTATATTACGACAAAAAATGATAATTCTTTATTCAAGTTTTATCATAATCGAAGGCAAGCTGCATCGACTGTATCTTTGTTGCAAGAATTCAAAAGACTGTCTTTGAATAGTGTTCAGTCGATAGCTCAAAGTGTCTTAGATTTCATTGGTAATAGAAAAGGCATTTCAATAATGACTTTCAATTGCCAAAGTTTGCATACTCACAAATACGACTTACAAGATTCAGTTACGAGACAAACCAATGTATTACTTCTTACCGAAACATGCATGACGTGTGATAATCCGATTAAAATACCTAATTTCAATTGTATTGTTCAATTCAAACGAGATACTTTTCCAAAAGGTGAAGTGACGTTAGCGATGTTAATGTTAGACGCTCATTTGTGGAGATATTTGTGCATGCAATCTTAGAAATGGCCTACACATAGTCATGGTAGCAATTTACATTTCTCCGAATCCAAAATTGGACAAGGTAGAGCATTTTATTCATCGCACTTGACTGGAGTACACTGAAAAAGGGTTGAAAATACTTGGTACAAATGGTAATAAATTTCCACTTATCTTGGTTGGCGATTTAAACATTAATTTCGCTGATAAAAAATCAGAGCGGTTGAAAACTTTTCTTTCGGAAAAATTGAATTTAAAATGAATAATGATCCACAAGAATCCACAATAAAATATGGAACCACTACTGACGCGGTATTTTATAGATATTTAGAAGACATTAAGTCTCAAACTTATGTTTTCTTATTTCAGCTACCATAAACCTATAGTTTCAATGATACATATTCCTGAAAAACCCACATGTATTGTAAGATAAATAAATATTTTAAATCAACAATATTATCTTCTTATTTTTAAATAGATGCTATGCAATAGCTTTACCGCGGCAGTCCTCGAGTGCCACACGTGCTCTTTTTTTTACAATATTTCTTTATATTCGTTAAATAAGTGAAGAAAACAGCCATGGAGGTCCAGATCCATTCCAACACGAATGCGAAATTCGAGCGACGAAGGAGCGAGTTTTCGAAAGCATGAGTGTTGGAATTGCCTTCTGCAACGAGTATTAGACGATATTTTCTCTATTTCAGTAAAGTTTTGTGGGAAACTCTCGAAATTCAAATAAAAATTCAGATTAGTGACTTTTGTATTGCATCTTGGCAGTTGGTGTCACTCACGAAATTTGACAGATTGTGGAATTTCAATTGATTTGATTTGAGAATTGAGGGGATTGGAGGTCAGTACTGACAACCACAAAACGAAAAATATAACTGAAAACAATGCTGTAATGAGTTTCATCACAGCACTACTTTTAGTACTGTAATGAACTCATTACGATACTGAAATAGAGAAATATATTTTATCGAGAAACATCACATCAGGAAACAGACGTTATTCTCGATTTCATTCTAATTAACAAGTTCAGCCAAATGCTGAACGATGACAAAATTATTGTTGCAAAAACAATGAAGACATAATCGGTCCTTCAGCGTAAAATGAAACAGTGAATACTAGTGGCTGACAGGAACTACTATTGGAAATGAACTAAACTGCTCCATATAAGTTGATCAATAGACCCAATTTGCAAAAAAATTTAAGTAGTTTAAATGAGATTTTGTGATGAAAATTCATATTAATATGATGTCAAGTTGCAGGAAATAAAATTAATTTTAGCCTGTAGGTCTGCAGCTTATACAGCGTGGTTAAGGAAAATAGAGTGAAATAACGAAATTTTATTCCCAGGGAATTCAAGCATATTAAGTCTATCAATACAATGTATGACCTACACGGGCATCAATAACAGCTTGACACCTTCTATGCATATTACACACGAGGTTGTTGAACATTTCTTGAAGAATTTGGTTCCATGAACGGGGCAGATGTTCTCTCAGATCATTTAAGTATTCTAGGGTACGTTGAAGACTATCCAATTTCCTTTGGAGCATATCCCATGCATGTTCTATGCAATTCAAATCTGGTGAGTCCGGAGGTATTGGTAAATGTGGAATACCAAGCTCCTCGCGCGCATTCTCAACTATGGCTGAACAGTGCGGTCTATCCTTATAATCTAGAAATTGAAAAGTTTCACCAATAGCAGCGTGAAAATTTGGCAAAACATTGTCAATGACATGCTCCCTACAGTGTAATGCGGTCATATTCCCAGGACAAATGTGTAGATCTGTGCGCCCGTTGAAACATATCCCGGCCCATACCATAACCCAAACCCCTCGGAATGGATGGACTTCTTGGACATAGCGACGATTACGGGGTATGCGTGAGATTGTTCATATCCTCATTCTTCGAGAATCTGAAAATCATCCATATCTGGATTCATAAGTGAAAAGGACACTACGTCATTGATCGTTCCAATTGATATGTTGCCTTGCCTTCTTCTGTCTTTGACGCTTCATGGTGTTAATGGAACTCTTAATGGACGTCTAGAACCTAGATTCACCCTCTCTCGAACGTCGTCTGATGGTTTCGATTGAAACTTGGACCCCATCTGCATTTTGAAGAGTATTCCGTAGCAATCTATCTATACCTAAGATGTAGGCTTTCTTCTTGCCGAAACGGTGATAAAACGATCCTAAGCAAGTATTGTTCTGAACCTATTCCAAAGTCGAGATATCACACTTTGGCAGACTTGGAGCCTTTCCGCTACAACAATCTGAGCTAGGCCACCCTGTAGCATTCCGATAGCCCTATTAGCCTCAGCGTTTGTTAATTCACGTCTTGGCATTTTCCGAAAACTCGCTTCAAATCGAAGCCGTGGATGAACTTAGTCCATTTCAAAATAAGACCATTCATGCAAAGAACCAAACTTCAGAAAAAAGGCGACCAGATTGACGAAATGTCTCATACTGAATTTTATTGGATTGATTCAAGTTTTCATTGACTGTTAAATGATTTTACTGCGATTTTCGCGAAGGTTACATACTTTTCGAAACGGTTGAATACGATTTACCTATCTCTTGTGGAGCAGTAAATTTCGTTTTAGTACCGTAACGAACTCATGACGATACTGAAACAGAGAAATCAAATCACCTTTCATTTGATGTATCGCAATTCATATATTTCCACTTTTAAAAATTAAGGGTACGGGGGCGTAGATGGTGAGAAATATCAAATTAAAAAAGCATATGTTAAATTGCTCCTGAAATAACAAAAGTGACAGGTGCGAGAATTTTTCTTAATAATTCAACGTACAACATTTATTGACGAGTTACGTTACCTTTTTGGCACGCTCTGGTTATTTCATATTATTTATTAATGCGTCTGGGATGAAGTCTGTTCATGTTTGAATTATATTTGGTCAGAGAATATTTGCGTAGGCACCTTAAAAGTCGTGGTTCAAGAATCAACAATTTTCCTCACCCCGTTCTCCTGTAAAAAATCCATTCAGAAATATACCAGAGAAAAATCTTTATTTCCACGGAATCTGGGGTAAGGTTCCCCAAAAAAAGAAACTCAAGCCGTTTATAGTGTCTCATTAGTTCGCCCGGAATTCCGACGCAGAATTGAAAGAACTCACGACAGTCTCGGGATACAAAGCAAATAAAAATTGGTATTCAGGCGAGACGTGGCAAAGAACTGGGGGGCGGAACATGGCCAAATTCGAACTGGCCTACCCGGTCGCACCTTGTTTGATTTATTCGGGCACATTTTCCGGGCGTGCTAGGCACTTTTCATTTCTCTATTCCCCGCATGTGAGCTATAAGCGAGGCATAATAGCTGATAGCGGCCCTATGCAAATCGGGAGAATTTGAGGTTATGAATTGAACCGACATTTTAGTCAGCGGGAGGATGTCGGCAGAATTGAGCTCCGTTTTCTGGCGACAATCGATAAATATGTCATAAAAAGCCAGATGTAGTGGCTGATGGCAATAAAGATGGCCGTGATGTGAAATCGAAGGATACTGCAGCTTGCGTTGGAATCTGCGATTCCTGGTACTGACAGTATTGATCAAGATTCACAGCAATAAAGTAGGTTCGAAGGACACATTATTATTCTTCTCCATTATATTTTCCCATATAGATACTGTTATGGTGTCAAAACTCTCTATTTCATTTTTTTTATTTATTGATTGAATTTGGAATCGAAATAGAAAAAAATTATTTGAATTTTAAAATCTCATTTGCGGGTTCACAATAATGAAGTCAATAAAACTATAAGATTTAGGTATACAGTTGAAAATTAATATAATTTGACCAAATACACAAAAATAAACTCTAGAACTCTAAGGAATATTAAAAATTGAATTGAAAATTATCTATCTTCAATAAGTGCCAACTATCACCATCTCTATAATTAAAAATTATAGGGTCGGTTTCACAAAACTTCGATTATACCGTTAAATTAATTGGCGTCACCGCGATTCGTTGAAACTTCAAAACAAGTGATTCGATTGGTTTGAATTTACGTAAGGTTTTTTAATCGTACAATTAAAGCTTTGTGAAACCCGCCTATAATGTTCCAAAGCAAAATTAACGTTCATTGTTCAACTCACTTCAAATTTCTCAATACATATCACAATTGTTTATCAAATGAATTCTTGTACTCCAATCTCTATCTTCGATTCCAGCTACTCCAAACATGTAATTTTCCCTTTCATTTCTACTCCTATTTACTTTTACATTCACGATTTTCAGTTTAGATCTTCTGTTAATTCATTTTACAACCATTTCTACTACCATTTCATTTCAACTTTTTCTTTCAAATTCAGTTTTATTTCCCCTTTGATTCAATTTCAAGTTCTCACTTCATCCATCATTCAACTCTTCTCCCCGCTTATATCAGCACCCCGGAGGTAAAGTGTGTTAAGTCACAATTTCAAAATTGGACAAAAGAGAGATTTTTCAGTTTGATTATCGTTTCAAAGAATGTTTACTGCCATTATTTGGCGACTTGATATACCTAGGGAGTCACTTTACCTCTGAGGTGCTGATATAGTTTTCTCTCTTCTGTCATCCATGACAAAGATTATAGAGTTAGAAAGAAAGGAAACGCCTTTATATCTGTGGTACTAAAATCCTACTACGATTTTTGGCTAGTTTCTTACTTTTGACACCTAGAGGGCGCTGAAAACATTATTCATTACAGAAAACTATTATAAAAGTCGCGAAATTCGAAACATATTTCTCATAAATTTTCATTAAATTGAGTATTCCTTTGTCGAGCTTTTAAAGAAACATCCTGATCAACAGAACAAAAGTAGGGCTCAGCTTTTAGATCAGGATGATATTTTCCATCTACACATTGTTTTGAATCAAATGAAATACGCTCCTGGATTCTTAATATTTTTATTTGAAATAATTGTGTAAAATCAACAACAGTACCATAATTATGAAATTGAGAACATTTCAAAAATTTGTTTACATATTAGGAATTATTATAACAATTTCAAGATCTTATTCATACATAGAATTCTCGATAAATCGAACATCGATAAGTCGAACAGTTGTTCTGCACCTGATTCATACATATCTCACCCAGTGTATTTTCACCTCGATGAGTCTAGAGGGTCTAGTAGACGAGTCGAACTGCTGGAAGGTTCATCAAGAGAACCTCGATCTCTATAAGTCGTTCTTCTGACCACCATTGCCTCTATGAGTGGAACTTTTTGATCTAATGCATGAGACCAAAAAAATTCGGTTCGCAAACAAATCACCACTCATGATGACTATCATACGATTTTTCGACCTCCAAGGACATGTTTCCAGTGCTCAGACGCTCGTTTCTCATTGATTATGATTTCGTGTTTACCTGAGTTTTTCTCTCAATGAATTGAAGTCTTACTTGAATAACTCGAATGTTTTGGTGAGCCGAACAATAGATAAGTCGAACAGTTCTTTTGGTCCCTAGAAGTTCGACTTAACGAAAGTCCACTGTATATTAATGACAGATACAATTACAATAAAAGAAAAATATCAGAGTTGTACCACAAGACCTGTAGGTCAGCCCAGCAAGCGTTCTTCATGCATTATCCAGAACAATATATTTTTGCCCCAAAACCTCTATCTATTTGACAGCACTGAAAATAAAAAGCAATGAACAAGGCATGATACGAGTTTTAAAACTTACATTTCCATTCTCTTTGGTAAAGAAAATAAGGTACATTCAATATTATTCTTTCTATTATTTCTGCAATTAATCACAATGCATTTTGAATGTCTGCCAGTTTTTAACACAAAATTTATAAGAGAAAAACACACAAGAAAAGAATATAGAGTGAGCTAGGTGCTACTCTTGTAGATTTCGAGTTATTTCCGTGGAAAATAGGCGAGAAAATATAATCATCATTCAGCAAAAATATTTATACAAGTCTTTCTTTCAACATTGACAACAATCTACTAATAATTTCTATGTAATCTTTGCCAAATGGACCCTAATTAAATATATTAACCATAACCCGGTTACTTTTGAAACAACAGATGTCTCTCATATCACTGTTGTCACTTCGTTTCCCATCTTTATAATCTTCAATCCATACACTTTCTTGATTTATCTTATCCTAATACTATACAATTTTCATAGACTAATATGCAATGTTGATAGAACGACACAATAATTTTCGGTACCTTAATCTGTCATTTTTATTTCTTTATATCTGTTTCATTGAATTTTGATTAAAATTATATACTTTTGAACCATAACAGTACTTACTTATCGGGACAAAAATGATGTCAAAATGTATTGGAAGTATTCATTGCTAGTATTTCGTATATTGAATTTGTGATTCTATATTCAAATCAGTTTACACTCTCACTCATTTATACGAGAATAAATGTTTTTTCCTCTTTATATTTTAAACGAAACATTTACATAATAATCTTTCATATCTTCATATATTTCTCTGGAAGCAATGCCAAAATATTTTTCCTCAGTTTTGAGATTTTCCTACTAATTTTAAACACTTAGGACTCTTGATCGGCAAGTTAGATCATGAATGTTGTAGGTATTTCGCTTCGATATATTCAATATCTGCCAGCTCTTGATTCCTCTTTAGTCATTTGAAAGATAGTTCAGAAATAAACTCAATATGATCTGATCTACCTGGTTCTTCTGACTCATGTTTAAGATACCGGCTTAGTCCGTATCAATAATTGGAGGAAAAGAAACTAAGGATCAAGGAAAGTCAAATTCTGGTTTATTTACAAAATTCTTCATTTGTAAACTAATTATAATCCAGTGATTCAGCCAATGAGCACTAATCTATCTTGTGGAAGTGATAACTTCATATTATTTTCAATACACTTTCTGCAGAAACATCAGTATTGAATAGGATCCTTTCATGAACTGAAATTATATGCGAGATTATTAAAGTGTTTCATTAAAATTTTCAAAACTTCATTTTTCCGCAGAATTATTTTTTTTCTATCGCAAATTTTTCGACCAATTTTCTCGCGCAATATTTATGTACTACTGGGGATGTTTTCAGACAGGTTTTATTCAATATTTGATACTAATGTCATTTTGTTGAACTGTTATGCATCAAATTTTTGTATAACATTCGATAATTTTTTCTGGAAAATTTTCATCTTTGGTTGTATTAGTAGTTAGTATTGTTCATTCGGACTGATTCAGTTGATAACTACTTATGTGATTTAAACGAACGTTTCATCGTAATTAAAATGTAATGTTTTTGTTACCCCAATATCGTAAATAAATATATACTAGATTCCTTCATGAACCGCACTCAATACCAATGTTTTAGCTCTAAATAGTGGTTCGAGTATGATCCAACAAAAAAACATATTGCTATGACGAGGCCGTATTTCTCACAATGTCAAAAAGTCATCAGATCTCATGTAAAGCCAAACTGCGAACTCTACACTCTTCAACTTCACAAGTCCTTATTTCACAAACTTTATGCCTTGGCCGAAATAAGTGACTTGAAATGAACCAAAAGAAAACACTTTGAACTCTGAAAGATGTCAATCAAAAAATCAAGTTGTATGAGAACTAGAAATTGTCTGATGAAGGAGTCTGATTCAGACTCCGAATTGTTATGCTTCAGAGTTCAAAGTGTTTTCTTTTTGTCCATTGTTAGGCATCAATTTCTTGTTGTGAAGTTTTGGTCCCTGACAAATTGGTGCTCAAATTTTTACGCAGGGGCCTTTCTTCTATTATTTGAAAAGATTTTCAAATTTTTCTTGTTTCAGAGTCTGGGAGAGAAAACCCAAATTAAGATTTCAAGTTATGAGAGTTCAAAAATACGACGAAACACTTCGAGAAAGGGTAGGTAGTACCCCAGCGGGAATCTTCTTCTGGCTTAGAAAATTAATGTTGTCGAAAATTTTCATTCCAAATTATGTCTTTTCACACAAGTCTGTCCATGGCCACCTATCCGCCTTTAAGTATTTCCGTGTTCCAATGAAACACCCTGAATCAATCGAGTTTGGTCAAGAGTACCTTTTTGATATTAAATTGAATTATGTTTAAATCGCTCAAAATTTAGCTTAATGAATCTAATATCAAAAAAGTTATGTTCAAAACAACTTGGTAGAGTCAGATATCAAAATAAATTAATTAGATGTATCAGCTTCCAGAATATATGAAATTTCATTACAATGTTGCCAGTTGTTTCGGCAAAATCGTAGAAAATGTGTATATTCTTTTCTTTTTCAACGCCCTCTGTATCTTGAATACGGATGGCGTTACGAAATTTTTTTACTGAACAAACCCCTATTATTTTTCAGTTTTCTATCTATCCTAGAGAGGAGGTCACCTTATTTTGAAACACCCTGTTTATCGAATATGAATTGATACTAGATTCCTTCATAAACCCATCTCAATACCAATTTTTTTTGCTATAAAGTAATCGTTGTTTGGGTGAATATGATTCGGGTATCTCCTTCTGGCTTCGAAAATTAATGTCGTTCAAAATTGTGAGGTGTGTCTTTTGACACACTTCAATTCTGTCCTTATATAAATCACTTGGTTCAGTACGAAAGAACAATACTAATACAGATTACTCCATTCCTTGAAACGACAAATCCGAAACAATCCGTTGAAAATAATCACAAACCTCATAGAAATAAGCGAAGTTTATAGTTATAATTGGTGGACATTTCAGTTGTAGCTTAATCTGAACCTGTCCATGAAATATTTGGAAAACGCTCCTAGCCGAGGGATGTAGGTCGTACCAGGGAAATTCGTAAACTTGTTCAGCGAGGGAAATGCTCTGAAAATAACGACCGATATTAATGAGCATGCCGAAAAGAGAGATGACTTCAATTTACCGCATCCTCCAGGCACTGTCCTTTCCAGCACGTCAGAGATTCGAATAAAAACCAGAAAATTAGTGCTGGTATGACGTTTCCTTTCTTTTCCTGAAACAAGTGGATAATTAAACCCATCCTGATTTATATCCGCATTGCTTAAAATACGAGCTTGAATATTTTGTAACATGCGACCGTTTTGACGCTTATTTTCTAACAAGGGGCCTACGTCCGACAGGGGGACAATTGGACTATCAGGGGGGCAATTCGAGATAAGACTAGACAGTAATTCATTCCCTCTGATCCAGGACATCCATTGGGTTTTTATTCGTATTGAGTTTGATTTCAACAGCTTTATTCAGTAGAGAAAATTGTCAGATGAAAATAATTTAATTTTTGTACTACTGCCATTAAAAGTGACACTTTTAATGACAGCAAACAATGTTAAAATTGATTGTTTACGTGGAAGCGTGTTGAAAAAATATTTTCAGCACTCCATTTGCTCATGATGAAATCAGATGAGGAAAATTCAGCAGTAGCAAATTTTTATTATCAATATTAAACAATCATTACTTATGAACATAAATATTAATCGTAAAACTAGAACAATTACTAAATTTAATGCCCTGTGACGTTAGGGAGCATCGCAACTCATTATTAGAATCCTCAGCACCATCAGTACTTGTAGAAACTGGAAGTACAATATTGGATGATGCTGATCCAAGATCTGTTGAGGTAAGGAGAATTTTTTCAGCAATGATATTTCTATATGCAACGGAATGATCAACATAGCCCTCGGCTACCGTCGTAGACTTCCATCCACCATGTTTTTTTACATCCGTAATATTTGCTCCTGATTCTGCTAGCAATGAAGCGGAGGATCTTCGAAAACAGTGTCCTTTATATTGCTTTAGTTCTGGCAGTTTGAGGAATTCGGCAACAATAGATGGAATTTTCCCAAATGTATTAATACCAACTGGATTGGCAGTGCATTTATTATTCATGTATTTCAGGAAAAAACGATGATGTTTGATGACAGAAGGGCACAGTGCAAAGTACTTATGAAAATAGTCCACATACTTCCCAATAATACTGAAAGAACGACTGCCTTTCGTTTTTGTATTTGGAAGTATAACCAATGATTTATTTGTTATTTCGATGTCTTCTACTGATAAATTACACAATTCTTTACACCGACAGGCTCCAAATAATCCGAAAATTGTTGTAACCTTGACCATCAAGTATTTCTCATCTGGTGCCTCCTTTATAAACTTTTCAACCTGTTCACGAGTGGGAATTTTCGATTTTTTGGGATGATATTGTTTACTTTTTCGTTTTAAATATGCTTTTACCTTAAACTATTTACTAACATCCACACCATTTTCAAGAAGGGCGCTTGAATCAATCATTGAAAATTTGCTCCACAAAGTTGATATTTCTGATTTTTCTTCTGAGAATGCCAGGAAAACAGTTTTACTGAAGTTCCCTTCGAAACTTTTCAATTCACATCAGGATTTCTTAAAAAATCTCGAATATTTAAAAATGCTCCTTTTTACGATTGAAATGAAAAAACTGGTCAATCATGTTCTTAAAAATTTTTCCGATATTTTCAGAAAAAAATTCAACTATTTCTTTTCAATCGTAAAAAGAGGCCTTCACAAATTTTAGAAATTTATCCGGTCTCATAAAATACTGCAGAGCTGACGAACCACAGGCTTTCATTTCTTCAGAAATTCACTCGCACAACACTGATAAAACACACTTTTTAAACAATAAGTTTGAGGTCATCGAATACTGTGAAGCTGACGAACCACAGGGTCTCATTTCTGAAGAATCATGAACACGTTAATCCGACCGTGCAACTTCCACGTGGTATGCTTTGGGTATCGCTGATGCCGGCGGTAAACCAATCAATAAAATTTTAGTCGTCAGAAACGAGAAAATAGTTTTTCATTCAAATTTTCCAAAAAAAATATAATATTAACTTATAACTGAAAAAGTTAAATCAATAATTTTCAAAAAGATGAGCTCAAGTTTAAGGAACAAAAATCTTGTTCCCTTAATTCTTTCAAAATTTCAATCGATTGGTCCAGGAAAACCTCATTCACTGATCGATCTACCTTTGAGGTATATCGGGTTGTAAAATTTTTTTATAACCTCAGCTTTTCCTCCTATATTGACGAAGATACAGTCCATTAACCAACAAATGGCAAAATGGCATTTTTTTGCTCTTTTTTCACATAACCGTTACAGGTGAAAATTTTTTTTTCTTAATTAAACATGAACGATTATTGAGAGAATTTTTCTGCAAAAAAAAACAGCTGTTGGTTTGCTAGGCCTCCAGTAGTTCCGGAGATATCGGCAGTTGAATGAAAATGGGCCCTGTTGCATTCAAAATGGGATATCTCGCAGACAAATGGTAATTTCCGAGGGTGGTGAAATCCAAATTAGACCTGAATAAACATCGGTCTAGCTCAAAAAAAAATTTCCATGCACGTCGAGCAAAAATAAAAATTTGAGAAATAAAAAAAAATTTTCGTGCATTAACCGAGGATTGCAGGACTGCCGATACTCTGAAAAATTTTTACCCAATAAATTCAGGAACTAGAGTCTACAAGCTTCAAAACTTGATATTTCTATTTCTCATACGACCATTTTTCACTAAAATACAGTCTGTTTGAAACACCAAAAAACTTTGGAAAGTTTTTCTGTTCCTTAAATTGTTGCGAGAAATGTATTTTAGTGACGTTTGTATTGAAAAAATTTTTCTGGCAGAACTGTTTCATAAATTTGACGGATAAAAACACGATGCCAACATATTTCGATTGAATACAGATATGAGAACCGTGTGAAACTGGGATATAATATCACGATTTAGTATTTAGTTCTACAAGATTAAAGAAATGAATTTCGATTTACCACAACCGCTTGAAATTCCAGAACAGAAACCAAAACACCAAGGATTACATGCTGAGAAGGAGAGAAGATGGTTCCAATAGATGAGTTCAATACATTCACCATCCTAAAAAAAGACGAATTGTTATTTACGACGAGTGATATACCGAGGATGCAATACTGTCACATCTCACCTAGTTACATCCGAATATTTTATTGCAACTAACTTAAATTTTTCCAATACTTTTCTCGAGTCCTTTCTGTAAATTTCGATTTCTCTGAGGAATTTTTTCAATTGTGCTAGACTATCTTCAATTATAACAATTCCACCGTAGAAGAAGATCAAAGAGCTGGCAAGTTTGGGGACTACATACGTTAGGAAGTAGATTTCCAGAAAATGTAATAATTGCTTCCAAGGAGTGTAATCTAAATCTACAGGATACCATGTGGGATACAATAATCCACAAATATACCCTTCACCGATATTCTGGGCCTTTTTTTCAAAACACTCGTGATCGGTGAAATAAGTGAAGCAGAGTAAAGCAGTATTGGCACAAGCAGAATAGAAGCACAAAATTCTCGTCAAATTATCCAGGTGATATTTGATTCTTTTGGAATTATTGATTCTCACATAGCGTTCACATTGTCGATAGAATCTCATCGCTTCATCTCCTTGAATGTAAAAGATAATGCTACTCGCCATGGTGAATGAATTGATGAAAATAAAAAACATATCATTGAGTAGCTCCGAATTCCTGCCGCCTGAAATATGAATGATATTAGTTTAGACTTCGAACAAAAAAAATTGTTTTATTCCTATAAAGTGCGAAAAGTTGTACTTTTCCGTACGAGATTGCTGTTGCAAAGGGGAAAATGTAAACTGCTCCATTTGAGTTAGGGATATTGACTTAAATAATAAACAAATATAGTTAAATGAGACTTTGTGATGAAAATTCATATGAATTTGATTTCAAGCTGCAGGTAATAAAATTAATTTTAGCCTGTAGGTGTGCAGCGTATACAGGGTGGTTAAGATAAATCGAGTAAAGAACGAAATTTTATTTCCAGAGAATTCGAGTATTTTGGGACTGTCAATCCAATTTATGGCCTCCACGGGCGTCAATAACATTGTGACGTCTTCTTTTCATACTACATACGAGGTTGTTGAACATTTCTCGAATAGTTTGGTTTCATAAAAGGGGCAGAAGCTCTCTCAGATCATTAAAGTATTCTGGGTACGTCTATGATTATCTAATCTTCTTTGGAGCACATCCCATGCATGTTCTAGGCAATTCAAATCTGTTGAGTGCGGAGTCATTGGTAAATGTGGAATACCATGCTCCTCGCGCGCATTCTCAACTATGGCTGCACGGTGAGGTATAGCGTTATTGTCTTGAAATTGAAAATTTCACCAAGGGTAGCGTAGAAATTTGGCAAAACATTGTCAGTGACATGCCCCCTATAGTGTGAGGCGGTTATATTCCCAGGACAAATGTGTAGATCTGTGCGCTCGTTGAAACATATCCCGGCCCCATACCATAACACTACCTCCTCGGAATGGATGGACTTTTTGGACATAGCGACGATTACGGAGTATGCGGGGGATTGTCCATACCCTTTTTCTTCGAGAATCTGAAAATCGTCCATATCTGGATTCATCAGTGAAAAGGACACTGCGCCATTGATGGTTCTGATTAATATGTTGCCTTGATCATTCCAGTCTTTGACGCTTATGGTCAAGGTTTAATGGAACTCCTCTTAATGGACGTCTTGAACCTAAATTCACCTCTCTCAAACGTCGCCTGATGGTTTTGATAGAAACTTGGACCCCATCTGCATTTTGAAGAGTATTCCGTAGCATTCGACAAGTAGATGCAGGCTTTCTTCTCGCCGAAACGGTGATGGAACGATCCTGAGCAGGTGTTGTTTTTCGTCGCCCACCAAGCCTTGGTCTTTCCAACACGGAATCTGTCTTCCTGAACCTAGTCGAGATATCACACTTTGGCTGACTTGGAGCCTTTCCGCTACAAAAACCTGAATTAGGCCACCCTGTAGCATTCCGATAGCTCTATTTGCATCAGCGTTTGTTAATTTACGTCTTAGCATTTTCAGAAAACTCGTTTCAAATCGAAGCCGTTTATAAACTGACTCCATTTCAAAATTAGAACATTCATGAAGCATATGCAAGGAACCAAACTTCAGAAAAAAGGCGACCAAATTGACTAAATGTCTCATTCTGATTTTTATTGGATCGATTTAAGTTGTTATTGAGTTTTGAATAATTTTAAAGCGATTTTCTCTAAGATAACATACTTTTCAAAATGATTGAATACGATATCTCTAAATCGTATACTTTTCGTACAAGATAGGAACGATATTTTTCATACAACAGAATTATAAATTGAAAAATATAACAATGAGTTAAACTTTTGAAATATTTGTTTTGACACAGTCATGAATTGGTTTCTATGAAAAATTATAGACAGTAACATAGAAATAAATACACAAGTTTTATATTCCATGAAGTTCACTTTGACAATCTGAGATTAAAAAAAAACATACCTATTTTTGTACATTTTCTTTGATTTTCCCGACAACAGACAATTTGCTCTATTTGAGGCTTCACAAATATCTTCTGGTAGCGCATGAGATAATTGCATCTTCAATATTGTTTTTATGAAAAATTTTTCAACAATCAATTCAATAAAATAATTCAAATAAATTTGGAAATCATGACTGATTGATGAAGACGTTCCTTTTGAAACTAAGAGATCATGACATAGAAATAAACATAGAAATTCATAAATTATGAAGGGAGTCGAGTTTTCTTTGAAAATACGATATTTTTTAAATGAATAATCACGTTCATAAATTGATATAACGTCGATGAAACCGTATAATTTGAAATAAGTATTCAATTAAAGATCTAAGTCAGTACATTAATTGACCTCACGTTAAATCATCCTGATAGTTTCATTAGGGTTTTTTCTCCCAGTCTCTGATAAAGAAAATGATGAATAAAATTTTTTAAATGATAGAAGAAAGGCCCCTTAGTAGAAGTTGAGCACTAATTTATCAGGGGCCAAATCTTTATAAATATAAAATTGTGGCCTAACAATAAACAAAGAGGAAACATTTCGAACTCCAAAGCGTAACGTTTCGGAGTCTAAATCAGACTCCTTCGTCAGATAATTTCTATATTTCATTCAACTTTGCAGGATTGTCAGAATATTTAGATTTTTCAATCGACATTTGTCAATATACCTATGATGATCAATATTGTTTAGTAGATGGTGATATCGTTATTTTATTTCAGAATTTACTGAAACCCTTTATTTTTTCCATATGTTCATGCTTTCTGAGGGTCTTGATATTTCTCCTGTATAAGATTTTCCCCGAATACAGGGAATATTGTTGCAAAGTTAAATGAAATCTGGAAATTTTCTGACGAAGGAGTTCAAAGTGTTTTCTCTTTGTTTATTGTTAGACAATTTTTTTTAAATTTTGCTCAAGTTTTAAGCAGGGGCCTCTCCTCTATTATTTAACATTTTTTTCAATCGTTCCTTTTTCAGAGATTGAAAAAACCCTAATCAAACTTCCAGGATGATGCAAAGACCTCCCAGAAAATATTTCAATTAGATACCTCATGTTAATTGTCTTCAAATTCATTAATTCAAGAGAAATTTACTCTCCCGCACTAGTGCAAGAAAGTGACACTTTCCGAACCTAAAAGAGTGCCGGAAAATAGGTAATGGAGCATGGTTGTAAAAAAAATTATATTTCACACTTCCAGTACCTACGAGTACATACACTTCTCGCAACAATTAAAGGAACACAAAAATTTTCCAAATTTCTTGGTGTTTTTAACAGGCTGTATCTCAGTGAAGAATGATCGTATGGGAAATAGAAAAATCAACTTTTGAAGCTTGAAGACCCTTGTTTTTGAATTCATTGGTAAACAATTTTCTCAGAGTACCGGCAGCCATGCAATCCTTGGATAAAGCACGAAGAAATTTTTTTTTAATTTTACAAATTTGTATTATTGCTCTACGGGCATGGAAAAATTTTTTTGAGCTAGACAGATTCAAAGGCCGCATTTTTAATGCAATTTTGAATGCAAAAGGATCTTTTTGCACTCAACTGCCTACAGGTTTCTTTCTCTGCAAAAAACTTTCCACAGAAATCGTTTGTTTTATTAAGAAACAGTTTTTTCACCTGTAACAGTAATGTGAAAAAAGGGTACCGCAAAATCGATCGATCTTCCGATTTGTGAGGATCTTTGGGTTACATTAGATTATAAAATTGTCTTATAACCTTAGCTTTCCTCCCATATTGACGAAGATACAGTCCGTTAACCAACAAATGGCAAAATGGCATTTTCATACCCTTTTTTCACATTACCGTTACAAGTGAAAAAAAATATTTTCTTAGTAAAAGATGAACGATTTTTGTGGGACATTATTTGCAGAAAAAGAAACCGGTTCTCGGTTGCTCGGCCTCTAGTTTTCGCGGAGATATTGGCAGTTGAGTGAAAAAAGGGTCCTTTTGCATTCAAAATTGGAAGACAAAACTTCAACAGAAAAAAAATTTTCCAAGCAAAAAAAAAATTGTAAAATTGAGAATAAATTTTCTTCGTGCTTTATCCTAGAATTGCATAGCTATCCGTATTCTGAAAATTTGTTAACCAATAAATTCAGAAACTAGAGTCTTCAAGCTTCAAAAGTTGATTTTTTTATTACTCATACGACCATTTTTCACTGAGATACAGCCTGTTGAAAAACAAAGAAAAATTTGGAAATCTTTTCTGTTTCTTTAATTGGTGCGAGAAGTAAACTTCCTATTTTTTCATCAAATCCGTTCATTCTGCAATATTTTTGAAACAGAAGCGTGCAAGAATATCTCAGTATCGCACAGATTCCATAGCCAAATATTCATTCATTACACCGGGTGTCTCAGTTCTCCTTTTTCAATGGATTTTCTGTGCAATTTCGAAAGATTAAAATTTGAAAATTCTGTTCTTCAAATCGTTCAAAAAACCTTCATTTCAGAAAAACAAGAATTCAAAATCACCTCCGGTTTGACTCTGAATTTTTCATCTCGAATGGTACCCTGTTTGTTTTTTGCAATTTTTCAATTCTACTCAACATTACTTTTTCAACGATGCATCACACTTTAAATTTTACATCGACAATTCATTCAAAAACTTCTAACGAGTGTTCTAATAATCCTCCTGTACGGATATTATAGATTATCTTCTTAAATTCATTGAAATTTTATTGAAATTTATAGAATATGCCCATAAATATCATTAAATGATTGAAAGAATTGATTCTTTTCAAAAAAATTTGTCACGTAATATTCAAATCCGTAGCATCATGTTATTAGTGAATATTACCATAAAAATTGTGCGAAACCGAGGTATTGCACAGAATGAACAAAATTAAGAAAAACTTCGTGCTACCAGAGGTGTCATTTCGACAAGTTATAATTGAGTTTTTCATGATGATACAATGAAAAAATACTTACTAGTGATACTTTTGTATATATGACCAACCAAACCAAGAAACTTGAACATTCCAATGACGAAGAATGGAGAAAAAAATATAAACGGGATTTTTGTTCCTTTTTTCGACCAAAATCCGACATCTTGAAGATTTTTCAAAGCTTGAGCAAATATCGCTGTATCTTCCATCAGTTACTCTAGAGTAGCTCACGCAGAATGAATATCAGAATTAACCTTTCTCCTCGGTAATCGATTTTGAGAATCGAGACAACCTCGAAATGTCGGCTCATAAGACATTCATAATCATAAGGAAATTAGCGAAGTAGCTTAAGCAATACAGACCAATACAACAATCGTATGACAACTGGCTATACCAGGGGTTCCCAAACCTATTTCAACTGTGACGCCATATTTTTACTTACCCTGATTCCAAATTCTCAGAAAAGTATCTGAACTTTTCATTAAAAAAATAAAAAATTAATATTTAAAATGCATCCAGCATTGTAGCATCAAGTTTATTACCTGCAAAATCAGCTTCAAGGTACAAGCGAGAATACGACGACTTCAAAAAGTGGCAAAACAAAAATAGTGTGATTGGGGTAACTGAAGATGTTTTGTTGGTCTACTTGAATCAACTATCAGCTAGATTCAACCCTAATACTTTATTGGCAAAATGGTCTATGCTGATAAACTGCTTGGAAATGAAACAAAATGCCCCTGTTCGCAGGTTTGTTTTCCTTTTATTGAAAAATATGACGTTTAGTAGTCATTTGCAGATTTCAAAAGGTAATAGCGTTTCTGAAACGAAAAAATGAACGTTATACGCCAAAAAAGGCCAAGGTATTAAGTTAAGAAGAGGCTGAACAATTTCTTTTACATGCTCCTGATGACCAGTTGTTGCTGGCGAAAATTGTAACAATATTTGGGATTTTTGGATGTTGTCGATGTGACGAAATTCTCTCCTTAAACATGAATGATGTAGAAGAAATGGAAAAATACGTTATTGTGACATTGCGGCAAACAAAAAATTTAACAACAAGAAGATTCACCATAACCGATGATGGCTGCAGCTTCAAGCCCTGCATGTTATACAGAAAATATGTAAATCTTCGGCCTCCTGGAACAGAAAGCCTAAGATTTTTTTTGACATACCGATATGGAATACTAGCCAGCACACTATTGGTGGTGTCCCAAAGCAAATAGCGAAATATTTAGGTTTAAAAGACCCAGAGTTATACACCAGCCACTCTTTTCGCAGAACTGGAGCCACTATGGTTGCCGATTAGGGTGGAGATATTTTAGCATTAAAGCGTGCAGGAGGGTTGAAGAGCACCGAAATTGCGATGAGTTATGTCGATGATTCGGTCAACAAAATAATCGAAAAGTCTAGCAAATTATTTGGTAGTAAGGAGAGTACAAATGTTCTGCAGTCCTCGAGTTCAGCAGTTTCTGAGTCAACAGATGGTTCATCATCAGTATTAACTCTTTCATCATCAAAAATCTGTGTTACTGGAAGTAACCATTGTACACTGATTTTCAACATATATGACGATAAAACAAAATTTTTTAATGTAAATAATACTACTAACTTGTAAAAATTTTGCAAGTGAACTGTCAGTTTTACAAGTTAGTGACTTGATAAAATAAACTTTCTTGATTAATATTGTGTTTTTGGAAACTAACGTTTACAAATGAGAAACAAATAAATATCATTTTCGAAGGAGAATCGAGAATTTCTGTTGATTTTTCTTGAAGAATGCTTTGTAGAGTGGGGAAACAGTCAGAACTCACCCGATCTTCTTCTAATTTTCATTTCCACAAGAGTAACTTCTTCTGAAACCCAGTGATTTCAACTGTTAGTGGTAATAGATCTGTATTATTCCCTTGTAAGGACTCATTAAGATCATTCGATTTTTGAACTATCTCGCAAAGAAAAAGAAAATTCTTTGCCTTAACGGAGGCCACACCTTAGTACCTTGTAATATTTTACTCATTACTTCACAACCAATTGCTTCAAATTTCGAAGTTTTTATGAAGATTTTGTCCTGAGATGTGCGGGATACTGATGAGGCCCAACAAGGCCGAAACCGGTATATCTCTCATCTCAGTGACAAAATCTAATATCATTTCTCCAACCTCATGATAAAAGATCTCTGAGCCTGGGAATTGAAAATGGTATTCATTTCGATGATTACTATTTTGAATTCATCTATGTTTCAAAAATATCTCGCAGAGGTATGAAAATTTTATTAAAAATTCTGCGCCTCATTGTGTGATTCTTTGCTTAGAAATGGGTAATAGTATATTCTAAAACAAGCTGCAGAATGAGCTCCTATTCCAACACGCATGCGAAATTCAGATTAGTGACTTTTGTATTGTATCTTGGCAGTTAGTGTGACTTACGAAATTTGACAGATCATGGAATTTGAATTGATTTGATTTAAAAATTGAGAGGATTGGAGGTCAGTGCTGACAACCACAAAACGAAAAATATAACTGGAAACAATGCTGTAATGAGTTTCACTACAGCACTACTTTTAGGACTGTAATGAACTGATTACGATACTGAAATAGAGAAAACTCATTTCGAAATTCGTATGTTCAGCACCTAATTTTTCACACAGCTTTCAAAAGAATCTTGCTTTCACAGGTGTTGTTTTAACATAGTTTACTACAGTGATCATTATATGCATTAATATCTTCTGTCATGTCATTAATACGGCGGCTAATTGTATTGTTTGAAAGAGGTACGTTTTTTATTTCATTAGCGGCCGATTGTTTAATAATCGGTGATACTATATCCACTGCTGCTGGTAAAATAAGCTCGCAATTTTCTAACAAAAAAATCTCTCGGCTTGCCTTGAAGATAACACTGAACTGTTTCTAAATGTCGATTCAGTTTATTAGGAAGCATACTTTCTGCAGCCAACACTTTATGACAAACGACACAATGAGGAAGTTCACAATTCCTTTCAGTAATATAGGTTAATCCAAAATCCAAATATTGATCGTCATATTTTCTATACTTCTTCCGTTTTTCTGAACTTTCGTTACTGCTCGTTCCTTCAGTTGGTTTTATATTTTTTCGGAAAGAATTATCAGTCATAGCCATTATCTCAAGGAAAATAAAGAGTTATCAAATATTTGTGTTCTCTATAAAGTGATGTTGAATATCTTTTCGGTAACCCATTTCAAAAATCAGATCTGAGATAATGCATTTCGCTTTCATTGGATCTTCAGTGATCTAATACAAGAATCATTTTAAATTTTTTTTCAAAAAACAGTGAATAACTGGAAAAATGCTCTAGATGACCATAGGAAACAACATAAAATGAATGTGGCATTCGAAGATATATCCAAAAAAGTCTTAAATATATAGGATGTATAAATAGAAATAAGAAATTTGATACCATTTCCGGTAAGGCAGAAGTCTTTGTTATTTAAAAATCTATACTAATGTCATAAATGTGAATTTATGAATTTCCTTCTGTTTGTGTGTTTGTTTGTCCTCTATGGACTTAGGAACCAGATGACCGATTCTGATGAAACTATCAGTACAATGTAGAGAATTTATTTTGGTAGGTTTTCTTGTAGGGTTCATTCCTATATCACGAAAAAATGAGATAAACCATCGAATTTTCATGAAAAAGTCGGTAATTAACCCGTTTTTTTTCAGGCTTTTACGGCTGACGCTGGGTAAACTATAAGAGATAGAGAAACATAGTCGGATACAAGTTTGTAGTGCACAAAAAGTTTTATGAAAAAGTCCGCTGAAGACAACCCACGATAACCATTTTTAAGAAGAAAAAATTTTTCACAAGCCTTAAAGATAAAACACCCATACTTAAACAATCTGAGTTGGTATACAAGATTCCATGTAACAACTGTGACAAATGCTATGTTGGACAAACAAAACAACTACTTCAAGAAAGAATTAGACAACATAAATATGACACAAGAAAACCAAAGAGTTCACAAAACACAGCCCTCACTGTCCACACTTTAACAGAAAAACATTCATTCGAATTTGAAAATGCTACAATACTAGACATGGAACCACATTACAGCAGGAGGATAATAAGTGAAATGGTACACATAAAGACCGAAAACACAGTCAACTTCAGAGAGAACACTCAACATTTAAGCATAATATACAATAGCCTAATGGAGCAGACATGAAGAAAATAAGGGACCAGTCATAGGGATGATTCATGATCTAGGTTAGATTTTATACTTTAATTTATTTATTTTATTTATTTCAATGTTTTAATATTTGACCACAAAAATTTTTTTAACATGTCTTTGTGTCTAGTTAGTAGTACTGTCTTGACGATATTTGTAGAATTTTCAATGTCATTGAAGCTAGAGTCGCGACATCAACATACCTACAAGAAAGAAGAAGAAGAAATTAAATGCAATTTTAAACCATAGACTAAATAACCTCAACTAAAGGAGTCACATTTCATTCCAATACCTGCTCCAGAAACAAATAATTACATTTTGACTATTAAAGAAAATAATTCACATCACACTGAAATTAACTATGTGTTCTCCAAGTAATATAATTCTAAATTTCCAAAACAATGAGGTTAGTAGATTATCGCGACTCCAGGACAATGAAAAAATATTAACATTATACTATTTTATAGCCTTGATAAAGGAGAAAGTAGTCTCCGAAACGTCGGCGAAATTGTTAATTAAAATTTAGAGCAAAAGATCTGCTCATTTGTCCACATTCCTGTAAAAAGTTCCTGAACCATTCTTAACATTTTCAATTCAATCCCAAATAATGCTCAATTTGAAGAGGGTTCCCGCCTGGCATGAAAAAAATTCATATGAAAATGAATGTAATTGTTATCTGCGGCATTTATTCCCGATGAAAAATGCTTTTTACATTTAGTTTTCTTATGGATACTATGAAAGTTACCTTATGTTGAACGACTGCGAATTTGAGCAAGAAATTATTGAATCTACGCGAATTCCCTGTGTCACGTAGTCACGTGCCTGCCTCTCCTTCGATACGAGGCTATGAAAGTGGGGTTTAGGTCCTATCAGTACCGATTTAAATTGAAATATTAAGCGAGCGGAGCCGCGGGTTTGAGCTAGTATTTCACAAATGAATGTCAACTTGGCTTATATCTTCACACAAAATTTGGAAGTGATCCAAATTTTATTTTTCTACATAAACTTCTTATGGACACTGGACACTCCCAGTGGGACATCCTGTATATTTCAATATCATCGCGCCAATTTGATGTATAACTTGTAGGATAAAGAGAAGTAAAAAAAATGGCCCTAAAATACCCTTTGCCCCAAAAATCTTATGCTTATATTTGGCATGGAGAAAAGCACTCAAACCATTCGGTCAGTATTCTTGATATTAGCCAATGTGTAAAATTTTCAACATTTTGGAGATATGTGACAAAAAGTCACTTGTTGAAAATGTTCAATTTATCTTCTTGATTTTTATTAAATTTTTTTGTTAGTTTCATTTCATGAATGGATCAAAAAATTTGAAATGGTTGAGGTGTTGTCCCCCTTAACCCCCACGTAGAACCCCCCATGCCAGGGCGTCGCGACGCACAGTTTGGGAAACTCTGGGCTCCTAGAGGCGTCACTGGCATAGAACTAAGCTCAAGTTGTAATAAGTTATGTTTATTATTATTACATTAAATTCAACGAGAATATGGGACCATCTTTGAATTAATTGTCAATATAATGGACATCTTGATGAACCACGTAGCTTGTTAATATCGTTTCTAATTAGTATAATGCATCGCAAGGAGAATGAGCATTTGGAAAGTTTGTTTAAGCGGCGAAATTATTTTAAATGGATATGTTAATTCGACAGAACACAAGCAATTAAAGATGAAATATAATGATACTTGAACTGGGTGAAATCTTGAAACCACATTGGTGGGGATTACACTGATGTATTTTTCTACTATCTTGATCGAAAACATTATTGTCAACCCCCCACTCAGAGAGAAAAATGGATATTTTTCCCCAAGGGGCGCGATGACTTTACCTGTCTCTGAATTTTCGAATTCTTATTTCTTCTGACGCCGTTTAGTAGATTTTATTAAGAAATATATAATATATACAGGGTATCCTGGGAGGAATGCGACAAACGGATACCATGAATTAATGTCATCTCGGGATATGTCGTAATTTTTGGTCCCGAAAAATAATCGGTTTTCTTGTGTTACGAGATGTTTGGTTTATCTATAGGAGATGATTTCTTTTCATTAGGGTCCCGTAGCAGTCTTCAAATATCTGAAGTTACGAAAAATCATCACTAGGATGGTCGTACCTGGTTCGAAAGAACCCTCACGATCAGAGAGCAAGTCTGAGATTTTGAATTTTAATATTGGAGGAATTCGAAGGACAAGAGTGTTTACATTCTGAAATTAGCCACTGAACATGGTGTTGAGATCATCTAAGAAACCCACGTGGCAACAGAGGAACTTCCTCGTGAAGGAGGACAATTGAAAGTTATGTACTCATTGATTTTTCACTTAGTCCAAATTACGGTTTAGCTTGTTCTGTTATGAGTTTTCTTATGTTTAGCAATTCAAAAAGGGGAAATTGATTAGGTTTTTTCATTTCTTTCAAGCATTGTGACATTTCTGTCATAACTGATTTATGAGGAAAGAATTTCTGCAATAGGTGGTTAATTCAAAAAACTTTCAATTGATTATAAACAACAAGTTTTTTTTGCTTTTGTCTTTTTTCATTTTTTTTCAGATCTAGAATTTCGGGTAGATTTGTGAAGAGTCTGTTTTTCTCTGCTGCCCATAGAAGAATTACATGAAGATGTTCTTCTGATCACGTAGATGTCCTTCAAGATCCTCTGATATGATATTTTTAGTAAATTTTTTCTAACACGGGTGAGGTCAGGGTTTCTTGGACATGTCGACGATTACGGGATATGCGTGGGATTGTCCATACCCTTATTCTTCGAGGATCGGAAAATCGTCCATAGCTGGATTCATCAGTGAAAAGGACACTACGCCATTGATCGTTCCAATTGATATGTTGCCTTGTCCATTCCAGTCTTTGACGCTTATGGTCACGTGTTAATGGAACTCCTCTTGATGGGAGTCTAGAACCTAGATTCGCCTTTCTCAAACTTGGAACTTGGAAACATGGACCTCATCTGCATTTTGAAGAGTACTCCGTAGCCTTCTACACATAGATGTAGGTGTGATGAAACGATCCTGAGCAGGTGGTGTTTTTGGTCGCACACCAAGCCTTGGTCTTTCGAACACGGAACCTATCTCCCTGAACCTGTTCCAAAGTTGATATATCAGACTTCGGCTGAATTGGAGCCTTTTCGCTACAACAACTTTAGTAAGGCCACCCTGTAGCATTCCGATAGCCCTATTCGCCTCAGCTTTCGTTTCCCATCGAAGCCGTTGATAAACTGACTCCATTTCAAAATAGGAACATTCATGAACCATATGCAAAGAATCAAACTTGGGAGAAAAGGCGAACAGATTGACGAAATGTCTCATACTGATTTTTTATTCGATCGATTAAAGTTGTTATTTAGTTTTAAATGATTTCACAGTGATTTTCTCGAAGATTACATACTTTTCAAAACGATTGAATACGATATCAATTCTTGTGAGGCAGTATATTCTTCCTCAGTTTTAATCTCACCAATCTTGAACACTAAGGACTGTTGACCGTTGTTAGATCATGAATGTTGTTGCTATTTCGCTTCAATATATTCAGTACCGGTAAAATGGGGTAACTTTGAACAGAAAATTAATTTTGTTATATCCTTACATATTACTCCGAACATAAAATATCCCCGTTCGATATGGTCTAAAAACCTTTGTTGCTGTAACCGTAAGTATTTGCATTACATGCTCACAAAATATATCTGCTACAACAATACATTTTACTAGCAACAGTATAGCAAAGAAATTTCAAATACTTCAACACATTTTGTTCTATTTATACTTTCAGAGAACAATGTGCTTAGTCATCGTTTTCGGGGTAACTTTAAACGTGTTCAATGAAGCTGAAGGTTTGAAACTAACTCGGATTTTTCTTGTAGAAAATGTTCCGATCCTCCAAAAAAAACATGGTGCAGGAAAATATGCCACTTATAGTACAGGTTCTGAAATCTCAGGGAAAGCTCCCGTTGAAATAAATTAAGAAAAAAAATTTTCTTTGCTTGAGTTTTCCTGGCAATAAGTACCTGACGAGGGAATTATACCGACCACCGAATTATTCACAGCTCGGCAAGACCCCAAAGTAGGCAGAAAAGGCTGGAGCCCTCTTGTTTAGTGCAAATCATCTTCGCCCATATCTGAGAAATGGGGACTTGATAGTTCATTCCTATTTATTGTTTTCTGATACCTATTTTTTCTATTATTACAAAATATTAGTTTAATTCAGTTTATAACAACTTTATTTTTCAGGAAAACCACGGTTTTTTGACCAATTTTTTGTGATAATGAATGCCTCATACTATTTCGAAAAAAAATTATTTTTAGTATGTACATTTTTCCATCCACATAATTTTTTTCAAGTATTTTTAGTATTGAGGTGTTCAAAGAAACTCTCTCAGGGAGGTTGAATCGAAATCGCGTGGTTTCTTCATAGTCGTTCAAAGTATCCCCGATCGTAGGGTAACTCTGAACACCCATAATTTAATTTAAAAAAAAGATTATTTATCATTTTTAAATTTGTTTTTTTATCAGCAGCAAGCTCTAACTGATGCCCGGGAATTATATTTTTTTGGGATTTTACATTCGCTTCTTTACTGGAGATATATAGCTTCGAAAGAAAAAATCGTTCAAAGATAACCCGTTTTACGTTATCTGCCAGCTCTTGTTTCCTCATTAGTTATTTGAAAGATAGTTCAGAAATGTAAGACCACACTCAATCTAATCTGATCTTTCTGGTTCTTCTGATTTAAGATACCGGCTTAGTCCGTATAATTCATTGAAGGAAAGGAAATGAGGGTCAAGGAATGTCAAATTTTTGTTTATTTCGATAATTCTTCATTTATAAACTCATTATAATCCAGTGATTCAACCAATGAACACTAATCTAACTTGTGGAAATGGTAACTTCAAATTATTTTCAATACATTTTCTGCAGAAACATCAGTATTGAATAGGATCCTTTCATGAACTGAAATAAAATGTAAGATTATTAAAGTGTTTCCATTGAGATTTTCAAAATTTTGTTTTCCAGCAGAATTCTTATTCTTTAGCTACCTTAAATTTGATCAGAATAGTTTCCGATCAATTTTTCTCGCGAAATATTCATGTACCACTTGAGATGTTTTCAAGCAGTTTATATTCAAGTTTGTTGCTTGTCTTCAATTCATTTGGCTGATGACGTTTTTACCAAATTTTGATACTGATGTTATTCGTTCAATTGTTATGCATCAGATTTTCATATAACAATCCAGAAATTTTTCTGTAAAATTTTCATCTTTAGTGGTATTATGTTCATTCGGACTGATCCAAGCAAAAAAATATTTAAATCATATTTAAATGAACGTTTTTTCGTAATTAGAATGTAATGTATTTGTCGTGTCATCATTATTTTGAGGTTATTTAATTGATTAACGCTCTGAAACCACAATATCGACAATTTTCGAAATATGTCGTCATTTTTGGTCCCAAAAATTATTCCGATTTCATTGTGTTTTGAGATGTTTGTCGATGTTTATCTATGGAAGATGATATCCCCTCATAAGAGTCCTGGGGCGGTCTTCAAACATCTGAAGTTTCGAAAAATCATCACTTGGATGGTCGTACCTGGTTCGAAAAATCCCTCACGATCAGAGAGCAAGGCTGAGAATTTAAATTTGAATATTAACGGAATTCGAAGGAAAAGACTGATTACGTTCCGAAATTAGCCACTGAACATGGTGCTGAGGTCCTCTCTAAGAAACCCACAACACCACAGAAAAAATTTCTTCGTGAAAGAGGACAATTGAAAGTTATGTACTCATTGATTTTTCACTTAGTCCAATTCACGGTTTAGCTCGTTGTGTTATCATTTCTCTAATGTTGAGCAATTCGAAAAGGGGAAATTGATTGGGTTTTTTCATTTCTTTCACACATTCTGACATTTTTGTCATAACTGATTTATGAAGAATGAATTTCTGCAATGGCTGGATAATTCTAAAACAATTTAATGCATTGTAAATAACTAGTTTTTTCTTCTTTTGTCTTTTTCATTTCAGATTTAGAATTCCGGATAGATTCGTGAAGAGTCTGTATTTCTCTGCTGTCCACAGAACTACATGAAGATGTTCTTTTGATCACGTAGATGTCCTCTAAGATCCTCTGATTTGATATTTTTGGTGAATTTTTTTCTTACACGGGCGAGGACAGGGTTTTTTTCCCTTTCCTCATTTTATTATACTACAAACCTATATCAGCACCTCAGAGGTAAAGTGTGTTAAGTCACATTTTTTCAGACACGGTGCACAGTATAGAGTTTGGTCAAGAGTACCTTTTTGGTTTGAAATTGAATTATATTTAAATCGCTCCAAATTTAGCTTAATATATCTAATATCAAGAAAGTTATGTTCAAAAAAACTTGGTACGAACCGTATAACTAGCGCCCTCTATGGGAGCCAGACGTCAAAACATATTCATTAGATGAATCAGCTTCCAAAACATATAAAATTTCATGACAATGTTGCCGGTAGTTTCGGCTAAATTGTAGAAAATGTGTATATTCTTTTCTTTTTCAACGCCCTGTATTTTGAATACGGATGGCGTTACGAAATCTTTTTACTGAACAAACCAATATTATTTTTCAATTTTCTATCTATCCTAGAGAGGGGGTCACCTTATTTCGAAACACCCTGTATATCGAAAATAAATTGATACTAGGTTCCTTCATGAACCCCTCTCAGTACCAATTTTTTTGCTATAAAGTAATAGTTGTTCGGGTGAATTTGATTCGGGTATCTCCTTCTGGCTTCGAAAATTAATGTCGTCCAAAATTATGAGGTCCAATTATGTCTTTTGACACACTTCAATTCTGTCTTTATATAAATCACTTGGTTCAGTACGAAAGAACAATACTATTTCAGATTACTCCTTTCTTTGAAACGCCAAATCCGAAACAAACCGTTGAAAATAATCACAAACCTCATAGAAATAAGCGAAGTTAATAGTTATCATTGGTGGACATTTCAGTTGTAGCTTAATTTGAACCTGTCCATAAAATATTTGGAAAACGCTCTTCGCTGAGGGATGTAAGTCGTACCAGGGAAATTCATAAACTTGCTCAGCGAGGGAAATGCTCTGGAAATAACGACCGATATTAATGAGCATGCAGAAAAGAGAGATGACTTTAATTTACCGCATCCTCCAGGCTCTGTCCTTTCCAGCACGTCAGAGATTCGAATAAAAACCAGAAAATTAGTGATGGTATGACGTTTCCGTTCTTTTCCTGAAACAAGTGGATAATCAAACCCATCCTGATTTATATCCGAATTCCTTAAAATACGAGCTTGAATATTTTGTAACATGCGAACGTTTCGACAGTCGTTTTCTAACATGGGGGCCTACGTCTCACAGGGGGGCAATTGGATTTTCAAGAGGGCTATTCGAATACAGACTATAGATAGCTTTGAATTGTCAGTGAACACAGATAAATATGTTAGAGCTTTTGGTACTCATTGTCATTGCTGAAAATGCAAATTCAGTCTACTTTCATCGAGGAAGTCGTGGACAAAGTATTGTTTTCTATTCGCAATTAACTACTATTATTGCGACACTCGCCTTACGGCTCTCATTGCAAATGTCACCCTCGAGAATGATGGCAATCGTCATGTGCTCATCGAATAATATACTATTTTCAGTATACGTTCACTGTATGTAGGTATTAGGAACTGCTTCACGATCAAAAATTAGGAAAAAAATTTACCCCAGTATTTTCTTTTTTTTTTGACGAAAATTCTTTCATATGACTGTGACGCATCTGTGTCAAGTTGTACCGATTATATTTTCAGATGAATTGACAAGTTTTTCCTCATATGGTGGCCATTTGAAAACGAAACAGACGAGATTACAGACGAAATAAATTTTTTCGATAGAAATGCTCGGACAGGTCGATTTCTGTTTTGAGGGGGACAACTTAAGATGTAGGTTACGGACGCATAGCGCTTCAACCCTTGCTACTACAACCCTCACCCCCAACTTTTGAATAGGGAAGATGGGGTGAGTGATACCTCATTTGAAAGGTTTTTCACAAAAAAACACTACAAGTGCCATGAAAACACCACTTCATTTTCAAATGCTTACTCAAGAATATTTCGAGAACTAATGCATAAAATGAAAAAACAATTACTGTGCTGTAATCAGTATAAAAATACCTTTCAAATGAGGTATCACTCACCCCATCTTCCTTATTCAAAAAATTGGGGGTGAGGGTTGTAGTAGCAAGGGTTGAAGCGCTATGCGTCCGTAACCTACATCTTAAGTTGTCCCCCTCGAAACAGAAATCGACCTGTCCGAGCATTTCTATCGAAAATATGTATTTCGTCTGTAATCTCGTCTGTTTCGTTTTCAAATGGCCACCCTGTATTTCGAGAACTAATGCATAAAATGAAAAAACAATTACTGTGCTGAAATCAGTATTAAAATACCTTTCAAATGAGGTATCACTCACCCCATCTTTCCTATTCAAAAATTGGGGGTGAGGGTTCTAGTAGCAAGGGTTGAAGCGCTATGCGTCCGTAACCTACATCTTAAGTTGTCCCCCTCGAAACAGAAATCGACCTGTCCGAGCATTTCTATCGAAAATATTTATTTCGTCTGTAATCTCGTCTGTTTCGTTTTCAAATGGCCACCCTGTATTTCGAGTACTAATGCATAAAATGAAAAAACAATTACTGTGCTGAAATCAGTATTAAAATACCTTTCAAATGAGGTATCACTCACCCCATCTTTCCTATTCAAAAATTGGGGGTGAGGGTTCTAGTAGCAAGGGTTGAAGCGCTATGCGTCCGTAACCTACATCTTAAGTTGTCCCCCTCGAAACAGAAATCGACCTGTCCGAGCATTTCTATCGAAAATATTTATTTCGTCTGTAATCTCGTCTGTTTCGTTTTCAAATGGCCACCCTGTATATGGATGTTAGAGTTAATGTCGTGATGAATTGTGCTAGGTTTGTTATGTTTGTGCCGTTTGAATTTTTTATTTTTTACATACGCTTCTCAAGATATTGTATAAAGCACTATTTCGTTCAACACCTTTTGTTGAATATCTTGATAACCGCATGGGATAAATGGAAATGCCAACGGCACAAAGCCTAGCATAATTCACCACAACAAAAATTTTCTCGAAAATCCAGATGTACTGGGCCAATTTCATACAAATCGTTGCCAGGTATAATGATTTTCTTGCAAACAACTGATTCTACCCATTCTGAAACAATTTCCTTCGGAAGAAAAGCAAAAATTGTACCATGCAAGAGAATTCGAAAAAATCGCCTTCTTTGTTCCGTTAACAAATTTCTTGTGATTTTTCTTCCTAAAATCAATCATTTATTCAAGTTTTCTACTTGCACAATTCAAAAATTCATATTTTATTGAAGTTTTATCACAACCACTTGTATTGTTTCCTCTTTGCTTGTTTTAAATTGTGTAATATAGGTACGATACTCTATTTATATTACAGAGCCCTGAAGAAGATATCAATCATGTTAACGTTGGCAAAATTGAAGGTGTTTGTTTATTTTTACATAATCATTTATCTCGAAAACATATCATATATTTAGTTTTATCTTCTGTACATTTGCGTAAACTGAGTAGTTTTGTCTGTAAAAAAATTCAATCTTGTTGCCTGAACAAAAAGTTTATTACGATGATTTAAATAAATAGGCAGATCAACATTTTTCAATGTAAAAATCACTAAACGATGAATGAACTGAATACGAGAAAATAATTGATAATACTTGTTGCAGGAAATAAAATTAATTTTAGCCTGTAGGTCTGCAGCGTGGTTAAAAAAAATCGAGTAAAATATCGACCAATAACAGCTTGATTTCTTCTTTGCATACTACACACGAGGTTGTTGAACATTTCACCCTCTGAATGGATGGACTTCTTGGACATAGCGACGATTGAGGAATTTGGTTCCATAAACGGGGCAGAAGCTCTCTCAGATCAATTATGGATTCTGGGGTAGGATGATGATTATCTAATCTACTTTGAAGCATATCCCATGCATGTTCTATGCAATTCAACTGTGGTGAGTGCGGAGATATTGGTAAATGTGGAATACCTCCTCAATTATGGCTGCACGGAGCCGTCTAGCGTTATAGTCGAGAAATTGAAAAGTTGCACCAATGGCAGTGTAAAAAGTTGGCAAAACATTGTCAATGACATGCGTTTTCAAAACGATTGACTCGATATCCCTAACTCTTGTGGAGCAGTACCTATAATATTACGATTGAATATGGCCGTGTGGAACTGGGATATTCTCGCACGATTTAATTCTACAAGATCCGACCGAATGAACACATTTGGCACAGAATTAGATAGAATGTATTAAAATATCATGAATATTGATAGTCAGGATGAATCTGATTGAAGTAATGAATATCGATTTACCACAACCGCTTGAAATTCCAAAAGAGAAACCAAAAGACCAAGGATTATATGCTGAGAAGGAGAGAAGATGGTTCCAATGGATGAGTTCAATGCATTTACCATCCTAAAAAAAGACGAATTGTTATTTGCGACGAGTGATATACTAGGGATCAATTACTGTCTTATCTCACCTAGTTATATCCGAATATCTTATTGCAACTAACTTAAATTTTTCCAATACTTCTTTCGAGTCCTTTCTGTAAATTTCGATTTCTCTGAGGAATTTTTTCAATTGTGCTAGACTATCTTCAATTATAACAATTCCACCGTAGAAGAACATCAAAGAGCTGCAAATTTTGGGGACTATATATGTTATGTAGTAGATTTCCAGAAATTGTATTATCTGCTTCCAAGGAGCGTAATCTAAATCGAAGGGATACCATGCGGGATACAATAACCCACAGATATACCCTTCACCAATATTCTGGGCCTTTTTTTCATAACACTCGTGCTCGGTAAAATAGGTGAATAAAAAAAAAAGAATATTAGAAAGAGTAGAATAGAAGCAGAGAATATTTGTCATTTTATCGAGGTGATATTTGATTTTTATGGATTTATTTATTCGCACATAGCGTTGACATTGACGAATAAATCTCATTGCTTCATCTCCTTGAATGTAGAAGATAATGCTACTCGCCATTGCGAAAGCACCGATGAGAAAAAAAAACATATCATTGACTACCTCCGAATTCCTGCCGCCTGAAAAAGGAATGATTTTGATTGAGATTTCGAACAAAATAGAAAATAGTTATTTTCTCATAAAGTGCGGAAAGTTGTACTTTCCCATACGAGATTGCAAGCAATCGAGTACAGAAAAGATACTTTCAGTACATGTAGGAACAAGATTTTTTCTACAACCGTGTTATAAATTGAAAAATAATTCAATAGCACAACCTTTACGCCAAAAAAATTGACTGGAAAAAATTGGAGTTCGAGAAACTGTTGCAATCATTCATTCAGGCCTGAAATAAGAGTAGTTTGAGTTTTGCCTCAATTTCCCAGTGGAGCGTTTGTCGTGACGTTCGAAAAACCACGAAATTTTCGGACTATTTTAGGTTTTTCTCGAATAGCTCCTAAACTTAGCACTTAATCAATTTTTACACTTTTTGAAAAAACACAACTGAAATTCCTGAAGACGTTGAAAATCAACTGAATAAACTTTAAGAACAAACGTGGGACTCATACCAATAACTAACAATACAACTTATTACTAAGAACAATATATTACATATTTTTATTACCTGTAAATACGTCTTCAGCAAGTGTTGTCGAGGTGCTGCTCCAGTTGAGGACACAGATGCAAAATTAAATGAAGTTTTGGTTACCAATTTTTCGAAAATCTCGTACCACAGTACATTCAATTCGTTCTAAAGTTCGTATTTTCATTGGTATTATACGTTTTATAGTGTTTTTTCAAAAAGTGTAAAAAGTTGCCATATTTCGACGTATGATTCCTATGAAACTACTTGTTCAAAATAAAATGTCATAGTATTTTATAGAAGCAAAATTTAATGCTGAACACTTTTGAATATCACAAAGTTCTCGATAAAGTGCTTAGTTTAGGAGCTATTCGAGAAAAACCTTAAATAGTCCGAAAACTTCGAGGTTTTTCGAACGTCACGACATACGCTCCACTGGGAAATTGGGACAGAGCTCAAATTACTCTTATAGGAAGCCTAAAAGAAGGATTAGAACAGTTTCCCGAACTCCACCAATTATTTCCTGGCACACCAATTTTTTGAAGCTAATTTGCTCAGCCTACTTTAAAAATTATTTGTTTTGGCACATTGATTAACTCGTTTCTATGAAAAATAATACTCCATAACAGACAAATAAATACACAGATTCGTGAATGTTATTTATGATTTATGAAATTCGCTCTGAAAATTTTTCAAGAAAAATTTACTTAATGATAGATAAAATTTCAAATATTCAACTGAAGGTATAAGTGAGTAGATTTTGAAGATATTCTAATCTATAAATTGAACAAAAATCTACTTTCCCGCATTAGTGCGGGAAAGTGAACTTTCCGAATCAAAAACAGTGCGGGAAAGTAGGTAATTACGCACGGTTGTAGAAGAGGTATATTTCATTTCCAGTCCAGAAGGTAAGCAGGACTAGTGCATGCAAAGAATAATTACGAGTATTTTTCTAATTCTCTGTCAAATCCGTTCAATCTGCCACATCTTGTGAAACAAAAGCAAGCGAAAATATCTCAGTTTCGTACAGTTTTCATAGCCTAATATTTATTAATTATACCGGGTGTCCCAGTACACCTTTTCCAATGGATTATCTCAGCAATTGCGGAAGATGAAAATCTGAAAAGTTCATGTTATTCATTTCATTCAAGGAACAAGGAACCTTCATATGAGATTTGAAAGGAAGTGATTTTGATCGTCCTGTACGAGTATTATACATTCTATCCCCTAATTCATTGTTATTTTATTGAAATTATTAGAATATTTCCATAAATATCATTAAGTGATTTTTGCATTCAAAAATATTGATTCGCAGAACTGTTTCTTTTCCAAAAAATTTGACAGATGATAAATAAATTCGAGGCGCAAGTCCAACATACAGGGTGTACCAAATTCGATGGCCTATTTGACGTTTCTGGAGACCTGGACCTATTTGAAATCTGAAAATTGGGATTATGATATTGTTCAAGATTATCTATCGAGCTAAAATATTCTTTAAGCCAAACCACTTTTATTTATACAAGGGTTTTTTTTTTCGTTTAAAATTTTGATGGAGAATTTAATTCCGAATACATTCCTTTCAAAATCGTTGCATACGTTGAAATTATTTTGAAAATATGAAAAAAAAACTGGAGAAAAAAAGGATATAAGAGTATTCGGTATTATGTTTGTTATTCTCATTCTAAATATCCTATTTTATTATATGCACAAACCGTTTTTACATTTTTGAACTCGATGACTGTGGAAAAATTGTTAATTTCTGAAAAACTCGTCACTGGGTATTCCGAATGTTGGGACAGAAATTGGGATTAGGAGGCCCCTAGCTTTCGTTTTTAAAATTAGAACCTTATTTTTCATGATTGCGTTGGATTCTGCGAAGAAAAATAATGATAGTGTTCGAAAATGTTATTGTTCCTAAAATAAATACTTCTCGAGGTATTCAGGATTTCCTGATTTTATGTCGAAACGTAGAGTCAAATTCACAAAATCTGTTTCATATCAACAATGAGCTATGATCATAGAAGATGAATTATTACAATAATTCACTAGTAACAGACCTTTTTCCCGAATTTATTTATCATTGTTGATGTGAATCAGATTTTATGATTTTTACTCTAGGTACGACATAAAATCAAAAAATCCTGAATTCATTTTAGGTGCATTGACATTTAGAACACTATCATTTTTTTTTCGCAGAATTCAACGCTAACATGAAAAAGAAAAATAGGGTTCAAATTCGAAAAACCAAACTCATGAGCCACAGTTAACCATTTGGAACACCCTGTGACGAGTTTCTCAAAACTCTAGAAATTTACCGAATTTCTACAGTCTTGGACTTCAAACATGTGGAGACGGTTTGTCCATAAGATATCCAGAATAGGAATAACAAACATAACACCAAACACTCTTATGTCCCTTTTTTCTTCAGTTCTTTCTTTATATTTCGAAAAGTATTTCGACGAATGCAACGTTTTTGATAAAAATGTAGTCAGATTTAAATATTCTATAGAAATTTTAAACGAAAAACAAAAAAAAATAATTTGAAAATTTTTCTTTCTACCCTGTATAAGTGAAAGTGGTCAGGCTTCAAGAATATTTTAGCTCGGTAGATAATGTCGAATAATATCATAATCCCAATTTTCAGATTTCGAATAGGTCCAGGTCTCCAGACGTCTAATAGGCCGTCGAACTTGGTACACCCTGTATAATGATTAAATATTACCATGAAAATTGTGCGAAACTGAGATATTCCACAAGATGCAGCAGAATGAACGAATTTGACACAGAATTAAGAAAAACTTCTTACAGGGCTGCCACATGGTTCATATTCGACATGTAATGATTGGGTTTTCTCTATGGTATAATGAAGAATTACTTACTAGTAATACTTTTGTAAATATGACCAAGTAAACCAAGGAACTTGAATATTCCAATGACGTAGAATGGAGACAAAAATATGAACGGAATTTTTGTTCCTTTTTTCGACCAAAATCCGACATCTTGAAGATTTTTCAAAGCTTGAGCAAATACCGCTGTATCTTCCATGAGTTAATTTCTCTAGAGTAGTTCACTCAGAATGAATATCAGAATTAACCTTTCTCCTTGGTAATCGATTGTGAGAATCGAGACAACCTTGAAATGTAGGCTCATCAGACATTCATAATCATAAAGAAATTAGCGAAGAAGCTTCAGCAACGCAGACCAATACCACAATCAGTCCTTATAAGAACTGGCATACCATACGGTACAATGCTAAGAGGCGTCACTGGCGTAGAACTAAGCTCAAGTTGTAATAAGTTACGTTTATTATTATTACATTAAATAGAATGAGAAATAAAGAGAATATGGGACTATCTTTGAATTAATTGTCGATATAATGGAAATCTTTATGAACTACGTAGCTTGTTAATACCGTTTCTCATTATTATAATGTATCGCGAGGAGAATGAGCATTTTGAAACTCTATTTAGGTGGAAAAATTATTTTAAATGGATTTGTTAATTCGACAAAACACAAGCAATTAAAGCTGAAATATAATGGTAGTTGAACTGAGTGAAATCTTGAATCCCCCAATTTATTTGATGAGGGTTACACTGATGTATTTTTCTACTATCTATACATTATTGTCAGGGACAAAAATGAATTTTTTCTCTCTGAATTTTCGATTTCTTTGTTTTTTGACGCCGTTTTGTAGATTTTATAAAGAAAAATATAATATATGTCATCATGCTCGGCTCCTATCAAGAGGTTTCAATCGCCTGAATGCCTTCGTTAGGGGTTTACAGGGTGATGTTCATCTTATGAGTGAAATTTCAGGGTTCGATAACTGTTGAACTAATCGATCGGAAAATTTCAAATTTTAAAGTTTTGTCAACTTTTACTACCGCCATCTTTTAATATTTCTGAAACCGAATAAATCAGTCAAAACTATAAGAAATTTTTCTCGTTTCAAAATTGCTACTACTTCAGATTTGCGAAATTCAATATATCATTATGAAAAGTTAATAACCAAGATAGGGCTTTTTTCCCAAATGTTTGATGAATTTTGCATAAATTCCATCAAAACCGGCTGCTCTTCTAGATTTAGTATATCTGATCGCTGAAATTAATTCATCCATATTGAATGGATCAGAAATAACATTCACGGTATGTTTTGATGTTCTGAATTCATGTAATTTCAACTTCATATATGTCTTTGATTTGGGATTTCGATTTTTTAACTGAATTAGAGACATCAACAAGACGACGAGCAATCAATTTGGGGTTGATTTTCGAGGATGATATCGCAAGAGGTGCAGCTTCACCTAGTTTTTTCAAAACATCCCATGAACTCCTACTATAATGTGTAAATTCATTTGTGACCATCCAGGAACGTATTCTTTACGAAAACCTCTCGAAATGAACTTTTTAGCTGCAGCTTTAACTTTAACTACACCCACGAATCGTGAATAATTATCATAAGATGGTCGAATCCATCTCATGTCACTATCGACTTTATTTCCAATTTTGATCAAATTAGCGTTACTGAAATTCCAACAGGTTTATCCAAACATGGAGTCAATAACAGTGGCCTATGCTGACTACTCGGAAAATCCCCAAGAATTTTTCTATTTACTTTGAGATCTTTTGAAGATATATCACACGAAACTAAGCAGAGATCAGGATTATAGCCCCTTTTACATCTTGCTGAAAGGAAAGAAGGTGTATCTTTAGCATCAAGAATTAAAAAATAATCATTGCCTTCCATCCAGTTAGTAAGAGCTATACAACTTCTATCGACAGAATTATAACCCCACATTACGTGATGAGAATTGAAATCTCCGCAATCAATTGATGGGTGGGAATCATAAACATTCAGATTTCTCCTCCAAATAATGTTCGGAGGTTTATGAATATTTATGACAGAAATGTCACAGAATTTGAAAGAACTGAAAAAACTGCATCAATTTTCCTTTCCGAATCTGTTAAACATTACGAACTGATAATTTTTAACATAACAAGCTAAACCGTATATTGGACTTAATAAAAATAATCAATGAATTCATAACCTTTCAATTGTCCTCTTTCACGAAGATTTTTTCTGTTGTCGTGTGGGTTTCTTGCAAAAGAATCACTTCGATACCATGTTCATCAGCTAATTTGGAGACGTAATCACACTTGTCTTGCGAAATTCCTTCGATATTCAAATTCAAAATCCTCAAATTCTTGCTCTCTGGTCGTGAGGGATTTTCAAACTAGGTACGACCATTCAGGTTATGATTTTTCGGCACTTCAGATGTTTGAAGAGTGGGACCCTAATTAAGGGAATTCATCCCCATAGATAAACCAAACAACATTTATTACGACGAAAAATGGAATATTTGTCGGAGACCAAACACTTGTCAAAATAACAATTAATCGATTGTTCAGTTTGTTCATCATTAATCAATTTTTTTTATTGGAATGATAGCACTGGTCGACAATTTTTTTATATAACATGAAGCTGAATAGCATATTACAGTAGAATAGACGTATCCATACAAAAATGAGAAACAATAAATCGTAACAAGTAAGGTTTTTTCGTTTCATCCATAGAACTACATTTAATGTAACGATATAATGTGAAGTGTATAGAAAAGAATTATTTAAGATTTTTCAAACCGTATATATCGACTTTATTGAGTTTTACGCCTATTAAACATACTTTTCAATATTGACTGAAAATTCTAATTAAATTTCATTTCGCTTCAATATATTCAGTATCTGCCAGTTCTCGATTCCTCATTAGTTATTTGAAAGATATTTCGAAAATGAAAAACCTCACTCAATCTAATCTAATCTATCTGGTTCTTCTGATTCTGATTTAAGATACCGGCTTAGTCCGTATGAATAATTGGAGGAAAGCAAATAAGGATCAAGAAATGTCAAATTTTGGTTTATTTCGATAATTCTTCATTTATAAACTAATCTAACTTGTGGAAATGGTAACTTCATTTTATTTTCAATACATTTTCTGCAGAAACATCAGCATTGAATAGGATCCTTTCATGAACTGAAATAATATTGAAGATTATTGAAGTGTTTCCATTAAGATTTTCAGAACTTTGCTTTCCAGCAGAATGCTTACTTTCTTAGCAATCTAAAATTTGATCAAAATACTTTTCGACCAATTTTCTAGCGAAATATTATTATTATTACCAAATTTTGTACTAATGTCATTCGTTAAATTGTTATGCATCAGATTTTCATATAAAAATCGAGAACTTTTTCTGGAAAATTTTTATCTTTAGTATTATTAGTAATGTTCATTCGGACAGATCCAAGTGATAACATATGTGATCTCAATGAAGGTTTTTTCGTAATTAGAATGTGATATATTTGTCGTTTCATAATATTTCGACGTTATTTAATTGATTAACGCTCTGAAACCCCAACATCGACAATTTTCGGAATATGTCGTAATTTTTGGTCCCAGAAATCATTCCGTTTTCTTGTGTTATAAGATGTTTGCCGTTGTTCATCTATGAAAGATGATTTCCCTTCATCAGGATCCTGCAGCGGTCTTCAAACATCTGTAGTTCCGAAAAATCATCACTTGGATGGTCGTACCTGGTTCGAAGAAACCCTCACGATCAGAGAGCAAGAATTTAAATTTGAATATTGAAGGAATTCGAAGGACAAGAGTGACTGAATTAGCTAGATGAGCAACTGAACATAGTGTTGAGGTCTTCTAAGAAAATTTAGGATAGATTTTTGAAGAGTCTGTATTTCTCTGCTGCCCACAGAACTACATGAAGATGTTCTTTTAATCGCGTAGATGTCCTCCAAGATCCTCTGATATATATGATATTTCTAGTAAATTTTTCTCTCACACTAGCGAGGACAGGGTTTTTTTTTGTGATGGAGTTTTTTCCCTTTCCTCATTTTATCATACTACAGACCTGTACTACAGACCCAGCTAGGTATTTTTTTGTTTCAATATGTATTGAATTTTTTTAGCTCTGTCAATAAAAAGAATTTACACAGGGTGTTTCGAGAAAAAGTGACTCCCTCTCTAGGATAGATAGAAAACTGAAAAATAATCGGAGTTTGTTCAGTAAAAATTTTCGTATCGCCATCCGTATTCAAGATACAGGGCGTTGAAAAAGAAAAAAATTCTGCCGAAAATACTGGCAACATTGTAATATAATTTTATACCAATATGTTTTGGAAGCTGATACATCTAATAAGTGTGTTTTGACGTCTGACTCTCATAGAGATTCGTACCAATTTGTTTGGAACATAACTTTTTTGATATTAGATTTATTAAGCTAAATTTTGAACGATTTTAAACATCATTCAATTTCTCACGAAAAAGTTACTCCTGATTAAACTCGATACTGTGCACCGTTTTCGGAATATTTTGATTTGAAAATTATGAAGCAATAACCGATGCTGATATAAAGTATTGATAGTGTAGATACATCAGCTTAGGTTTTTTCAACATTTATTGTATTATTTTAGCTCCCCAATTCTTGAGAGTATATATTATATTTAATTATTATCATTTTTAATTATTAAGCACGATGGAGTTTCACCCCACATTGATAAAAGGTGTCGTAATCGGTTGAGTATCCATTTTCCGAATCGATGAATTGGTAGAAGTGTAGAATTTAGGATTCATTGGCCTCCTCGGTCATGCGATTTCAATCCTTGGATTACACAGTTTGGTCGTACCTTAAAGAAAAAATTTATGCAACAGGGCTAAATTCACCTCAAGAATTGGACAGAATTCAACGTCACTTCAATGACTTCATAGCTGACTCCCAAGCGTTAAGAAGATTAATGGATTTTTTAGAAGAAATGATAGATTTGTGTATTTGTGAAAACGAAGGACATTTTGAACACCCACTCTGATTGAATTTGAAAAAAAATTTTTAGCCCCTTTTTGAATTTTCTTGTGATTATATGTTCAATTAAAGCATTCATCATTACTTCATAATAGCATCGATTAAAACTTCAAAATATTCCAAAAACGATGCACAGTATAAAATTTAGTCAAGAGTACCTTTTTGGTTTGAAATTGAATTATGTTTAAATCGCTCAAAATTTAGCTTAATTATTCTAATATCAGTAAAGTTATGTTCGAAACAGCTTGGTACGAACCGTATAACTAGCGCCCTCTATGAGGGTCAGACGTCAAAACACATTCATTAGATGTATCAGCTTCCAAAACATATAAAATTTTATTACAATGTTGCCAGTAGTTTCGGCCAAATCGTAGAAAATGTGTAAGTTCTCTTCTTCTTCAACGCCCTGTATCTTGAATACGGATGGCGTTACGAAATTTTCTTACTGAACAAACCCCTATTACTTTTCAGTTTTCTATCTTTCCTAGAGAGGGGGTCACCTTTTTTTGAAACACCCTGTATATCGAAAATAAATTGATACTAGATTCCTTCACAAACCCTTCTCAATACCAATTTTTTGCTATAAAGTAATAGTTGTTCGGTTGAATATGATTCGGGTATCTACTTCTGGCTTTGAAAATTAATGTCGTCCATAATTATGAGGTTCAATTATGTCTTTTGACACACTTCAATTCTGTCCTTATATAAATCACTTGGTTCAGTACGAAAGAACAATACTATTTCAGATTATTCCTTTCCTTGAAACGCCAAATCCGAAACAAACCATTGAAAATAATCACAAACCTCATAGAAATAAGCGAAGTTGATAGTTATCATTGGTGGACATTTCAGTTGTAGCTTAATTTGAACCTGTCCATAAAATATTTGGAAAACGCTCTTCGCTGAGGGATGTAGGTCGTACCAGGGAAATTCATAAACTTGCTCAGCGAGGGAAATGCTCTGAAAATAACGACCGATATTAATGAGCATGCTGAAAAGAGTGATGACTTTAATTTACCGCATCCTCCAGACATTGTCCTTTCCAGCACGTCAGAGATTCGAATAAAAACCAGAAAATTAGTGATGGTATGACGTTTCCGTTCTTTTCCTGAAACAAGTGGATAATTAAACCAATCCTGATTTATATCCTCATCCCTTAAAATGTGAGTTTGAATTTTTGTATTATGCGAACGTTTCGACAGTCGTTTTCTAACATGGGGGCCTACGTCCCACAGGGGGGCAATTGGATTTTCAAGGGGGCTATTCGAATACAGACTTTAGATACTTATTCATTCTTTCTGATCCAAGACATTGGAATTGAGAATATCAAATGGGATTTTATTTTGATTGAGTTTGATATCAAGAGCTTAATTCTATAGAAAAAATTGTCAATTTAATTTTGGGTTGTACTGTGGTAAATGTGTCATAGTACCTTCGAATAAATATACATTTGTCCACGACTACTCTATAATCTGAGCCAAGCGAAGTGCCGCGTCGGGGCACTACCTATCTTTTCTCGAAGCATTTCGTCGTATTTTTGAACCCTCATATATGGAATATAGCAGATGGGAAAAATTGTCAGGATATTATGCCAGGAGTGACCTCATCAAACGTGCAAAGTTTCAAGTGCATAGCTCGTATACTTCAAATTTTATAGATATCTAAAAATCAAAGATTTCGTCACTCACTCACCGATGATCATAAAAAACAGTTGAGATACTTCCGATGTCCTATGACCTATGAAGTTCAATTTGGTATATTCTGAAACTTGAAACATTCATTCCCCAATCCTTAGAACCAGGGAATGTATAAGTTTGTATTAGACTTCCGCCAATTTTGATGCTATTGGTCTGAATATTGACATAAACGGATGACTGCTTGTTAAAAGTGTTAGAAAAAATATTTAAGAACTCTTCTTGGAAACTACCCCCACAATTTGAATAAGGGGATTAAATAAAGCTCTTGTAAAACGTCTCATGAGTATATACTCCAAATACAATTTCTCTATAATAACCTCAACCACAGTTTTCTGTTGTGAACATTGTATAAAGATATGATTCTTTAAATAATAGTTGTGATGGCAGCTCGCAAATGAGTCACGATCGTAGCTTGAACTTGGGTATATTTCTCCACTTCGTACATTGTTAATTTTGAACATGGATTGTGAATAAGTTTGACTTGAGATAGATCTCGCGATAATTATATTTTATTGAATTATTATTGAAGAAGAAAAAATGAAAATATTTTGTCAACGTACAAAAAGAACTGAAATTCAACCAAAAACATTTTCATGTGAAATATTGCCAAGACGAGGCCGTATTTCTCTCTTCAACTTCACAAGTCCTTATTCCACAAACTGTATTGCTTGGTCAAAATAAGTGACAAATGGAATCTATGTCAAGTGAAATTTTTGACGTTTAAAGCTAGCTTTGAATTTTCAGTGAATACAGATAAATGTGTTGAAGCTTTTGGTATACTCATTGTCATTTTTGAAAATGCAGTTTAGTTCTACTTTTATCGAGGAAGTCGTGGACAAAATATAGTTTTCTATTCGCAATTAAATATTATTCACTCGAGAGAATCGTGGTAATCATTATGTGTATTGTTTCCTTCTTGCTTGTTTCAAATTCTGTAATATAGGTACCATACTCTATGTGTATTACAGAGCCCTGAAGAATATATCAATCATGTGAAAACGTTGGCAAAATTGAAGGTGTTTGTTGAATCTGACCTATCTATTTATCTCGAAAAAGTATAATATATTCAGTGTTTTGTTTTGTACATTTGCGTTAACTGAGTTGGTCCGTCTGTAGAGAAAAATATTCAATCTTGTTGCCTGAACAAAAAGTTTCTTACAATGATTTAATTAAACAGAGAGATCATTTTATGTTAGACAAGCAACATTTTTTAATGCAAAAATCACTGAACGATGAATTAGAGGAAGTAATTTATAATACTCGTACAGAAGGCTAATTTTTTCATTCGTGCATTAAAAAAGTCGACAATTCATGGCTCGTTTTTGAAGTTTGAACTCGTGGAAATATATCAATGCCTTCTCCTCTTGTATTATAAATAAATTATAATAAGAGTGCAGAAAACATCAATATTCTTCCACGAGTTCAAAACAAATGCTAGAAATAACCTTCTCCGTGAGTATTATTCAATTTTTTTCTGATTCACTGAATTTTCTTTGGAATTAATAGAATATTTATACAAATATAGTTTAGTGATGTTTCCATTGAGAAATATTTGTTGGCAGAACTGTTCCCTGTATCATGAATTCGACAGATGATAAATTACTCCGTGATAGGATGCCAATATAAACTGCTTCACATGACTTAGGGATATTGACATAAATTGCAAGAAGATATAGTTTGAATATAATTTTTGATGAAAATTCATATAAATATGATTTCAAGTTGCAGGAAATGAAATTAACTTTAGCCTGTGGGTCTGCAGCGTATACAGGGTGGTTAAGAAACATCGAGTAAAATATCGAAATTTTATTCCCAGAGAATTCAAGCATTTAAAGACCAAAATATGTATGACCTGGACGGGCATCAAGTTTCACCAATAGCAGCGCGGAAGTTTGGCAAAACATTGTCAATGACATGCTCCCTCTAGTGTGAGGCGGTCATATTCCCAGGACAAATGTGTACCTGTTGACACATATCCTCGCCATACCATAACACTACCCCCTTGGAATGGATAGACTTCTTGGACATAGCGACATTCCAGTCTTTTGACAACCTGAATTAGGCCACCCTGTAACATTCCGATACCCCCATTGGCCCCAGCCTTCGTTAATTTACGTCTTGTCATTTTCAGAAAACTCGTTTCAAATCGAAGCCGTTGATAAGCTGACTCCATTTCAAAATAAGAACATTCATGAAGCATATGCGAAAAACCAAACTTTAGAAAAAAGGCGACTAGATTGACGAAATGTCTCATACTGATTTCCATTGGATCGATTCAAGTTGTAATTGAATTTGGAAAGATTTCACAGCGATTTTCTCGAAGATTACATACTTTTCAAAACGATTGAATAAGATATCCCTAACCCTTACTCTTGTGGAGCAGTATAATATTTCGATTGAATATAGCCATGAAAACCGTGGGATATTCTTGCACGATTTACTGCACGATGTAGCCTATTGAACATATTTGGTACAGAATAGGTTAAAATGTATTCAACTTTCATGAATATTGCTAGTCAGGAAGAATCTGATTAAAGTAATGAATATCGATTTACCACAACCGCTTGAAATTCCAGTAGAGAAATTAAAAGACCAAGGATTACATGCTGAGAAGGAGAAAAGATGGTTCCAATGGATGAGTTCAGTGCATTGACCATCCTAAAAAAAAAACGAATTGTTATTTTCGACGATTGATATACCAGGAATCCATTACTGTTCCATCTCACCTAGTTATATCCGAATATTTTATTGCAACCAATTTGAATTTTTCCAATACTTCTTTCGGGTCTCTTCTGTAAATTTCGATTTCTCTGATGAATTTTTTCAATTGTGCCAGACTATCTTCAATTATAACAATTCCACCGTAGAAGAACATCAAAGAGCAGCAAATTTTGGGGATTATATATGTTATGTAGTAGATTTCCAGAAATTGTATTATCTGCTTCCAAGGAGCGTAATCTAAATCGAAAGGATACCATGCGGGATACAATAACCCACAGATATACCCTTCGCCAATATTCTGGGCCTTTTTTTCATAACACTCGTAATCGGTAACATAGGTGAAGCAGAAAAAAAGAATATTGGAACAAGTAGAATAGAAGCAGAGAATATTTGTCATTTTATCGAGGTGATTTTTGATTTTTATGGATTTATGAATTCTCACATAGCGTTGACATTGACGAAAAAATCCAATTGCTTCATCTCCTTGAATGTAGAACATAATGCTACTTGCCATGCCGAATGCACCGATGAGAAGAAAAAACATATCATTGAGTACCTCCGAATTCCTGCCGCCTGAAATAGTAATGATATTTGCCTATAAAGTGCGGAAAGTTGTACCTTCGCGTACGAGATTGCAAGCAATCGAGTACAGAGAAGATACTTTTCGTACATGTAGGAACAATATTTTTTCTACAACCGTGTTATAAATTGAAAAATTATTCAATAGCGCAACCTTTAGGCTAAGCAAATTAGACTTTAGCCTGGAAAAAATTTAGGCCTCTAAAAAAGAGTAGTTTGAGTTTTGCCTCAATTTCCCAGTGAAGTGTAATGTCGTGAAGTTCGAAAATCTTCGAGATTTTCGGACTATGTTAGGTTTTTCTCGAATAGCTCCTAAACTAAGCAATAAATCAATAACATTGTTGTATTCAAAAGTGTTCAGCATTAAATTCTGCTTCTAAAAAGTACGATCTTATATTTTGAATAAGTGGTTTTATGGAAATCATACGTCGAAATATGGCAAATTTTTACACTTTTTGAAAAAACACATTTTTTCATTATGAAACGTATAAATGTTGGTATAGGACCTTGGGGACTGTATAGATTGCCGATATCTATACGGTAGCAAAACCCTGAGAAATGTTCACTGTTTCCTGACGAATGAGTCGGAGGTTCGAGAGATCGGACTCAGCTCTACCAACAAACCCTACTCTCACGTCCTTGAAGAGATAGTGATATCTCGCGTGGCCACTGGGTATATGACATACAATGGGTGTGTGCAATATAGCAGACGAGAGAGGGTGATGGGCGAGTCTCCGGCGCCCAGAAATAACTGGAACATGTCGGCTAAGGGAGAAAACCCTGACAGAAAATCCTGGCCCTGCAAGTCTGGAGGTTGAATCGACGGGCTAGCGACTCGTCATTTGTAAAAAGTACGAACTGCTAAAAATTTCGATAAAACGCCTCGGAAAACGGACGGATTTAAACGGTTACGACATAAGCTAGCGAAAAGGATTATGAGATTTGGGACATGGAATGTGCAAGGTTTGAGAACAAAACAGGAGGAGGTCTTTCAAGAGCTGGAAAGGATGAAAATTGATATCTGCGTACTCACTGAGACCAAAAAGAAAGGAAGAGGGAATGAGGTCATCGGCGATTATATACACTTCTATAGTGGTGTGAGTAGAGATGCTAGAGCAAGGAGAGGTGTTTCAATAGTCATCCACAAAAATATTAAAAGATATATCAGAAGCTGGGAAGAAGTAGACGAACAAATCCTAATAGTAGAAATACATAAAAGGGGACATCAAATGGTAATAGTAGGTGTATATGCTCCAAGCGAGGATGCAGATAGTAATATAAAAGACCAATTTTATGATAAACTATCAAATATACTGACAAATATCAAAGACACGAAAGAAATACTAATACTGGGAGATCTGAATGGGCGAACTGGAGTGGAAAGAGACAGTGCCGTTGTTGGAAAATATGGAGAACCCGTAACCAATGATAATGGAATACGACTGAGGAATCTTTGTGAGGTAATGTCTTTGAAAATCATGAATGGATATTTCCCGCATAAAGACATTCATAAATATACCTGGATACAAGCGACTAGACAATTACACTCCATAATTGATTATAATATAATTCAAAGACAGCATTCAAGACTAAAGACAACAGACGTGAGGGTATACCGTGGGGCAGAATGTGGATCGGATCATCATCTGGTCGTGGCGAATTTAATAGTGAACTACAGACAGGCAAACCTTGAATTACACAAACCTCAACAGCCACTACAAACAGATGTGGAAAAAATTGTGTATAATTTGGAGAGCTTCACACAAGAGTCCATTCAATTTCTATATAAATGAAGACTACCAAACAAACTGCAGAATATCACACATATGAAAGCAGAACAGTTGTATGGACATATTAAAGAATGCATTCACGAAGCAGCGAAAGAAGCGTTGGGTTGTAGAGAAAAATATAATAAAGGAAATCTAGAGTGGTATACAGAAAATATCGAAAGACTTGTTGAAAATAAGAAGAAAGCTTATAATACCTGGCTAAATACAAATACGGGTGAAGATAGAAGGATATACGCTAGATGGAATAGAGAAGTTAAAAGGGAAGTAGCAAAAAGTAAAAATGAAATGTGGGAGAGGAAATGTGCTGAGGTGGACAGATGTATTGGGGGGATAAAAGAGGCTGAAGCATGGAAGACTATGAGAAATTTAAGAAAAGAGGGAAAACAGGTCAGCAAGATGAACCTGATCAGTGAAAAAGAATGGGTAGATTATTATAAAGCGTTACTTACTGAAAATAGAGAAGAGTTCAAAATAGAGAACATAAACATTAGGACAACTGAAGATCAGGAAGTGGAAGAAATAACAGTAGAAGAAATAAAGAGAGCTCTGAGGAAATCGAAGAACCGAAAGGCTGCAGGGCCTGGAAACATCCCCATTGAGTTAGTCAAGTACGGGACAGATATACTACTAGAAATGATGGCTCAACTATTTAATTTATGCTTTTTAGACGGTGACAGTATCCCGGAAGACTGGAATATAGCTTATATAAGCTCCATTTTCAAAAAAGGCGATAAAAAACAATGCAAAAACTATAGGGGCATAAGTGTGACTAGTGCAATGGGTAGGTTGTACGGCAGAATATTGAAGACTAGAATCGAAATGAACATAACAGATATGGAAGAGCAGTCAGGATTCCGTACAGGACGATCATGTATTGACAACACATTTGTTCTTCAACAAATATTAGAAAAACGAACATCCCATAATATGTCTACTCACATAGTGTTTGCCGACCTGGAAAAAGCCTATGATACGGTGCCCTTAAAGAGACTTTTCGAAACGTTGACTAAGTCGGGCCTCAGTAAAACCTATATTCAAGCTATATGGAACTTATATAAAGAAGCAAAAAGTGCGGTGAAGATAGGAAATGTTTTATCTGAATGGTTTCTTGCCACAAAGGGACTTAGACAAGGATGCAGCCTGTCACCTACCTTATTTAAAGTATATATGCAAGAAGCCATCAAAGACTGGAAAAGGAAAACATACGGAATGGGGATACAAGTTCAAGATGAAATCCTAACAACTCTTCTCTTTGCCGATGACCAGGCAATTGTAGCAGGTGACGAGAGCGATGTCGATTATATGTTCAGAAAACTGAAAGAGGAGTACGAAAGATGGGGGTTAAGTGTTAATGAGAGTAAAACGGAATATTTGAGGATAGGAGACACAAATGAGGAAGACCCTGACTTACAAATACATAAACTCAAAAGATGCAGAGAATTTAAATATTTGGGAAGTATCATTTCGGAGGATGGAACAACAAAGAAGGATATTAGAAATAGAACACAGCAAGGTAGGAGGGCTATTCGCTTGTTGAACTCGTTACTGTGGTCAAGCAGCATGAAACTCAAGACAAAAATGACAATCTTCACGACAGTTGTAGAACCTATTTTAACTTACGGATGTGAATGCTGGCAACTTCCAGAAAAAGAGAAAAAGATCATAGAGAAAGTGGAGATGGACTTCTTGAGAAGATCTTGTAGAATTTCCAGAATGCTACATATTAGAAACGAAGAGATAAGAAGGAAAACTGGGCGAGTTATTACAACAGCAGAACGAGTGGAAACGAGACAATTAATATGGTATGGGCACGTTATGAGGATGGATGATACACGATGGCCGAGGAGGGTTTTGGAGTACATACCACAAAGCAGAAGAAGGAGAGGAAGACCAACAACCCAATGGAGAGAGGGAATTAGAAAGAGTATGAGAGATAGAGCGATTGATGAAGATGAATAGAATGATAGAGAGAAATGGCGAACGAAATGCGGGATGCGGCATAGGCTGTAGAACCCCCGCTTATATTATTATTATAATATCTTCAAAACGATTATGTCATAGAATCAGAGTTGTAGAGCATCGAATTATGTTAAAACGTAACTCGGTCCCACCCATCCACAATCTTAAATTGTAGATCATCCTTCTAAGGATGCTGATCATTTAATCGTAGCTAGTGCTGTTTACATTGCTCAGCAGTCCCATGAGTGTGTGGTTATTTTTGGGTAGGACACTAACGTTCTCGTAATTTTAACTGCTCCAGCCTCTATGTGTACCAAATTTTTTTTACTTTCCATTCTCCCTTGTACTAGAAGCTCTTTTCTTTTTCGAAAAACAACGTATTATCCATTAATTTTTTTAGGTAAACGAACAACTGAAATTCCTGGAGACGTTGAAAATCAACTGAATCAACTATAAGAACAAACGTGGGACTCATACCTATAACTAACAATACAACTCATTACTAAGAACAATATATTACATATTTTTTATTACCTGTAGATACGTCCTTAGCGAGTGTTGTCTACATTTTATTGTTTGAAATTATTTTTATAAAGGGCTGCCATGCATTTCTTCTTTGCTTCGTCAACCTCATCGGCAGAAGCATTAGATTTGCTAGACAATTCTGTTGCTTTCATCAGGTTTGTGTTGATTTCAAACGTCTTCAGGAATTTCACTTTTCCTTTACCGAGAAATGATGGCATTGTATCGCAGCCATTTAAAGCATGAAGAAATAATATGTTGTTTTTCGAAACACATGAAAAGTGTAGTACAAGGGAGAAAAGATAACATCGTCTTGCTTGCCTTTGCCAGGCCCTAGTGTTAAAATGTTGGTACACTGGAGCAATCAAAATTACAAGAACGTCAGTGTTCTTCCCAACATTATCCACACACTCGTGAGACTTCTTAACAAATTCAACAGCACTAGCTACGATTAAATGATCAGCACCTTCCGCAGAATGAGCTACTGCGAGATTTAACATTGTGTTTCGGAGGTAGGGGTTACCTTTTTATCATAATATGATGGTCTACAACTCTTACCTATGACATTTCGTTCTAAAGTTCGTAGTTTCATAGGTATTTTACGTTTTATAATAAAAAAATATGTTTTTTCGAAAATTTTGCCATATTTCGACGTATGATTTCTATAAAATCCACGTTCAAAATATAATGTCGTAGAACTTATAAGAAGAAAAATTTAATGCTGAACACTTTTGAATATCACAAAAATTCTGATAAAGTGCTCGGTTTAGGAGCTATTCGAGAAAACCTAAAATAGTCCGAAAACTTCGAGGTTTTTCGAACGTCACGACATACGCTCCACTAGGAAATTGGAGCAAAGCTCAAACTACGCTTATTAGAAGCCTGAAAGTATGATTGAAACAGTTTCCCGAACTCCAATAATTTTCTCCAGGCACACCATTTTTTGAATCTACCTTGTTTGGCCTACTTCGAAAATTATTTGTTTTGACACATTGATTAACTGGTTTCTATCAAAAATTATAGTCCATAACATAGAAATATATACACAGATTCGTATCTATGATTTATGAAATTCGCTTTGAAAATTTTCCAAGAAAAATTTACTCAATGATGGATACAATTTGAAATATCCAACTGAAGATATAAGTGAGTAAAAGTTGAATTATATTCTATTCTAATCTACAAATCTAATCTATTCTATTCTAATCTACAAATTGAACAGAAATTTACCTTCCCGCACTAGTGCAGGAAATTGAGACTTTCCGAACGAAATACCGTGCGGGAAAGTAGGTAATTACGCACGGTTGTAGAAAAAATATATTTCATTTCCAATCCAAAAAGTAAGCAGGACTAGTGCATGCACGGAATAGTTACGAGTATTTTTCTGATTCTTTGTCAAATCCTTTCAATCTGCCACATCTTATAAAACAAAAGCGTGCGAGAATATCTCAGTTTCGTACAGTTTCCACAGCCTAATATTCATTCATTATACCGGGTAACCCAGCATACCTATTTCAACGGATTATCTCTGCCATTTCGGAAGATAAAAATCTGAAAAGTTCATGCTATTCAAGTTGTTCAAGGAACCTTCATATGGGAAAAAAATTCAGATCACTTTCGGTTTGAAAGGAAGTGACTCTGATCCTTTAGTACGAGTATTATACATTCATTCCTCTAATTAATTGTAATTTTATTGAAATTGATAGAATATTTCCATAAATATCTGTTAGTGATTTTTGAATTCAAAAATAATGATTGGCAGAACTGTTTCTTTTCCAAAACATCTGACAGATGATAACTAAATCCGTGGCGGGAGTCCAACATACAGGGTGTCCCATGTTCGACAGCCTATTAGAAGTTTCTGGAGACCTAGACCTATTTGAACTGAATTGGGATCATGATATTGTTCATCATAATCTATCGAGCTAAAATATTCCTGAAGCCCAACCACTTTCATTTATACAGGATATGAGAAAAAAACATTGTAAAATATTTTTTTCTGTTTTTTTTGTTTCGAATTTTGATAGAGTATTCAATTCTGAATATATTCCTTTTGAATTGTTGCATTCGTTAATTATTTTGGAAATATGAAGGATAAACTGAAGAAAAGGAGGAGATAAGAGTATCCGGTATTATATTTGTTATTTCTATTCTAAACATCCTATGCACAAACCGTCTTTATATTTTCGAACTCGAAGATTATGGAAATATTATAAATTTCTAGAATTTTGAAAAACCCGTCACTGGGTGTTCCAAATGTTGGGTCAAAAATTGGGATCAAGATTAGCCCCTAGCTTTCGTTTTTCAAATAAGAACCCTATTTTTTTATGATTGCGTTGGATTCTTCGAAAAAATAATGATAGTGTTCAAACATGTTAATGCCCCCTAAATTAGTACTTCTTGAGATATTTAGGATTTCCTGATTTTATGTCATACCTAAAGTCAAATTCATGAAATCTGTTTCATATCAGCAATGATCTATGGTCATAGAAGATGAATTATTAAAATAGTTCACTAGTGACACACCTTTTTTCTGAATTTATTCATCATTGTTGACATGAATCAGATTTTATGAATTTTATTCTAGGAACGACATGAAATCAAAAAATCCTAAAATATCTTAACAATTATTCATTTTAGGTGCATTGACATTAAGAACACACATCATTATTTTTCTTCGCAGAATCCAACGCAAACATGAAAAATAGGGTTTAAATTCGAAAAACCAAAGTTAATAGCCACAGTTGGTCCCAATTTTTGGGCATTTGGAACACCCTGTGAGTTTTTCAAAACTCTAGAAATTTACAATATAAACACAGTCTCCGACTTGGAAAATGTGAAAACTCTTTTGTCCATTTTTCTTCAGTTTCTTCCTCATATTTTGAAATATTTCGACGAATGCAACGATTTTAATAGGAATGTATTCAGAATTGAATACTTAATGAAAATTTCAAACGAAAAAGCAGAACAAAATATTTTTTTCATAACCTGTATAAGTGAAAGGCTTCAAGAATATTTCAGTTCGCTCGGTCAGACAATACCATAATCCCAATTTTCAGATTTCAAATAGGTCCAGGTCTGCAGAAACGTCTGATAGGCTGTCGAGCTTGGTACACTTTGTATAATGATTAAATATTATCATGAGAATTGTGCGAAACTGAGATATTCTACAAGATGTGGCAGAATGAACGGACTCGACACAGAATTAAGAAAAACTATTTACTGTGCTACCACACGGTTCAATTTCGACATTTTATGATTGGATTTTCTGGTTGGTATAATGAAGAAATACTTACTAGTGATACTTTTGTATATATGACCAAGTAAACCAATAAACTTGAACATTCCAATGACGTAGAATGGAGAAAAAAATATAAACGGAATTTTTGTTCCTTTTTTCGACCAAAATCCGACATCTTGAAGATTTTTCAAAGCTTTAGCAAATATCGCTGTATCTTCCATGACTTACTTTCTCTAGAGTAGCTCACTCAGAATGAATATCAGAATTAATTTTTCTCCTCGGTAATCGATTGTAGGAATCGAGACAACCTCGAAATGTTGGCTCACAAGACATTCATAATTATAAAGAAATTAGTGAAGAAGCTTCAGCAACACAGACCAATACCACAATCAGTCCTTATGAGAACTGACCATACCATACGGTACAATGCGTCACTGGCGTTGAACCTACCTCAAGTTGTAATAAGTTACGTTTATTATGACTACATTGAATTGAATGAGAATATGGGACTATTTTTGAATTAATTGTCGATATAATGGAAATCTTTATGAACTACGTAGCTTGTTAATACCGTTTCTAATTATTATAATGTATCGCAAGGAGAATGAGCATTTTCAAACTCTATTTAAGTGGAAAAATTATTTTAAATGGATTTGTTAATTCGACAAAACACAAGCAATTAAAGCTGAAATATAATGGTAGTTGAACTGGGTGAAATCTTGAAACCCCCAATTTATTTGATGGGGGTTACACTGATGTATTTTTCTTCTATCTTGATCGAAAACATTATTGTCAACCCCCCACTCAGGGAGAAAAATGACGCCGTTTAGTAGATTTCATGAAGAAAAATATAATATATACAGGGTATTCCGGGAGGAATGCGACAAACGTATACCATGAATTATTGTCATCATGCTAGGCTCGTATCAAGAGCTTTCAATCGCATGAGTGTCTCAGTTTGAGGTATACAGGGTGATGTTCATCTTATGAGTGAAATTTCACGGTTTAATAACTCTTGAACTAATCGATCGAACGATTTCATATTTTAAAGTTTTGTCAACTTTTACTACCGCCATCTTTCAATATTTCAGGAACCGAATAAATCAGACAAAACTATAAGAATTTTTTCCACGTTTCAAAATTGCGACTACTTCAGCTTTGCGAAATTCTGTCGGAAAATTGCCAGAATTCAATTTATCATTATAAAAAGATCATAACCAAGAAAGGGCTTTTTTCCCAAATGTTTGATGAATTTTGGATATATTCCATCAAAACCGCCAGCTTTTCTATATCTTGTATATTTGATCGCTGAAATTAATTAATCCCTATTGAATGGGTTTTCTCAAAAAATCCCATCTCCTATCTCCTACTAGAAAACTGTAAAATTCATATTTGTGACTACACTATTCCATTCATCCTACCGACTGGCAATTATTGAGCCTTATTGGATTTTTCACTTTTTTCATTTGATGGGGAATTTTGATAATCTTTGTATAATTCTTCAGTATCCTCTGACCATCCTGGAACGTATTCTTTACGAAAACCACTCGGAATGAACTTTATAGCTAATTATCATAAGATGGTCGAATCCATCTTATGTCACTATCGACCTTATTTCCAATTTTGATCAAATTAACCTTACTGAAATTCCAACGAGGTTCATCTAAACATGTAGCAAAAAGAACAGCATCACCTAATGTCAATAACATCTCGCAGAATGGAAAGAAGTTGTATCTTTACCTTGCAGTGTGGTGAATGCGTCATAGTACATTTGAATAAAAACACATTTGTCCACGACTACTCTATAATCTGGGGGCACGATAGTGCCCCCCCCCCAAGATGAGCAAAACGAAGTGCCGCGCCGGGGCACTACCTATCTTTTCTCGAAGCATTTCGTCGCATTTTTGAACCCTCATACCTTGAGTTTGGAATATAGCACATGAAAAAAATTGTCAGGATAGAATGCATATAGTGAACTTATCAAACGTGCAAAGTTTCAAGTGCATAACTCGTACACTTTAAATTTCATAGATATCTAAAAATCCCAGATTTCGTCACTCACTCACTGATGATCATAAAAACAGTTGAGATACTTCCCGATGTCCTATGACCTATGAAATTGAAATTTGGTATATTCTTAAAATTGAAACATTCATTCCCCAACCCTTAGAACCAGGGAATGTATAAGTTTGTATGAGACTTCCGCCAATTGTGATGCTATTAGTCTGAATATTGACATAAACGGATGACTGCTTGTTAGAAGTGTTAGAAAAAATATTCAAGAATTTTTCTTGAATACCATCCCCACAATTTGAATAAGGTGATAAAATAAAGCTCTTGTAAAACGTCGCATGAGTATATACTCCAAATGCAATTTCTCTATAATAACCTCAACCACAGTTTCCTGTTGTAGTCATTGTATAAAGATAAGATTCTTTAAATGGATTGTGAATTAGTTTGACTTGAGACAGATCTCGCAATAATTATATTTTATTGAATTATTATTGAAGAAAAAAAATGAAAATATTTTGTCATAAGCAACGTACAAAAAGAACTGAAATCCAACCAAAAACATTTTCATGTAAAATATTGCCTAGACGATATATTCCTCACATTGTCAAAAACTTATCAGATCTCATGTAGGTCCAAGCCGCTAACTCTACACTCTTCAACTTCACAAGTCCTTATTTCACAAACTCTATTGCTTGGTCAAAATAAGTGACAAATGGAATCTATGTCAAGTGGAATTTTTGACGTTTAAAGCTAGCTTTGAATTTTCAGTGAATACAGATAAATGTGTTAAAGCTTTTGGTATACTCATTGTCATTTTTGAAAATGCAGATTAGTTCTACTTTTATCGAGGAAGTCGTGGACAAAGTATAGTTTTCTATTCGCAATTAACTTTTATTCACTCGAGTGAGTTGCGACCCTCCAGAATGGTGGTAATCGTTATGTGTATTGTTAATTTTTTGCTTGTTTCAAATTGTGTAATATAGGTACCATACTCTATGTGTATTACAGAGCCTTGAAGAAGATATCAATCATGTGGAAACGTTGGCATAATTTAAGTTGTTTGTATAATCTGACCTTTCAATTTATCATATATTTAGTTTTTTCTTTTGTACATTTGCGTTAACTGAGTTGTTTTGTCTGTAGAAAAAAATATCCAATCTTGTTGCCTGAACCAAAAGTTTTTACAATCATTTAAATAAACAGAGAGACCATTTTATGTTAGACAAGCAACATTTTTCAATGCAAAAATCACTCAACGATGAATTAAGTGAATTAGAGAAAATAATTTATAATACTCGTACAGAAGGCTGAGTTTTTCATTCGTGCATTAAAAAAGTCGACAATTCATGGCTCGTTTTCGAAGTTTGAAGTCGTGGAAGAATATCAATGCCTTCTCCTCTTGTATTATAAGTAAATTATAATAAGCGTGCAGATACATCAATAGTCTTCCATGAGCTTAAAACAAATGTTAGAAGTAGCCTTCTCTGTGAGTATCATTCATTTTTTTTCTGATTCATTGAATTTTCTTTGGAATTAATAGAATATTTATACAAATATAGTTTAGTGATGTTTCCATTGAGAAATATTTGTTGCAGAACTGTTCCCTGTATCATAAATTTGACAGATAATATATTACTCCGTGACAGGATTCCAATATAAACTGCTCTACATGACTTAGGGATATTGACATAAATTGCAAAAAGATATAGTTTGAATGAGTACTTTGATGAAAATTCATATAAATATGATTTCAAGTTGCAGAAAATAAAATTAATTTTAGCCTATAGGTCTGCAGCGTATACAGGGTGGTTAAGAAACATCGAGTTAAATATCGAAATTTTATTCCCAGAGAATTCAAGTATTTTAGGACCAAAATACAATATATGACCTGGACGGGCATCAAGTTTCACCAATAGCTGCGTGGAAACTTAGCAAAACGTTGTCAATGACATGCTCCCTCTAGTGTGAGGCGGTCATATTCCCAGGACAAATGTGTAGATCTGTGTGCCTGTTGACACATAACCTGGCCATACCATTCGCCATACCATAACACCCCCTTGGAATGGATGTACTTCTTGGACATAGCGACGATAACGGGGTATGCGTGGGATTGTCCATACCCCCAGTGGCGTAACAAGACCTCAAATACATGTGGGCGAGATAAAATTTGCGAGGCCCCTTCATGAAAAAAATCAAATGAAAATTGTCGGCTTCTAGCCTCACTTAACTGCTTAATTATAATCATAGTCCAGCTGGGATGTTAAATCTGTATCGATAGGGAGGGTTGCCAAAGCAGAAAGTCTTTCCTGAAAACTTTTTCAGCAGAGGCTGTACTCACCGGTATGGTCAATAAAATTCGAATGGATGAACTTCTTGCATGCTGTTTGTTGCTATATATTGAAAAAGCTGTCTCACATCATCATTGAAGACTGTACATTTATATAGGGTATTCCAAATTGCTTGATTTTGGCTGTTTCTGGTACTAGATAGGTAAAAACGTTGAAAGGAGTCTTGGGCTCAAATTTCGTGAAAACACCAGTAGTGGAAACCGCTTCGCCATATTTTCATTTGATTCGAAGATATAACAAAATTTTGATATTTTATCGATTTCGAAGATGTGCCATAACTTTTTTTCCAAAATGTCTGAAACGATCAAAACTTTCTACAAGCACTTTTTTACTGGGACTAAGACACTTTTTGAAGTTTTCATCTCAATTTTTTTTATGATATAAGATGAAAAAAATTCATTCGTTTTTAAAAAGAAAAAGTTTTTTTCCACCCTTAGTAGACGAGACAAAAAAATGAATATAGTGTATTATTTCCAGTGAAAATAGCCTATAAAAATTTCAATCGTTGTCACAGATTTTCGTTAATAAAAATGATATGGCACAGATTCGAAATCGATCGAATATCAAAATTTAGTTATATCCTACAAAAAATGAAGATATCGCGAAATGGTTTCCATTTATAGTGTTTTCTCGAAAATCGAGCCTAAAAAAAATTTTCCCTATCTATACCTTTTCAACTTCAAATTGAGACTAATCACATTCAAATTGGGATCGAACAATTTCAGAATGAAAATAAGTAACTTCAAAATGGTAAACACAATCGAATTTAGAATAAACACATTGAAAATGGGACAAAACAATTTCAAAATGGTTATCAGAATCAAATTGGAATTTACCAAATTCATATTGACACTAAACTATTCCATATTGAAAAAAGTCGTTTTATTTCATATTTCGAGAGAATTGTTGAAGTACCTGAGAATAGGAATGAGGAAAAAATTCAGAGGTGCATAAGAATTTATGAAAGATTTCGTTGAAAAATTCGAGATTCAATACTCTGCAATTTTCTGAATTTTATTCAAGGTTTTCTGTTCCAGTCACTGGATCAAAGATCAATCAGAAAAATTTTTAATACATGATAGAAGAATGGCCACTGTGTAAAATTTTTGCACAAATTGGTCAAGGGACAAATTCATTCAAAAACTTGCAACCTTACAAAAAAAAAACCCTTCGACTTTATTCATGGAAGTCTTCAGAATCATGACAATTCTCTATAAAAAAAGACATGTCATTTCCCAATATTAGATTGTTCAGTCCCATTTTTAATGTGTTTATTACCAATTCGATTGTGATTACCAATTTGAAGTTGCTTATTCTCAATTTGAAATTGTTTAATGCCAATTTGATTGTGATTAGTCTCAATTTGAAGTTGAAAAGGTATGAACCAGATGTACAAAAAACGGTCAAAATCAAGCAACTTAGGATACCTTGTACAGGTTCATCGCTGCTTTCATAGTCAAATATTCTTTCTGATTTAGGGCGGTGGAGATACGTTCTTGTCATCCTCAGGTGGCGACCAGAGTAAACTGATGTACCTATGTAGGTATTCCTGACACGATTTAGGTTTGTGTGCATTTCTGCAAATATATTGCGCTATAGAAAGTTGATGAGTAAGCTAGGAGGTACGAAATAGAAATCGTCGTCAACAAAGAAAAAAGTCTTCATACAGATTCATCTGCAGATAAAGTGATTAATCTTAGAGGGAAAGAGGATCATTTGGCCGTGAGGCCCTTGAGGGCGCGAGGCCGTGGGCGGTCGCCCACGTCGCCCACGCCCGGTTACGCCACTGCATACCCCATTCCAATCTTTTGACAACCTGAGTTAGGCCACATTGTAACATTCCGATAGTCTCATTGGCTCCAGCCTTTGTTAATTCTAGTCTTGACATTTTCATAAAACTCGTTTCAAATCGAAGCCGTTGATAAGCTGACTCCATTTCAAAATAAGACTATTCATGAAGCATATGCAAAGAACCAAACTTCAAAAAAAGGCGACCAGATTGACGAAATGTCTCATACTGATTTTCATTGGATCGATTCAAGTTTTTATTAAATTTTGAATGATTTCACATCGATTTTCTCGAAGATTACATACTTTTCAAAACGATTGAATACGATATCCCTAACCCTAATTCTTGTGGAGCAGTATAATGATACGATTGAATATAGCCATGAGAACCGTGGGATTTTCTTGCACTATTTAGTTCTACAAGATGTGGCCGAATGAACATATTTGGCACAGATTTAGATAAAATGTATTCAACTATCACGAATATTGATAGTCAGGATGAATCTGATTAAAGTAATGAATATCGATTTACCACAACTGCTTGATATTCCAGAACAGAAATTAAAAGACCAAGGATTACATGCTGAGAAGGAGAAAAGATTGTTCCAATGGATGAGTTCAGTGCATTGACCATCCTAAAAAAAAAAGACGAATTGTTATTTTCGACGATTGATATACCAGGGATCCATTATATTTCCATCTCACCTAGTTATATCCGAATATTTTATTGCAACCAATTTGAATTTTTCCAATACTTCTTTCGGGTCTTTTTTGTAAATATCAATTTCTCTAATAAATTTTTTCAATTGTGCCAGACTATCTTCAATTATAACAATTCCACCGTAGAAGAACATCAAAGAGCTGCAAATTTTGGGGATTATATATGTTATGTAGTAGATTTCCAGAAATTGTAATATCTGCTTCCAAGGAGCGTAATCTAAATCGAAGGGATACCATGTGGGATACAATAACCCACAGATATACCCTTCACCAATATTCTGGGCCTTTTTTTCATAACACTCGTGATCGGTAACATAGGTGAAGCAGAAAAAAAGAATATTGGAACAAGTAGAATAGAAGCAGAGAATATTTGTCATTTTATCGAGGTGATTTTTGATTTGTATGGATTTATTGATTCTCACATAGCGTTGACATTTACGAATAAATCCAATTGCTTCATCCCCTTGAATGTAGAAGATAATGCTACTCGCCATGCCGAATGCACCGATGAGAAGAAAAAACATATCATTGAGTACCTCCGAATTCCTGGTGCCTGAAATAGGAATGATATTGATTGAGATTTCGAACAAAATAGAAAATAGATATTTGCCTATGAAGTGCGGAAAGATGTACGAGATTGCAAACAATCGAGTACAGAAAATATACATTCCGTACATGTAGGAATAATTTTTTTTTTCTACAACCGTGTTATACATTGAAAAATAAGTCAATAACACAACCTTTAGACCAAGCAAATTAGACTTTAGCCCTAAAAAAATTGGTGTTAATCATTCATTTAGGCCTCTAATAATAGTAGTTTGAGTTTTGCCTCAATTTCCCAGTAGAGTGTATGGCGTGAAGTTCGAAAAGTTTCGAAATATTCGGACTATTTTAGGTTTTTCTCGAATAGCTCCTAAACTAAGCACTTAATCAATAACATTATCGTATTCAAAAGTGTTCAGTTTTAAATTCTGGTTCTTAAAAATGTTACAATATTTTATTTTAATTAAGTAGTGTTATTGAAATAATACGTCGAAATATGGCAAATTTTTATACTTTTTGAAGAAACACATCTTTTCATTATAAAATGTATGATATCTTTGGAACTACGACCGTTAGAACGATAATGTCATAGAATGAAAGTTGTAGCCATCAAATTGTGTTAACGTAACTCGGTTGCTCCCATCCACAATCTCAAATCGTAGATCTTCCTTCTAAGGATGCTGATCATTTAATCGTAGCTAGTGCTGTTTGAACTGCTCAGCAGTCCCATGAGTGTGTGGTTATTTTTATATATATTTATAATTTTTCTGATTCAGCACCCATGTGTACCAAAATTTGTTTACTGAAGCCAATCGAAAAATTGTCCATTCTCCCTTGCACTACTTCTAGTGATCTCTGTTTCGAAAAACAACGTAGTATTCATTCATGTTTTTAGATAAACGGACAAATGAAATTTCTGAACACGTTGAAAATCAACCGAATCAATTATAAAAACAAACGTGGGACTCATACCAATAACTAGGAAAACAACTTATTACTGAGAACCATAGATTACATATTTTTATTACTACTTATACCTGTAAATAGGTCCTTAACGAGTGTTGTCGAGGTGCTGCTTCAGTTGGAGACACAGAGGCAAGATTAATTAATTAAACGAAAATACATTTAATTGCTTGAAATCATTTCTATCAAGCGCTGCCAGGCATTTCTTCCCTGCTTCGTTGACCTTATCGGCAGAAGCATTAGATTTGCTAAACAATTTTGCCGCTTTCAGCAGGTTTGTGTTGATTTCAAACGTATTTAGGAATTTCATTTTTCTTTCACCGAATAATAATGGCATAGTATCGCAGCCATTTGAAGCATGAAGGAACAATATGTTGTTTTTCGAAACACATGAAAACTTCTAGTGCAAGGGAGAAAAGACAACATCGTCTTGATTGCCTTTGCCAGGCCCTAGTGAAAAAATGTTGGTACACTGGAACAATCAGAATTACAAGAAAGTCAGTGTCCTTCACAACATTATCCACACACTCGTGAGACTGCTTAACAAATTCAACAGCACTAGCTACAATTAAATGATCAGCACCTTCAGCAGAATGAGCTACTTCGAGATTTAACATTGTGTTTCGGAAGGTGGGGTTACCTTTTTATCATAATATGATGGTCTACAACTCTTATTCTATGACATTTCATTCTGAAGTTCGTAGTTTCATAGGTATTTTACGTTTCATAGTAAAAAAAATATGTTTTTTCGAAAAGTGTAAAATTTTGCCATATCTCGACGTATGATTTCTATAAAACTGGAGATATAAGTGAGTAGATGTTGAAGGTATTCTCATCTATAAATTCAACAGAAATTCACTTTCCCGAACTAGTGCGTTAAAGTGACACTTTCCAAATCAAAAACAGTGCGGGAAAGTAGGTAATTACGCACGGTTGTAGAAAAAGTATATTTCATTTCCAGTCCAGAAAGTAAGCAGAAATGGCATGCACAGAATAATTACGAGTAATTTTCTAATACTTTGTCAAAGCCATTCAATCTGCCACATCTTGTAAAACAAAAGCGTGCGAGAATATCTCAGTTTCGTACAGTTTTCATAGCCTAATTTTCATTCATTATACCGGGTAACCCAGTATACCTAGTTCAACGGATTATCTCAGTCATTTCGGAAGATAAAAATCTGAAAAGTTCATGATATGCATTTCGTTCAAGGAACCTTCATATAAGGAAAAAAAATTCAGTTCACTTCCGGTTTGAAAGGAAGTGACTCTGATCCTTCTGTACGAGTATTATACATTCTTTCCTCTAATTAATTGTAATTTTATGGAAATTAATAGAATATTTCCATGAATATCTCTTAGTGATTTTTTAATTTAGAATTTTTGATTGGCAGAACTGTTTTCCTTCCAAAACATTTGACAAATGATAAAAAAATCCGTGGCGGGAGTCCAACATACAGGGTGTCCCATGTTCGACGGCCTATTAGAAGTTTCTGGAGACCTAGACCTATTTGAAATCTGAAAATTGGGATTATGATATCGTTCTACATAATCTATCGAGCTAAAATATTCCTGAAGCCCAACCACTTTCATTTATACAGGGTATAAGAAAAGAAATTTGTAAAATATTTTGTTCAGTTTTTGTTTCTCAGTCTGATAGGGTATTCAATTCTGAATATATTCCTTTTAAAATTGTTGCATTCGTTAATTATTTTGCAAATATGAAGGATAAACTGAAGACAAAAAGGAGATAAGAATATCCGGTATTATATTTGTTATTTCTATTCTAAATATCCTATGCACAAACCGTCTCAATATTTTCGAACTCGAAGATTGTGGAAATATTGTAAATTACTAGAAATTTGAAAAACTCGTCACGTTCCAAATGTTGGATAAAAAATTGGGATCAAGATAGCTTTCGTTTTTCAAATTAGAACCCTATTTTTCATGATTGCGTTGGATTCTGCGAAAAAAAATAATGATAGTGTTCAAACATGTTAATGCTCCTAAAATTAGTACTTCTTGAGATATTTAGGATTTCCTGATTTTATGTCGTACATAGAATCAAACTCATAAAATCTGTTTCATATCAACAATGATCTATGGTCATAGAAGTTGAATTATTATAATAGTTCACTACTGACAGACCTTTTTTCTGAATTTATTCATCATTGTTGACATGAATCAGATTTTATGAATTTTATTCTAGGAACGACATGAAATCAAAAAATCCTGAATTTCTTAAGAATTATTCATTTTAGGTGCATTGACATTTAGAACACACATCATTATTTTTCTTCGCAGAATCCAACGCAAACATGAAAAATAGGGTTTAAATTCGAAAAACCAAGGTTAATAGCCACAGTTGGTCCCAATTTTTGAGCATTTGGAACATCCTGTGAGTTTTTCAAAACTCTAAAAATTTACAATATAAACACAGTCTCCGACTTGGAAAATGTGAAAACTGTTTGTGCATAAGATATTCAGAATAGGAATACTCTTTTGTCCATTTTTCTTCAGTTTTTTCCTTATATTTTGAGAAGTATTTCAACGAATGCAACGATTTTAATAGGAATGTATTCAGAATTGAATACTCAATGAAAATTTTAAACGAAAAAAACAGAACAAAATATTTATTTCATAACCTGTATAAGTGAAAGGCTTCAAGAATATTTCAGTTCGCTAGGTCAGACAATACCATAATCCCAATTTTCAGATTTCAAATAGGTCCAGGTCTGCAGAAACGTCTGATAGGCTGTCGAGCTTGGTACACTTTGTATAATGATTGAATATTATTATGAAAATTGTGCGAAACTGAGATATTCTACAAGATGTGGCAGAATGAACGGACTCGACACAGAATTAAGAAAAACTTTTTACTGTGCTACCACACGGTTCAATTTCGACATTTTATGATTGGATTTTCTTGTTGGTATAATGAAGAAATACTTACTAGTGATACTTTTGTATATGTGACCAAGTAAACCAATAAACTTGAACATTCCAATGACGTAGAATGGAGAAAAAAATATAAACGGAATTTTTGTTCCCTTTTTCGACCAAAATCCGACATCTTGAAGATTTTTCAAAGCTTTAGCAAATATCGCTGTATCTTCCATGAGTTATTTCTCTAGAGTAGCTCACTCAGAATGAATATCAGAATTAATCTTTCTCCTCGGTAATCGATTGTAGGAATCGAGACAACCTCGAAATGTTGGCTCATAAGACATTCATAATTATAAAGAAATTAGTGAAGAAGCTTCAGCAACAGACCAATACCACAATCAGTCCTTATGAGAACTGACCATACCATACGGTACAATGCGTCACTGGCGTTGAACCTACCTCAAGTTGTAATAAGTTACGTTTATTATGACTACATTGAATTGAATGAGAATATGGGACTATTTTTGAATTAATTGTCGATATAATGGAAATCTTTATGAACTACGTAGCTTGTTAATACCGTTTCTAATTATTATAATGTATCGCAAGGAGAATGCGCATTTTCAAATTCTATTTAAGTGGAAAAATTATTTTAAATGGATTTGTTAATTCGACAAAACACAAGCAATTAAAGCTGAAATATAATGGTAGTTGAACTGGGTGAAATCTTGAAACACCCAATTTATTTGATGAGGGTTACACTGATGTATTTTTCTTCTATCTTGATCGAAAACATTATTGTCAACCCCCACTCAAGCAGAAAAATGACGCCGTTTAGTAGATTTCATGAAGAAAAACATAATATATACAGGGTATCCCGGGAGGAATGCGATAAACGGATACCATGAATTATTGTCATCATGCTAGGCTCGGATCAAGAGCTTTCAATCGCCTGAGTGCCTCAGTTTGAGGTATACAGGGTGATGTTCATCTTATGAGTGAAATTTCACGGTTTAATAACTCTTGAACTAATCGATCGAACGATTTCATATTTTATAGTTTTGTCAACTTTTACTACCGCCATCTTTAAATATTTCAGGAACCGAATAAATCAGACAAAACTATAAGAATTTTTTCCACGTTTCAAAATTGCGACTACTTCAGCTTTACGAAATTCGGTCGGAAAATTGCCAGAATTCAATATATCATTATAAGAAGATAATAACCAAGATAGGGCTTTTTTTCCCAAATGTTTCATGATTTCTGAATAAATTCCATCAAAACCGGCTGATTTTCTAGATTTTGTATATTTGATCGCTGAAATTAATTCATCCATATTGAAAGGGTTAGAAATGACATTCACGGCATATTTTGATGTCCTGAATTCATGTAATTTCAACTTCATATACACTGCAAAAAAAATTAACGCACATTATAGAAATCTCAAGTTTATTCTACAACTGAAGGTGTTCTCAATGATAATTATTTTTATCAGAATTATGCATGCATATGTTATCCACTTTCAACGTTTCTCTTCAATACAGATGTTTTTTCCCAGCAGGAATAAAAAAAGATGATAGTATCAGATTTTGAATATATTGGCTCCATTCTAAAATCAGTTGTTCTCGATCGATTCTAGTGATCAATAGTTTTTCTTTCGTTTGATTTTCTACAATCGATCTCTATGCTACGCGAAACACGCAATTTGACCCAAGAGGAATGTGCCCAAGCGGTAGTTTTGCGAGAATAAGGGTGGACATACACAAGAATTGCAGAAAAGTTTGGAGTTTCCCATACAAGTGTGTCCAGAATGTTGCAGCGATTCAAGGAGACAGGTATGAATGTCCGAAGACCAGGACAAGGTAGACCAAGGGTAACAACTGCCATTCAAGAACGTTACTTTAGAGTTTCTTCGTTGAGACAATTTTTTTTTTGCGCAGTGTATATCTTTGATTTGGAATTTCGATATTTTAACTGAATTAGAACCATTAACAAGACGACGAGCAATAAATTTGGGGTTGATTTCAGAAGATGATATCGCGAGAGGTGCAGCTTCACCCAGTTTTCTCAAAAAATCCCATCTCCTATCTCCTACTAGAATATGGAAAATTCATATTTGTGACTACACTATCCCATTTATCCTTTCGACTGGCATTTATTAAGCTCATTGGTTTTTCACTTTTTTCATTTGATGGGGAATTTTGATAATCTTTGTATAATTCTTCAGTATCCTCTGACCACGAAAACCTCTCGGAATCAACTTTTTAGCTAATTATCACAAGATGGTCGAATCCATCTTATGTCACTATCGACCTTATTTCCAATTTTGATCAAATTAGCCTTACTGAAATTCCAACGAGGTTTATCTAAACATGGAGCAAAAAGAACCGCATCACCTAAAGTCAATAACATCTCGCAGAATGGAAAAAAAGTGTATCTTTACCTTGCAGTGTGGTGAATGCGTCATAGTATATTTGAATAAATACAGGGTGGCCATTTGAAAACGAAACAGACGAGATTACAGACGAAATAAATTTTTTCGGTAGAAATGCTCGGACAAGTCGATTCCTGTTTCGAGGGGACAACTTAAGTTGTAGGTTACGGACGCATAGCGCTTCAACCCTTGCTACTACAATCCTCACCCCCAATTTTTGAATAGGGAAGATGGGGTGAGTGATACCTCATTTGAAAGGTATTTTTATACTGATTTCAGCACAGTAATTGTTTTTTCATTTTATGCATTAGTTCTCGAAATACAGGGTGGCCATTTGAAAACGAAACAGACGAGATTACAGACGAAATAAATTTTTTCGATAGAAATGCTCGGACAGGTCGATTTCTGTTTCGAGGGGGACAACTTAAGATATAGGTTACGGACGCATAGCGCTTCAACCCTTGCTACTACAACCCTCACCCCCAATTTTTGAATAGGGAAGATGGGGTGAGTGATACCTCATTTGAAAGGTATTTTTATACTGATTTCAGCACAGTAATTGTTTTTTCATTTCATGCATTAGTTCTCGAAATACAGGGTGGCCATTTGAAAACGAAACAGACGAGATTACAGACGAAATAAATTTTTTCGATAGAAATGCTCGGACAGGTCGATTTCTGTTTCGAGGGGGACAACTTAAGATATAGGTTACGGACGCATAGCGCTTCAACCCTTGCTACTACAACCCTCACCCACAATTTTTGAATAGGGAAGATGGGGTGAGTGATACCTCATTTGAAAGGTATTTTTATACTGATTTCAGCACAGTGATTGTTTTTTCATTTTATGCGTTAGTTCTCGAAATATTCTTGACTAAGCATTTGAAAATGAAGTGGTGTTTTCATGGCACTTGTAGTGTTTTTTTTGTGAAAAACCTTTCAGATGAGGTATCACTCACCCCATCTTCCCTATTCAAAAATTGGGGGTGAGGGTTGTAGTAGCAAGGGTTGAAGCGCTATGCGTCCGTAACCTACATCTTAAGTTGTCCCCCTCGAAACAGAAATCGACCTGTCCGAGCATTTCTATCGAAAAAGTTTATTTCGTCTGTAATCTCGTCTGTTTCGTTTTCAAATGGCCACTCTGTATACATTTGTCCACGACTACTTCATAATCTGGGGGCACGATAGTGCCCCCGCTAAGATGAGCAAAGCGAAGTGCCGCGCCAGGGCACTACATATCATTTCTCGGAGTGTTTCGTCGTATTTTCGAACCCTCATACCTTGAGTTTGGAATATAGCACATGAAAAAAATTGTCATGATATTATGCCAGTAGTAAACTTATCAAACGTGCAAAGTTTCAAGTGCATAAATCGTACACTTAAAATTTCATAGATATCTAAAAATCTCAGATTTCGTCACTCACTCACTGATGATAATGAAAACTGTTGGGATACTTCTGGATGTCCTATGACTTATGAAGTTGAAATTTGGTATATTCTTGAACTTGAAACATTCATTCTCCAACCCTTAGAACCCGGGAATGTATAAGTTGGTATGAGACTTCCGCCAATTTTGATGCTATTGGTCTGAATATTGACATAAACGGATGACTGCTTGTTAAAAGTGTTAGAAAAAATATTCAAGAATTTTTCTTGAAAACCACCCCCACAATTTGAATAAGGTAATAAAATGAAGCTCTTGTAAAACGTCGCATGAGTATATACTCCAAATACAATTTTTCTATAATAACCTCAACCACAGTTTCCTGTTGTGGTCATTGTATAAAGATAAGATTCTTTAAATGGATTGTGAATTAGTTTGACTTGAGATAGATCTCGCAATAATTATATTTTATTGAATTATTATTGAAGAAAAAAAATGAAAATATTTTGTCATAAGAAACGTACAAAAAGAACTGAAATCCAACCAAAAACATTTTCATGTAAAATATTGCCAAGACGAGGCTGTATTTCTAACATTGTCAAAAAGTTATCAGATCTCATGTAGGTCCAAGCTGCTAACTCTACACTCTTCAACTTCACAAGTCCTTATTTCGCAAACTCTATCGCTTGGTCGAAATAAGTGTCAAATGGAATGAATCTATGTCAAGTGGAATTTTTGACGTTTAAAGCTAGGTTCGAATTTTCAGTGAATACAGATAAATGTGTTAAAGCTTTTGGGATTCATTGTCATTTTTGAAAATGCAGATTAGTTCTACTTTTATCGAGGAAGTCGTGGACAAAGTATAGTTTTCTATTCGCAATTAACTTTTATTCACTCGAGTGAGTTGCGACCCTCCAGAATGGTGGTAAGCGTTATGTGTATTGTTCATTTTTTGCTTGTTTCAAATTGTGTAATATAGGTACCATACTCTATGTGTATTACAGAGCCTTGAAGAAGATATCAATCATGTGGAAACGTTGACATAATTTAAATTGTTTGTATAATCTGACCTTTCTATTTATCATATATTTAGTTTTTTTTGTACATTTGCGTTAACTGAGTTGTTTTTTCTGTAGAAAAAAATATCCAATCTTGTTGCCTGAACCAAAAGTTTATTACAATGATTTAAATAAACAGAGAGATCATTTCATGTTAGACAAGCAACATTTTTCAATGCAAAAATCACTGAACGATGAATTAAGTGAATTAGAGAAAATAATTTATAATACTCGTACAGAAGGCTGAGTTTTTCATTCGTGCATTAAAAAAGTCGACAATTCATGGCTCGTTCTTGAAGTTTGAACTCGTGGAAGAATATCAATGCCTTCTCCCCTTGTATTATAAATAAATTATAATAAGAGTGCAGATATATCAATATTCTTCCATGAGCTTAAAACAAATGTTAGAAGTTGCCTTCTCTGTGAGTATTATTCATTTTTTTTTTCTGATTCATTGAATTTTCTTTGGAATTAATAAAATATTTATACAAATATAGTTTAGTGATGTTTCCATTGAGAAATATTTGTTGCAGAACTGTTCCCTGTATCATAAATTTGACAGATAATAAATTACTCCGTGACAGGATTCCAATATAAACAGCTCTACATGACTTAGGGATATTGACATAAATTGCAAAAAGATATAGTTTGAATGAGTACTTTGATGAAAATTCATATGAATATGATTTCAAGTTGCAGAAAATAAAATTAATTTTAGCCTATTGGTCTGCAGCGTATACAGGGTGGTTAAGAAACATCGAGTAAAATATCGAAATTATATTCCCAGAGAATTCAAGCATTTCAAGACCAAAATACAATGTATGACCTGGACGGGCATCAAGTTTCACCAATAGCAGCGTGGAAACTTGGCAAAACGTTGTCAATGACATGCAACCTCTAGTGTGAGGCGGTCATATTTCTAGGACAAATGTGTAGATCTGTGTGCCTGTTGACACATAACCTGGCCATACCACTCGCCATACCATAACACCCCCTTGGAATGGATGTACTTCTTGGACATAGAGACGATAACGGGGTATGCGTGGGATTGTCCATACCCCATTCCAATCTTTTGACAACCTGAGTTAGGCCACATTGTAACATTCCGATAGTCTCATTGGCTCCAGCCTTTGTTAATTCTAGTCTTGACATTTTCATAAAACTCGTTTCAAATCGAAGCCGTTGATAAGCTGACTCCGTTTCAAAAAAAGGCGACCAGATTGACGAAATGTCTCATACTGATTTTCATTGGATCGATTCATGTTTTTATTGAATTTTGAGTGATTTCACATCGATTTTCTCGAAGATAACATACTTTTCAAAACGATTGAATACGATATCCCTAACCCTAATTCTTGTGGAGCAGTATAATATTACGATTGAATATAGCCATGAGAACCGTGGGATTTTCTTGCACTATTTAGTTCTACAAGATGTGGCCGAATGAACATATTTGGCACAGATTTAGATAAAATGTATTCAACTATCACGAATATTGATAGTCAGGATGAATCTGAACAAAGTAATGAATATCGATTTACCACAACCGCTTGATATTCCAGAAGAGAAATTAAAAGACCAAGGATTACATGCTGAGAAGGAGAAAAGATGGTTCCAATGGATGAGTTCAGTGCATTGACCATCCTAAAAAAAAAGACGAATGGTTATTTTCGACGATTGATATACCAGGGATCCATTACATTTCCATCTCACCTAGTTATATCCGAATATTTTATTGCAACCAATTTGAATTTTTCCAATACTTCTTTCGGGTCTTTTTTGTAAATATCAATTTCTCTAATAAATTTTTTCAATTGTGCCAGACTATCTTCAATTATAACAATTCCACCGTAGAAGAACATCAAAGAGCTGCAAATTTTGGGGATTATATATGTTATGTAGTAGATTTCCAGAAATTGTAATATCTGCTTCCAGGGAGCGTAATCTAAATCGAAGGGATACCATGTGGGATACAATAACCCACAGATATACCCTTCGCCAATATTCTGGGCCTTTTTTTCATAACACTCGTGATCGGTAACATAGGTGAAGCCGAAAAAAAGAATATTGGAACAAGTAGAATAGAAGCAGAGAATATTTGTCATTTTATCGAGGTGATTTTTGATTTGTATGGATTTATTGATTCTCACATAGCGTTGACATTTACGAATAAATCTCATTGCTTCATCTCCTTGAATGTAGAAGATAATGCTACTCGCCATGCCGAATGCACTGATGAGAAGAAAAAACATATCATTGAGTACCTCCGAATTCCTGGTGCCTGAAATAGGATTGGTATTGATTGAGATTTCGAACAAAATAGAAAATAGATATTTGCCTATGAAGTGCGGAAAGTTGTACGAGATTGCAAACAATCGAGTACAGAAAATATACATTCCGTACATGTAGGAATAATTTTTTTCTACAACCGTGTTATACATTGAAAAATAAGTCAATAGCACAACCTTTAGGCCAAGCAAATTTGACTTTGGCCTTAAAAAAATTGGTGGATTTCGGAAAACTGTGTTAATCATTCATTTAGGCCTCTAATAAGAGTAGTTTGAGTTTTGCGTCAATTTCCCAGTGGAGTGTATGTCGTGAAGTTCGAAAAACCTCGAATTATTCGGACTATTTTAGGTTTTTCTCGAATGGCTCCTGAACTAAGCACTTAATCAATAACATTGTTGTATTCGAAAGTGTTCAGTTTTAAATTCTGCTTCTTAAAAATGTTACAATATTATATTTTAAATAAGTAGTTTTATTGAAATAATTTGTCGAGATATGGCAATTTTTAATACTTTTTGAAGAAACACATCTTTTCATTATAAAATGTATGATATCTTTGGAACTACGACCTTAAGAACGATAATGTCCATAAAATGAGAGTTGTAGACCATCAAATTGTGTTAACCCTTTCCAGCCCAGTGATGCCATTTGGCATCATCAGAAATAAGTACTTTTTATAATATCTCGATGTTACTGAAAACCTTCTTGTTGATATTTCTTATTCCTAGAAAGGGCATTAGTTGTATGGACATAAAAAGTTTCTAGTATAGAGTTCTGTATTTATGTTTATGCATATTTGCAAGTTTGCATTTCCTACTGCTGACATAAATTAGTGAACAGTGAACTTTCGAGTATTACAACTTTCAAATTGCGCTATATACAGACTTGAGAAAAATCGAGGTGAGTAATCATGCTTTAGTTTATTCAATAATAGTTTTTGTTTATACAAATTAGCATCATAATTTACCCCACCACCCCCAAAAAGTTATGATTCCATTTGGAATCATTGGGCTTCATACTATACAGATATTGTCTTTCGTATTGAATATATATTTGAATGAAATATTCATAATAATAATATCATATTTGTAGAAATAATATTGTATTTGTAGAAATATTTTTTTTTACAATTCAGGTTGAAATGACGTGTGTTGGGTTGATGGAAAAAGAAGAAAAACATCTACTTCTAATTCTGGAAGGAGATATTTCAGACATTCAGTTAGAAAACTCTGATGAAGATGTAGTGGTTGATGTAGAAGACAAAGAAGACATTTCTCCTCAAATAGAAAGTCAAATACAGATAGGAGAAGCTGCTGGTTGTATTGATTGTGAAGTGGGAGGGAATGTTGGGGACTCAGAAGATTATAGTCCGTCGGATGAAATTCCACTTGCCCGATTACCTAATCTCCTGAGAAAAAAAGATCCAACTTATCGATGGCGAAAGAAAGATATGCGACAACTAAATACAATTAGCAATAATTCTTTTTTCAAACCCCATTCTTCTGAAATGACTCCTTTACAATTCTTCTTTTTCATGTGCCATGTCAGTTTTCTCCGACGTTAGCGATCACCATCGGCTTCTCGATCTTGAGCTAAATGCAAAAGTTGTCCTGTATTTCTTATTCCGGTCCACTCTCGAATATTTTTGAGTCAGGAGGCTTGCCTTCTTCCAACACCCCTTCGTCTCTCTATTTTTTCGCTGATTATCATTTGTAAAATGATATAACAGCAAATATTGCTTATCGAACAAAACTTTATTCTGTTCAACAAACTCAAACATCTGTGAACACAACAGAAAGAGAAATGGGAATTCACATTCAGAGTAGAATTATCAAAATGCCAAGTTACCGAATGTATTAGGCGGAAGGTACAAATCCCTCAATCGCAGATGTGATGTCGCGTAATAGATTCGATAATTTCAGAAATATGATTTATTTCAATGATAATTCCCAAATGAAGCCTCGGGATAGTCCAGATTATGACAAATTGTTCAAGATTAGGCCGGTGATAGATGGGACAAGGTCTAACTTGGCGAAACTGGAACCAGAAGAGTTCAATTCAATTGAAAAACTTATGATCTCCTTCAATGGGCGATCATCTTTGAAACAATTCATGAAAAATAAACTTCATAAAAGGGAAATGAAAATGTTTGCCAGAGCAAGCAAAATGAAAATGTAATTTTTTTTGTCAAATGAATGTTTATACTGGTGGAATACAAAAAATTTTTAATTTCTTCGATGTTTGTGTAACTCCCAATGATGCCATATGGCATCACGAGTCCTGCAAGGATCAGGACACTTCTTAACATAAATTACTCCTATATTTGTGTTTTTGGAGCTTATCTGAACTTATTTCGGTGGGTAATTATTTTTTTTTTCTTAAATTGATAATTCGAGCTGGAAAGGGTTAAAACGTAACTCGCTCCCTCCCATCCACAATCTTAAATCGTAGATCATCCTTCTAAGGATGCTGATCATTTAATCGTAGCTAGTGCTGTTTGAATTGCTCAGCAGTCTCAGGAGTATGTGGTTATTTTTGGGTAGGACACTAACGTTCTTATAATTTTGCTGCTTCAGCACCCATGTGTACCAAAATTTTTTTACTGAAGCCAATCGAAAAATTGTCCATTCTCCCTTGCACTACTTCTAGTGATCTCTGTTTCGAAAAACAATGTAGTATTCATTCATGTTTTTAGGTAAACGGACAAATGAAATTTCTGAAGACGTTGAAAATCAACCGAATCAGTTATAAAAACAAACGTGGGGCTCATACCAATAACTAGGAAAACAACTTATTACTGAGAACCATAGATTACTAATTTTTATTACTACTTATACCTGTAAATAGGTCCTCAACGAGTGTTGTCGAGGTGCTGCTTCGGTTGGAAACACAAAGGCAAGATTAATTAATTAAACGAAAATACATTTAATTGCTTGAAATCATTTCTATCAAGGGCTGCCATGCATTTCTTCCCTGCTTCGTCGACCTTATCGGCAGAAGCATTAGATTTGCTAAACAATTTTGCCGCTTTCAGCAGGTTTGTGTTGATTTCAAACGTATTTAGGAATTTCATTTTTCTTTCACCGAATAATAATGGCATAGTATCGCAGCCATTTAAAGCATGAAGGAACAATATGTTGTTTTTCGAAACACATGAAAACTTCTAGTGCAAGGGAGAAAAGACAACATCGTCTTGCTTGCTTTGCCAGGCCCTAGAAAAAAATGTTGGTACACTGGAGCAATCAAAATTACAAGAAGGTCAGTGTCCTTCCCAACATTATCCACACACTCGTGAGACTGCTTAACAAATTCAACAGCACTAGCTACGATTAAATAAATGATCAGCACCTTCAGAAGAATGAGCTACTTCGAGATATAACATTGTATTTCGGAGGGTTAGGTTCATCATAATATGATGGTCTACAACTCTTATTCTATGAGATTTCGTTCTAAAGTTCGTAGTTTCATAGGTATTTTACGTTTTATAATAAAAAAAATATGTTTTTTCGGAAAGTGTAAAATTTTGCCATATTTCGGCATATAATTTCTATAAACCCATGTTCAAAATATAATGTCGTAGTACTTATAACTTCGAGATTTTTCGAACGTCACGACATACTCTCCACTGGGAAATTGGGGCAAAGCTCAAACTACTCTTATTAGAAGCCTGAAAGAATGATCGAAACAGTTTCCCGAACTCCAATAATTTCTTACAGGCACACCATTTTTTGAATCTAACTTGCTTGGCCTACTTTGAAAATTATTTGTTTTGACACATTGATTAACTGGTTTCTATGAAAAATTATAGTCCTACCTCTATGCAGACCTCATAAGCAAGACCGCCTACCAACAATTAGTAGATAAACCTACTAGATTCAGATCCGGGCAGGAGCCTTCGCTACTCGATCTCATCTTGGTGACTGACTCCAACCTCGTTTCCAGCCACCATTCGGAAAATCTGACCATATCACCTTGTCAACGGAACTACAATTTCGACTTCTGTGTCCGAATTCTAAATCCACTAAGGAAATACAAACTATCGATTATAATAAAGCATCCGAACTACTCGAATCTATAGACTGGTCCCTGGTTTTCGAGGATGACAAAGATGTTGACGGAATGTGGCGTTCCTTCTGGGGGTGATTGATGAGATTGTAACATCTTGCACGACCATCCGTTCAATTAGAGTTCACACTGCAAAACCGTGGATCAATGATGATATATTGAGGATGGCTCGGAGGAAGAAGGCCCTGTGGCAGCGATACCTTCGAATTAGATCCATTTGTGACTTTCAGAACCATCGTACATACTCTAACTGCTTTTCGGCCACATTAAATCGGGCTAAGATTCAGTACGAGAAGGGACTGGCTTCTACTAAGAACAGGAAGAGATTTTTTAAGTACCTCAAGTCATCGATGAGCGGGGGAGTTAGTTTTCCTACCGTTCGCAATCAGGCCGGCCGCCTCTGTGAGGATTCTCTCGAGGCATCGGGGGTATTTGCCGATGTCTTCTCCTCTATATTTGTTAATGAGCCTGATGGCCCCATTCCTGAGGTTAGGTTTCCTCAAGTCACAGGAGAAATTTCCGACATCGAAATCAGCGAGGAGATTGTTAGAGGTTACCTACTTCAGCTCAGGGATACTGCTCCTGGTCCGGATGGCCTCTCTTCCAAACTTCTCCGCAGCTGTGCCCATTCCCTGGCTTTGCCCCTCTACAGAATATTCTCATGTTCCCTCAAATATTCTATTCTCCCTAATGACTGGCTTACTGCATCTATAACACCTATTTTCAAGAAGGGGGACAAACTATCACCGCACAACTACAGACCTATAAGTGAACTGTCCTCGGCTTCGAAGGTCCTGGAAAGAATCGTGAGCGATCATATCACCCGGTTTGCGTCAGCTAATGGCATTTTTCCAGAAGAACAACATGGATTCCTGTCTGGTCGTTCTACAACAACCAACCTCATTTTATGCATTGATGAGTGGACTAAGGCGTGGGACCGGGGAGTTCCTGTAGACGTCCTTTATCTTAATTTCTCCAGGGCCTTTGATAAGGTCCCACATCGTCGACTACTTTCCAAGCTCTCACATCTTGGAATCAGGGGTGGCGTTCTTGCGTGGATTAGAGCTTACATGTCCAACCGTACGTTTCGGGTTCGGGTCAGTCGATCTTTTTCCGTTCGAGAAGTGCCTTTAACATCTGGTGTTCCCCAGGGTTCCGTTCTCGGCCCCATCTTATTTTTATTATATACTTCCGACCTCCCCCGATTACTCCGCTCAGCTTGTTCTATGTTTGCAGATGATACTAAAATTTACAATTTTCCTCTATCTAACTATGATACCCTTCAAAGTGACCTGCATGAAATTGGTGTTTGGTGTGACAATTGGTTACTCCCCTTGAATGTGGATAAGTGCTGTGTACTTCATATCGGAAGGAACAACCCAAGAAAAGAATACAGCATCTGTGGTACGAGGCTAGGGAGTGTTTCAAGTCATTGTGACCTGGGTGTGACTATTACCGAAGATCTTCGTTGGACTAACCATATATCTATTGTCACTGCCAGAGCTAGACAATTGACTTACGCCATCCAGAAGTCATTTAACAGATGCGACACTGATACCTTAAAGCTTCTATACACCAGCTACGTTAGACCATCTCTTGAGTATGCTGGCCAGGTTTGGTGGCCATCCACACGTGCCGACGAACACCGTCTTGAGTCAGTGCAGCGTTGGATAACTCGTATACCTTACGGAACGATTCGTCCTTCCTACGAGGAAAGGCTCAACATCTTCCAAATGTCATCCTTTCTCTCACGACGCGAAAGAGGTGATCTGATATTTTCCTTCCGATCGCTTAGTGGTGACTTCGGTGATCGTATTCGCGGCCTATATACAATGAACAGCAACAACTTGAGAGGTCACCAGTTCAAATTGTCCAAGGAGAAGTTTGCGACCCCTCAACGCCAAGGTTTCTTGACGAACAGAATTTTCGAGAGATGGAACCGTTTGCCGAGCACCGTGGTGGACGCTGGGACCGTCAACGGATTTAAAAACGCCCTGGATCTCTTCGTACCAAGATCCATATATATGTGAACTTCATTTTTGTATAATTCTATTTGAGTTTATAGGAATTTACCTCAACTCTTATAATTTGTTAATAATAATAATAATAATAATAATAACATAGAAATAAATACACAGATTCGTGAATGCTATCTATGATTTATGATATTCGCTCTGAAAATTTTCCAAGAAAAATTTACTTAATGATGGATAAAATTTGAAATTTTCAACTGAAGATATGAGTGAGTAGATGTTGAAGGTATTCTAATCTACAAATTGAACAGAAATTTAATTTCCCGCACTAGTGCGGGAAATTGAGACTATCGGAACCAAAAACCTTGGGGAAAAGTAGGTAATTACGCACGGTTGTAGACAAAATATATTTCATTTCCAATCCAAAAAGTAAGCAGGACTAGTGCATGCACGGAATAGTTACGAGTATTTTTCTAATTCTTCGTCAAATCCTTTCAATCTGCCACATCTTGTAAAACAAAAGCGTGCGAGAATATCTCAGTTTCGTACAGTTTTCACAGCCTGATATTCATTCATTATACCGGGTAACCTAGTATACCTACGGATTATCTCAGCCATTTCGGAATAGCCATTTCGGATAAAAATCTGAAAAATTCATGTTATTCATTCCGTTCAATGAACCTTCATATGGGAAAAAAAAATTCAGATCACTTCCGGTTTGAAAGGAAGTGACTCTGATCCTTCTGTACGAGTATTATACATTCTTTCCTGTAATTAATTGTAATTTTATTGAAATTAATAGAATATTTCCATAAATATCTCTTAGTGATTTTTTAATTTAAAACTATTATTGATTGGCAGAACTGTTTTTTTCCAAAACATTTGACAGATGATAAAAAAATCCGTGGCGGGAGTCCAACATACAGGGTGTCCCATGTTCGACGGCCTATTAGAAGTTTCTGGAGACCTAGACCTATTTGAAATCTGAAAATTGGGATTATGATATCGTTCTACATAATCTATCGAGCTAAAATATTCCTGAAGCCACTTTCATTTATACAGGGTATAAGAAAAGAAATTTGTAAAATATTTTGTTCAGTTTTTGTTTTTGTTTCCCAGTCTGATAGAGTATTCAATTCTGAATATATTCCTTTTAAAATTGTTGCATTCGTTACTTATTTTGCAAATATGAAGGATAAACTGAAGACAAAAAGGAGATAAGAATATCCGGTATTATATTTGTTATTTCTATTCTAAATATCCTATGCACAAACCGTCTTAATATTTTCGAACTCGAAGATTGTGGAAATATTGTAAATTTCTAGAAATTTGAAAAACTTGTCACGTTCCAGATGTTGGATCAAAAATTGGGAACAAGATTTGCCCCTAGCTTTTGTTTTTCAAATTAGAACCCTATTTTTTTATGATTGCGTTGGATTCTGCGAAAAAAAATAATGATAGTGTTCAAACATGTTAATGCTCCTAAAATTAGTTCTTCTTGAGACATTTAGGATTTCCTGATTTTATGTCGTACATAGATTCAAACTCATAAAATCTGTTTCATATCAACAATGATCTATGGTCATAGAAGTTGAATTATTTTAATAGTTCACTACTGACAGACCTTTTTTCTGAATTTATTCATAATTGTTGACATGAATCAGATTTCATGAATTTTACTCTAGGTACGACATGAAATCAAAAAATCCTAAATATCTTAATAATTATTCATTTTAGGTGCATTGACATTTAGAACACATATCATTATTTTTCTTCGCAGAATCCAACGCAAACATGAAAAATAGGGTTCAAATTCGAAAAACCAAAGTAAATAGCCACAGTTGGTTCAAATTTTTGACCATTTGGAACACCCTGTGACGAGGTTTTCGAAACTCTAGAAAATTACAATATTTCCACAGTCTTCGACTTAGAAAATGTGAAAACTGTTTGTGCATAAGATATTTAGAATAAGAATACTCTTTTGTCCCTTTTTCTTCAGTTTTTTCTTTATATTTTGAAAAGTATTTCGACGAATGCAACGATTTTAATAGAAATGTATTCAGAATTGAATACTTAATGAAAATTTTAAACGAAAAAACAGAAAAAAAATATTTTTTTTCATAACATGTATAAGTGAAAGGCTCCAAGAATATTTTGGTTCGGTAGATAATGTCAAACAAAACCATAATCCCAATTTTCAGATTTCTAATAGGTCCAGGTCTGAGAAACGTCTGATTGGCTGTCGAACTTGGTACACCTTGTATAATGATTAAATATTACCATGAAAATTGTGCGGAACTGAGATATTCCACAAGATGTGGCAGAATGAACGAACTTGACACAGAATTAAGAAAAACTTTTTACTGTGCTACCACACGGTTCAAAATCGACATTTTATGATTGGATTTTCTTGTTGGTATAATGAAGAAATACTCACTAGTGATACTTTTGTATATATGACCAAGTAAACCCATAAACTTGAACATTCCAATGACGTAGAATGGAGAAAAAAATATAAACGGAATTTTTGTTCCTTTTTTCGACCAAAATCCGACATCTTGAAGATTTTTCAAAGCTTTAGCAAATATCGCTGTATCTTCCATGAGTTATTTCTCTAGAGTAGCTCACTCAGAATAAATATCAGAATTAATCTTTCTCCTCGGTGATCGATTGTAGGAATCGAGACAACCTCGAAATGTTGGCTCATAAGACATTCATAATTATACAGAAATTAGTGAAGAAGCTTCAGCAACACAGACCAATACCACAATCAGTCCTATGAGAACTGACCATACCATACGGTACAATGCTAAGAGGCGTCACAGGCGTTGAACCTACCTCAAGTTGTAATAAGTTACGTTGATTATTATTACATTGAATTGAATGAGAAATGAAGAGAATATGGGATTATCTTCAAATTAATTGTCGATATAATGGAAATATTTATGAACTACTTAGTTTGTTAATACCGTTTCTAATTATTATAAAGTATCGCAAGGAGAATGAGCAAACTCTATTTAAGTGGAAAAATTATTTTAAATGGATTTGTTAATTCGAAAAAACACAAGCAATTAAAGCTGAAATATAATGGTAGTTGAACTGAGTGAAATCTTGAAACCCCCAATTTATTTGATGGGGGTTACACTGATGTATTTTTCTACTATCTTGATCGAAAACATTATTGTCAACCCCCCACTCAGGGGGAAAAATGACGCCGTTTAGTAGATTTTATGAAGAAAAATATATACAGGGTATCCCGGGAGGAATGCGACAAACGTATACCATGAATTATTGTCATCATGCTAGGCTCGTATCAAAAGCTTTCAATCGCATGAGTGTCTCAGTTTGAGGTATACAGGGTGATGTTCATCTTATGAGTGAAATTTCACGGTTCAATAACTCTTGAACTAATCGATCGAATGATTTAAAATTTCAAAGTTTTGTCAACTTTTACTACCGCCATCTTTCAATATTTCTGGAACCGAATAAATCAGACAAAACTATAAGAATTTTTTCCACGTTTCAAAATTGCGACTACTTTAGCTTTGCGAAATTCGGTCGGAAAATTGCCAGAATTCAATTTATCATTATAAAAAGATCATAACCAAGAAAGGGCTTTTTTCCCAAATGTTTGATGAATTTTGGATTTATTCCATCAAAACCGCCCGCTTTTCTATATTTTGTATATTTGATCGCTGAAATTAATTCATCTATATTGAATGGGTTAGAAATGACATTCACGGCATGTTTTGATGTCCTGAATTTATGTAATTTTAACTTCATAACTTTGGTTTGGGATTTCGATATTTTAACTGAATTAGAGACATTAACAAGACGAAGAGCAATCAATTTGGGGTTGATTTTCGATTATGATATGGCGAGAGGTGCAGCTCCACCTAGTTTTCTCAAAAAATTCCATCTCCTATCTCCTACTAGAATGTGTAAAATTCATATTTGTGACTAAACTATTCCATTTATCCTTCCGACTGGCATTTATTGAGCTCATGGGTTTTTCCATTTTTTCATTTGATGGGGAATTTTGATAATCTTTGTATAATTTTTCAGTATCCTCTGACTAGCTAGGAACGTATTCTTTACGAAAAGCTCTCGGAATGAATTTTTTAGCTGCGGCTTCAACTTTAACTACACCCACGAATCTAAAATAATTATCATAAGATGGTCGAATCCATCGTATGTCACTATCGACTTTATTTCCAATTTTGATCAAATTAGCTTCACTGAAATTCCAACGGGATTTATCTAAGCATGGAGCAAAAAGAACCGCATCACCTTACGTCAATAAAATTGGCCTATGCTGACTACGCGGAAAATCCCCAAGAATTTTTCGATTTTTTTCAGAGGTTTTAAAGATATATCACACGAAACTAGGCAGAGATCAGGATTATAGCTCCTATTTCATCTTGCAGAATGGAAAGAAGGTGTATCTTTAGCATCAAGAATTAAAAAATAATCATTGTCCTCCATCCAGTTAGTAAGAGCTATACAACTTCTATCGACAGAATTATAACCCCACATTACGTGATGAGAATTGAAATCTCCGCAATAAATTGATGGGTGGGAAACATCAACATTCAAATTTCTTCTCCAAATAATGATGTTCGGAGGTTTATCAATATTTATGACAGAAATGTCACAAAAAAACTCCATCAATTTCCCCTTTCCGAATCTGTTGAACATTACAAACTTATAATTTTTTAACATAACAAGCTAATATTGGACTTATTATTGGAAATAATCAATGAATTCATAACCTTGCGATTGTCCTCATTCACGAAGATTTTTTCGGTTGTCGTGTGGGTTTCTTGCAGAAGAATCACTTCGATACCATGTTCATCAGCTAATTTGGAGACGTAATCACATTTGTCTTGCGAAATTCCTTCGATATTCAAATTCAAAATCTTCAAATTCTTGCTCTCTGGTCGTGAGGGATTTTCAAACTAGGTACGACCATCCAGGTTATGATTTTTCGGCACTTCAGATGTTTGAAGACCGCTATGGGACCCTAATTAAGGGTATTCATCCCCCATAGATAAACCAAACAACATTAAGTACAGACGAAAAACGGAATATTTGTCGGAGACCAAACACTACGACATATTCCGAAAAATTTTCAAAATGACAATTAATCGATTTTTCAATTTGTTCATAATTAATCCTTTTTTTTTTGGAATGATAACACTGGTCGACAAATTTTTTTTTTATATAACATGAAGCTGAATAGCATATTACAGTAGAATAGAAGTATCCATATACAAAAATGAGAAACAATAAATCGTAACAAGTAAGGTTTTTTCGTTTCATCCATAGAACTACATTTAATGTAACAATGTAATGTGTATAGAAAAGAATTATTTAAGATTTTTCACACCGTATATATCGACTTTATTAAGTTTTACGCCTATTAAACAAACTTTTCTATATTGACTGAAAATTCTAATTAAATTTCATTTCGCTTCAATATATGCAGTATCTGCCAGCTTTTGATTCCTCATTAAATATTTGAAAGATAGTTGGCAAATGAAAGACCTCACTCAATCTAATCTAATCTATCTGGTTCTTCTGATTCTGGTTTAAGATATCGGCTTAGTCCGTATAAATAATTCGAGGAAAGCAAATAAGGATCAAGGAATGTCAAATTTTTGTTTATTTCGATAATTCTTCATTTATAAACTAATTATAATCCAGTAACTCAACCAATAAACACTAATCTAACTTGTGGTAATGGTAACTTCATATTATTTTCAATACATTTTCTGCAGAAACATCAGCATTGAATAGGATCCTTTCATGAACTGAAATAATATGGAAGATTATTAAAGTGTTTCCATTAAGATTTTCAGAAATTTGCTTTCCAGCAGAATGCTTATTTTCATAGCAACCTCAAATTTGTTCAAAATACTTTTCGACCAATTTTCTGGCGAAATATTCATGTACCACTGGAGATGTTTTCAAGCAGGTTATATTCAAGTTTTTTGCTTGTTTTTAATTTATTTGGCTATTATTATTATTACCAAATTTTGATACTAATGTCATTCGTTAAATTGTTATGCATCAGATTTCCATATAAAAATCGAGAACTTTTTCTGGAAAATTGCTGACTCCCAAGCGTTGAGAAGATTAATGGATTATTTAGAAAAAAAGATAGATTTGTGCATTTGTGAAAACGGAGGACATTCTGAACACCTACTCCAATCGAATTTTTTTTTAATGTTTTTAGCCTTTTTTTGAATTTTCTTGTGATTTTTTGTTCAATTAATACATTTATCATTACTTTATAATAGCATCAATTATTATTTCAAAATATTTCAAAAACGGTACACAGTATAGAGTTTGGTCATGAGTACCTTTTTCGTTTGAAATTGAATTATGTTTAAATCGCTCAAAATTTAGCTTAATAAATCCAATATCCAGAAAGTTATGTTCAAAATAACTTGGTACGAACCGTATAACTATAGTGCCCTCTATGAGAGTCAGACGCCAAAACACATTCATTAGATGTATCAGCTTCCAAAACATATAAAATTCCATTACAATGTTGCCAGTAGTGTCGGAAAAATCGAAGAAAATCTGTATATTCTTTTCTTCTTCAACGCCCTGTATCTTGAATACGGATGGCGTTACGAAATTTTTTCACTGAACAAACCGCTATTATTTTTCAGTTTTCTATCTATCCTAGAACGGGGGTCACCTCTTTTTGACACACCCTGTATATCGAAAATAAATTGATACTAGATTCCTTCATAAACCCCTCTCAATACCAATTTTTTGCTTTAAAGTAATAGTTGTTCGGTTGAATATGATTCGGGTATCTACTTCTGGCTTTGAAAATTAATGTCGTCCAAAATTATGAGGTCCAATTATGTCTTTTGACACACTTCAATTCTGTCCTTATATAAATCACTTGGTTCAGTACGAAAGAAAAATACTATTTCAGATTACTCCTTTCTTTGAAACGCCAAATTCGAAACAAACCGTTGAAAATAATCACAAACCTCATAGAAATAAGCGAAGTTGATAGTTATCATTGGTGGACATTTCAGTTGTAGCTTAATTTGAACCTGTCCATAAAATATTTGGAAAACGCTCTTCGCTGAGGGATGTAGGTCGTACCAGGGAAATTCATAAACTTGTTCAGCGAGGGAAATGCTCTGAAAATAACGACCGATATTAATGAGCATACTGAAAAGGGTGACGACTTTAATTTACCGCATCCTCCAGTTTCTGTCCTTTCCAGCACGTCAGAGATTCGAATAAAAACCAGAAAATTAGTGAAGGTATGACGTTTCTTTTCTTCTCCTGAAACAAGTAGATAATTAAACCAATCCTGATTTATATCCCCATCCCATAAAATATGAGCTTGAATTTTTGAAATATGCGAACGTTTCTATAGGTGTTTTCTTACATGGGAGCCTACGTCTCAAAGGGGGGCAATTGGATTTCCAAGGGGGCTATTCGAATACAGACTTCAGATACCAATTCATTTTTTCTGGTCCAAGACATTGGAATTGAGAAGATCAAAATATCAATTGGAATTTTATATTCTTGAGTTTGATTTCAAGAGCTCTATAGAAAAAATTGTCAAATGACAAAAATTAAATTTTGGGTTGCAGTGTAGCAAATGCGTCATAGTACATTTGAATAAATATACATTTGTCCACGACTACTCTATAATCTGACGAGCCAAGCGAAGCGCTCGAAATGTTTCGTCGTATTTTTGAACCCTCAAACATTGACTTTGGACTATAGCACATGCAAAAAATTCTCAGGATATAATGCATATAGTGAACTTATCAGACGTGGAAAGTTTCAAGTGCATAACTCGTACACTTTAGATTTTATAGATATCTAAAAATCCCCGATTTCGTCACTCACTCACTGATGATCATAAAAAATGTTAGGGTACTTCCCGATGTCCTATGAATTTGAAATCTGGTATGTTAGCTAGGATCAGAACACAAAAAACGGAAAAATTCTTAAACTTGACCCTTAGATCCAGCGGACGTATAAGTTTGTATGAGACAATTCTGATGCTTGTGGTCTGAATATTGATATAAACCACCGTTTTCCAAACTGGGAGGCGCGGACTAATCTAAAGGGAGTATTGAAAAATTTTCAGAATTACTCCTTAAATTTCTATTTAAAAAGTACTAATAGACAAGCACATCCATCTGATTGAAAATATCAATTTCCATTGGTTTATATGAATTGATTTCATAAGAGTAAAAATAAATTCGGTGTTTTTATTTTATGAAATCTTCAGGGGGGGGTCGTCAAATAATTGAATATTTTTGAAGGGAGGCGTGGTAACATCAAGTTTGGAAAGCACTGATATAAACGGATGACTGCTTGTTATAACTGTTGAAAAAAATATTCAAAATTCTCGTTTGAAAATCACCCCCACATTTCGAATAAGGGGATAAAATAAAGCACTTGTAAAACGCCTCATGTTATATACACCAAATACAGTTCATCTATCTATTGAAATATTTTCTGGGAGGACTCTGCATTTTCCTGAAAACTTAATATGGGTTTTCTCCCTCAGTCTCTGAAACAAGAAAGAATAAGAAATTTTTTTTTAATAATATAAGAAAGGCCCCTGCGTAAAAATTTTGAGCACTAATTTGTCAGGGGCCAAAACTTTACGTGAAAAAATTGGTGCCTAACAATGAACAGAAAAAAAATGAAAACACTTTGAAATCTTAAGCGTAACGTTTCAATCCAAAAATCAAAAAAATTATCACGATTCTGCAAAGTTGCATGAAAATCAGTTATTGTCTGACGAAGGAGTCTGATTTAAAATCCGAATCGTTCCGCTCAAGATTTCAAAGTGTTTTCATTTTCTTTCTGTTCATTGTTATTGTTAGGCACCAATTTTTTCAAGTAAAGTTTTGGCCCCTGACAAATTAGTGCTCAAAATTTTTACGCAGGGGCCTTTTTTATATTATTAAAAAAAAATTTCTAAATCTTTCTTGTTTCAGAGACTGGGAGAGAAAACCCATATTAAGTTTTCAGGGAAATACAATTCATCTGTAATAATCTCAACCAAAGTTTCCCGTTTCGATCATTGTTAAAGATAGGATTCTTTAAACAGTGGTTGTGATGTCAGCTCGCAAATAAGTCACGATCGTAGCTTGAACTTAGGTATATTTCTCCACTTCGTACATTGTTGATTTTGAACATGAATTGTGAATTAGTTTGACTTGAAATAGATCTCGCAATAATTTTATTTTATTGAATTTTTATTGTCCAAAAAAAAACAAAATAAAGATTTTATCATAAGCAACGTAAGTCCTTATTTCACAAAATCTATCGCTTGGTCAAAATAAGTGACTTGGCCGTTTGGTAGCTATAAGAACTATTTTATAACAGAAAACATGTGGACATCGAATGAATTTTTCACCTTACGCTCACGTGGCGAGAGAGAAACGTCCAAGTCACTTATTTCAATCAAGGTATAGAGTTTGTGAAATAAGGACTTGTGAAGATGAAGAGTGTAGAGTAAACAGCTTGGCTCTACATGAGATCTGATGACTTTTTGACAATGTGAGAAATACGGCCTCGTCTTGGCAATATTTTACAGGAAAATGTTTTTGGTTGGATCCGTATATTTCGAATGATCTTTCAGAAACGTAATTATTCCCTACTGAAATCAAATGAAATCTATGTCAAGTTAAATTTTTGACGTTTAAAGTTAGTTTCGAATTTTCAGTGAATACAGATAAATGTGTTAAATCTTTTGATACTCATTGTCATTTTTGAAAATGCATATTAGTTTTACTTTTATCGAGAAAGTCGTGGACAAAGTATAGTTTTCTATTCGCAATTAACTATTATTCACTCGGGTAAGTCACCCTCGAAAATGATAGAAATCCTTTGTGCTCATCGAATAATATACTATTTTCAGTATACGTTCACTGTATGACATTATGTATTAGAAAATACTTCACGATAAAACATTAGGAAAAAATTTACCCCAGTATTTTCTTTAATTTACGACGAAAGTTATTTCTTATGATTGTGCCGCAACTGTGCCAAGTTGTGCCGATTATATTTTCAGATGAATTAACAGGTTTTTTTTATTTTTTACATACAGTTCTCAAGATGTTGTATGAAACACTAAGCACTTATTAGTTCAACACCATTCGTAAAATATCTTAAGAACCGTTTGGAATGAATGGAAATGCCAACGGAACAAAGCCTAGTACAATTCACCACAACAAAAACTTTCCCGAAAATCCAGATGTGCTGGGCCAACTTCATACACATTGTTGCCAGGTATAATGATTTTCTTGCAAACTACTAATTCTGCTCATTCTCTTCATGAATATTGATAGTAAGGATGAATCTGATTAAAGTAATGAATATCGATTTACCACAACCGCTTGAAATTCCATAAGAGAAATCAAAAGACCAAGGATTACATGCTGAGAAGGAGAGAAGATGGTTCCAAAGGATGAGTTCAATGTATTTACCATCCTAAAAAAAGACGAATTGTTATTTTCGACGAGTAATACACCAGGGATCCATAACTGTTTCATCTCACCTAGTTATATCCGAATATTTTATTGCAACCAATTTGAATTTTTCCAATACTTCTTTCGGGTCCTTTCTGTAAATTTCAATTTCTCTGAGGAATTTTTTTAATTGTGCTAGACTATCTTCAATTATAACAACTCCACCGTAGAAAAACATCAAACAGCAGCAAATTTTGGGAATTATATATATTATGTAGTAGATTTCCAGAAATTGCAATATCTGCTTCCAAGAAGTGTAATCTAAATCGAAGGGATACCATGCGGGATACAATAACCCACAAATATACCCTTCACCAATATTCTGGGCCTTTTTTTCATAACACTCGTGATCGGTTAAATAGGTGAAGCAAAAAAAAAGGATATTGCAACAAGTAGAATAGAAGCAGAGAATATTTGTCATTTTATCGAGGTGATTTTTGATTTTTTTGGATTTATTGATTCTCGCATAGCGTTGACATTCACGAAAAAATCCAATTGCATCATCTCCTAGAATGAAGAACATAATGCTACTCGCCATGCCAAATGCACCGATGAGAAGAAAAAACATATCATTGACTACCTCCGAATTTCTGCCGCCTGAAATAGGAATGATATTGATTGAGATTCCGAACAAAATAGAAAATAGATATTTGCCTATAAAGTTTACTTTACTTGATGATGGATACAATTTGATATATTTAACTGAAGATATAAGTGAGTAGATGTTGAAGGTATTCTAATATACAAATTGAACAGAAATTTACTTTCCCGCACTAGTGCGGGAAACTGATACTTTTCGAAGCAAAAATCTTACGGTTGTAGAAAAAATATATTTCATTTCCAGTCCAAAAAGTAAGCAGGACTAGTGCATGCACGCAATAGTTACCAGTATTTTTCTAATTATTCGTCAAATCCTTTCAATCTGCCACATCTTGTAAAACGAAAGTTTCGTACAGTTTTCACAGCCTAATATTCATTCCTCATACCGGGTGACCCAGTATACCTATTTTAATAGATTATCTCAGCCATTTCGGAAGATATAAATCTGAAAAGTTCATGCTATTCAGTTTGTTCTAGGAACCTTCATATGAGGAAAAAATTTCAGATCACTTCCGGTTTGAAAGGAAATGACTCTGATCCTCCTGTAAGAGTATTATACATTCTTTCCTCTAATTCATTGTAATTTTATTGGAATTAATAGAATATTTCCATAAATATCTTTTAGTGATTTTCGCATTCAAAAATATTGATTGGCAGAACAGTTTCTTGCCCAAAACATTTCACAGGTGATGAATAAATCCGTGGCGGGAGTCCAACATACAGGGTGTTCCATGTTCGACGGCCCATTAGAAGTTTCTGGAGACCTACACCTATTTGAAATCTGAAAATTGGGATTATGTTATTGTTCGACATTATCTACCGAGATTAAATATTCTTGAAACCTAACCACTTTCACTTAAACAGGGTATGAGAAAAAATTGAAATAAATTTTTGTTTGTTTTTTGTTTCAAATTTTGATAGAATATTTGATTCTGATTACATTCCTTTTAAAATCGTTGCATTCGTCGAAATACTTTTGAAGATATGAAGAAAATACTGAAGTAAAAAGGAGATGAGAGTCTTCGGTATTATGTTTGTTCTTCCTATTCTAAATATCTTATAAACAAAGGAACAAACCGTTTTCACATTTTCGAAGTCGAAGACATTGGTAGTATTGTGAATTTCTAGAATTTTGAAAAACTCGTCACAGGGTGTTCCAAATGTTGGGTCAGAAATTGGGATCAAGATTTTCCCATAACATTCGTTTTTTTCGAATTAGAACCCTATTTTTTTATGATTGCGTCGGATTCTGCGAAGAAAAATAATGATACTGTTCTAACATGTTAATGCTCATAAAATTCATATAATTCTTGAGGTATTCACGATTTTCTGATTTCATGTCGTACATATTCAAATTCATAAAATCTGTTTCATAATAACAATGATCTATGGTCATAGAAGATGAATTATTACAATAATTTACTAGTGACGACCCCTTTTCTGAATTTATTCATCATTGTTGATATGAATCAGATTTTATGAATTTTACTCTAGGTACGACATAAAATCAAAAAATCCTAAAAATCTCAATAATTATTCATTTTGGTGCATTGACATGTTAGAAGACGATCATTATTTTTCTTCGCAGAATCCAACGCAAACATGAAAAATAGGGTTCAAATTCGAAAAACCAAAGTTATGAGACATAGTTGATCCAATTTTTGACCATTTGGAACACCCTGTGACGAGGTTTTCAAAACTCTAGAAATTTACAATATTTCCACAGTGTTCGACTTAAAAAATGTGAAAACGGTGCATAAAATATCCAGAATAGGAATAACAAACATGATACCGAACACTCTTATTTACCTTTTTTCTTCAGGTTTTTCTTCATACTTTGAAAAGTATTTCGACTTATGCAACGATTTCAATAGAAATGTATTCAGAATTGATTACTCTATCAAAATTTGAAACGAAAAAACAGAAAAAAATATTTTGAATTTTTTTTTATATACTAAGTGAAAGGCTTCAAGAATATTTTGGCTCGGTAAAAAATAATCCCAATTTTTATAAAAGGCCGTCGAACTTGGTACACCCTGTATAATGATTGAATATTACCATGAAAATTGTGCGAAACTGAGATATTCCACAAGATGTGGCAGAATGAACGGAGTTGACGGAGAATTAAGAACAACTTCTAACTGTGCTACCACACGGTTCAATTTCGACATGTTATGATTGGGTTTTCTTGATGGCATAATGAAGAAATACTTACTAATGATACTTTTGTATATGTGACCAAGTAAACCAAGGAACTTGAATATTCCAATGACGGAAAATGGAGTAAATAATATAAACGGAATTTTTGTTCCTTTTTTCGACCAAAATCCGACATCTTGAAGATTTTTCAAAGCTTGAGCAAATACCGCTGTATCTTCCATGAGTTAATTTCTCTAGAGTAGTTCACTCGCAATTAATATCAGAATTAACCTTTCTCCTCCGTAATCAACTGTAAGAATCGAGGTAACCTCGAAAAATCGGCTCATAAGAAATTAGCGAAGAACTTCAGCAACACAGACCAATACCACAATCAGTCCTTATGAGAACTGACCATACCATACGGTACAATGTTAAGAGGCGTCACAGGCGTTGAACCTACCTCAAGTTGTAATAAGTTAAGTTTATTATTATTACATTGAATTGAATGAGAAATGAAAAGAATATGGGACTATCTTTGAATTAATTGTCGATATAATGGAAATCTTTATGAACTACGTAGCTTGTTAATACCGTTTCTAATTATTATAATGCATCGCAAGTAGAATGAGCATTTTGAAATTCTATTTAAGTGGAAAAATCAATTTAAATGGATTTGTTAATTCCACAGGATACATGAAATTAAAGCTGAAATATATTGGTAGTTGAACTGGGTGAAATATTGAAACCCCCAATTTATTTGATGGGGATTACACTAATGTATTTATCTGCTACCTTGATCGGAATAGTTATTTACAAAACAAGTGCAAAAGATATTGATTGCTTCTAAAGTTAAGCATATTTCATGAAGAAAACATTTTTTCTAAATAATATTCATTTCTATTGATGAAATTAAACAACAATAAGAGGAATATAAAAAAACTCACGACTGATATTGATTGGACAATCCTACAATTTATGAAAACGATTTTTCAGGAAAATCACCTTTCCCAGAAATTTTAATCATTTTTTTTCACAGATGATTTTTCTTCATAATACACTGCGCGAAAAAATTATCGCACATTATGGAAATCTCAAATTTATTCTACAACTGGAGGTGTTCTCAATGATAATTATTTTTATCAGAATTATGCACGCATATTCACTTTCAACGTTTTTCTTCAATACAGATGTTTTTTCTCAGCAGGAATAAAAAAAGATGATATTATCAGATTTCGTATGTATTGGCTCCATTCTAAAATCAGTTGTTCTCGATCAATTCTAGGGATCAATAGTTTTTCTTTCGTTTGATTTTCTACACTCGATCGCTATGCAACGCGAAACACGCAATTTGACCCAAGAGAAATGTGCCCAAGCGGTAGTTTTGCGAGAAGAAGGGTGAACATACACAAGAATTGCAGAAAGGTTTGGAGTTTCCCATTCAAGTGTGTTCAGAATGTTGCAGAGATTCAGGGAGATAAGTATGAATGTCCGAAGACCAGGACAGGGTAGACCACGAGTGTAACAACTGCCATTCAACAACGTTTCTTGAGAGTTTGTTCGTTGAGACAACGGTTTGCAACCGCTCGCCTACTTCAAAATTAGCTTGAGCAAACTCATGGGGTGCAAATTAGCACTCAGATGGATTTTGCGAGAGAACATATCCATTGGGAAGAGACCGCTTAGGAAAGAGTTCTCTTCACAGATGAGTCTAGATTCTGTATACAGACTTCCACATGAAATATATGCTCAGTGCAATTTCAGGAATACCACTGGTTTCGGGGGAGGATCGGTTATGGTATGGGGTGGAATATCTTTGACTGCTCGCACAGACCTACAGGTCGTTGAAAATGGAGCTATGAATGCTGATAAGTATATAAGAAACATTCTTGAAGAGCATGTAGTGCCATTTGCATCACACATTGTGAAAATTTCATTTTTATGGACGATAATGCCAGACCCCATCGTGCGCGCATCGTTCAGGAGTACCTTGAAGAGGTTGAAATCTCTCGAATGGAATGGCCAGCAAGAAGTCCAGATCTCAATCCGATTGAGCAGCTTTGGGACAACCTCAATAAAAGGCTGAGAAATTCAGAAAATCATCCAGCTACTCTTAATGACTTAGGAATCTAACTCGGCGAAATCTGGGAAGGATTAGATCAGAACATTTTTAGATCACTCCTTTTGAGTATGAACCGTCGTTGCCGAGCTGTAATTAACGCAAGGGGTGGAAATACCAAGTATTAAATCACTTATCAGCATTTCAGTATTTTGAAAATTGTTCATTTCTCTTCTTTCACATAAGATTCGATGAAATCCTGAATTTTTCTTTCATTTAATGTGTCTTGTTTCGTTCAAAACCTTCCCGAGAGAACATAAAAAATAAGTTTTTAAGTCAATGTAGAGTTAACTTTCATTAAAATTGAGATTTTCAAAATGTGCGTTAATTTTTTTGCGCAGTGTAGTTGATATAATATCGAGAATCGGGTGGTTTCGTCTAGCGTAAATTTTTAAGATTTTGATATAAAGCCATACATACAATATACATAACTCCAGAGGAAAATGCTTTTCCTCGCTAGAATATTGCGAGAAGTGCATCATCCTTCTTATGGAAAAATAATTAAAAAACAAACTTAAAATCACGAACACTTATGCGGGCAATTCCTACAAGGGAACAACAGTAGGTTATAAGGAACAGCTGTGTAAAGTCATGGCACTAATTGTGTTCGATTTCTCCTGAGACATTCGGGATCTAACGATGTTTTCCCTGGAACCAATTCGAATGACCATTGCCTCTCCATATATTCCAGTGAACTTAGCCTCTTAGACGATTTATTGTATATTGTTGTTTTAGGACCACCGTGGTGAACTTCAGATACGCTTTATCTTCCCTGGGACTAAAACAGCAATTAGGGTCTCTTGTCCTAGTTATGAAGTCAAATAGGTTTGCTCTAAGGCAGGCCATTTGTCATCAGAATAAATGAAATGGTTACAACTGGAATTGACTCTCGCCAAACAGAATGCATGGGTCGAAAGGATGCATTGATCGAATAAAAGTGGGACTTGCGCTTTGGAGGTCTAATAATGAGCGTGAGGATCATTTGAGTTGCATCAAATTTCGGCTCATCAGATCTCTGGATCAAAAGACCTTATAATATCAGTGGTATTAGTAGTATTATTATTATTATTAGACAAACAGGCATGTGAGAATTTCATCCATTTGATCTCTTTATAATTGCAGCTGATTATTAATGTATAACAAAACAAATATTCACATTCATTCGAATAGTCGCATTCATTCGAATTCGTTCGAATATTCGAATAAATTCAAATGTTCGAATATTCGAATAGGAGGTCAAACGAATATTCGAATAACTTCATCTCTGAAATTCAAAGCCCTAATCAAGATATGGACGATTTTCAGATTCTCGAAGAATAAGGGTATGGACAATCCCACGCATACCCCGTAATCGTCGATATGTCCGAGACGTCCATCCATTCCGAGGGGTAGTGTTATGGTATGGATCGGGATATGTTTCAACGGATGCACAGATCTACGCATTTGCCCTGGGAATATGACCGCCTTACACTATAGGGAGCATGTCAGTGACAATGTTTGAATTGCATAGAACAATCATGGGATATGCTCCAAAGAAGATTAGATAATCATCAACCGAGACCTACCCCAGAATCCCTAAATGATCTAGAGTTTATGGAATCAAATTCCACAAGAAATGTTCAACAACCTCGTGAGTAGTATGCAAAGAAGATGTCAAGCTGTTATTGATGCCCGTGGATGCCATTGATAGTCCTCAGATGCTTGAATTCTCTGGGAGTAAAATTTCGTTATTTTATTCGATTTTTCTTAACCACCCCGTACACGCTGCAGACCTACAGGCTAAAATTAATTTTATTATATGCAACTTGAAATCATATTAATATGAATTTTCATCACAAAATCTCATTTGATAGTTATTTTTGTATCTAGTGCTCAAAATGCTACTTTGGTGATCGAAAACCGATTTTTTTTCACGAAGCACAGCCGAGTTAAAAAAAAAGTCGAGATCACCAAAGTATTTTGCGCATGAGATGCAAACAAAATTTTTTCTACAAGCATCATAAATAATGTTCTTAAATTAGTAACATGTTTAGCTTAATATGAAAAATAGTATTGAACTGTTTTTCCAAATCAAGTAATTACTGTAACTATGGAAATAAAATGGTATTTGTAGACAATTATTTCAAAGTGACAGTTCTTGATAATTATTTTGGAGTGACTTTTTATTTGCGTCAATTTCGTGCGTGATATTCATTGTAAAATAATGGAAATTTCGAGCGACGATGAAGTAAGCCGTACAGATGCGGACAATTCAATAATTTCAAATCTTTTACCGGAGAAATCGAGGCGCCAGTATGAAAATGCATATCAGCAATTTAAAGAGTGGTGTGAAGCAAATAAAGCCAGAAAAATATCCGAAAATGTGCTGTTGGTATATTTTGCAGAATAGTCTTAGAAGCTGAAGTCTTCCACGTTATGAGCAATATATTCTATGTTGAAAGCAACACCAAATGTGAAAGAAAACGTGGATTTTAAAAAATTCACCAAGTTGGTTCCATTGTCAGTTGGAAACCATCCTAAGAAATCTAAGGTATTGACTAGAGAGGAAGTTGAACAATTCATAAGAGAGGCAGATGATGAAACCTATTTGTTGGTTAAGGAAGATTCTCGGTGATTGCCGCCGTGAGGAACTCACTTAACTGACAATCGATGACATAGAAGATAAAAATTTCATTTTGATTATTAAAGTACCCAGTATAAAAACGAATATATAGGTTCAACGAATTTTTACATTTTCAAATTTAGATTATATTGACATTTACCTAAAATATGCGGCTCTTCGTCGAAGTTATGCTACCAGTCGCCGATTGTTTTTGAAATATCAAAATAAGAGATGTTTTAACCAAGTTGTTGGAATAAATAGTATTGGAAAGATGCCTAGCTCAATAGCAAAACACCTAAAATAACTGGTTGGCACGAAATCGTTAAGGAAAACATTCAAGAGATTTTCAATGATTCAACTAAATCCTGATATCAGCCATACTCCTTGCTAATACGGGGTCCGATATATGTGTTTTGAAGCGACATGGAGGATGGAAATCTTCGACTATGGCCGAAGGATATGTGGAAAATTCTATCAACAATAAAATTCAATAATCAAATAAAATTTTAGACTGTGAAATTTCATTATCAAGTGCTGTCACCTCTACGGCAGTTGCTTGCAAATCAAAAATGGATAGTCTTCCAACTCCCGAAACTACGATATCACGAGCTAAATCTGAGTTATCTGTTAGGAATAAATATTGGTTCGTGCACTGGCTGCACCATTAATGTTAACATTGTCAATAATAAATAAAATTAGGTAGTGTAAAATTTTCTCTTAATTTGAAAGCTTTAATTATTGTTAAACATTAATAAATAAATGATTTCTTGGATTTTTGCTTGATTGAAGAACGTAAAGGTTAAAATATAAAAATCCCATATAGTTCACATGCAGTGTGCGAAGCAAGTATTTCGCACACAACTTCGTGCAGGGCGTCATGGTAACGAAGGAAAATGAAAAAAAGGGTCACTTCGCATATTGTTGTCAATGCGCGAACCTTGTCATTTTTTGACGTTTGTAGAAAAACTTTATTTTTTTGCAATTTAAGTCACTATCCTTACTCATGTGGAGCAGTTTATTTCGATGGCCTTATGTTCACAAATACCTCAGCTTATTGTATGACATCTAAGATCGATTTACACTGCGCAAAAAAATTAACGCATCTCAATTTTAATAAAAGTTAACTCTACATTGACTTTATAACTTATTTTTTATGTTCTCTCCGGAAGGTTTTGAACGAAACAAGACACATTAAATGGTAGAAAAATTCAGGATTTCACCGAATCTTATGTGAAAGAAGAGAAATGAACAATTTTCAAAATACTGAAATGCTGATAAGTGATTTAATACTTGGTATTTCCACCCCTTGCGTTAATTACAGCTCGGCAACGACGGTTCATACTCAAAATGAGTGATCTTAAAATGTTCTGATCTAATCCTTCCCAGATTTCTCCGAGTTGGATTCCTAAGTCATTAAGAGTAGCTGGATGATTTTCTGAACTTCTCAGCCTTCTATTGAGGTTGTCCCAAACCTGCTCAATCGGATTGAGATCTGGACTTCTTGCTGGCTATTCCATTCGAGAGACTTCAAGCCCTTCAAGGTATTCCTGAACGATGCGCGTACGATGGAGTCTGGCATTATCGTCCATAAAAATGAAAATTCCACCAATGTATGGGGCAAATAGCACTACATGCTCTTCAAGAATGTTCCTTATATACTTATCAGCATTCATAGCTCCATTATCAACGACCACTAGGTCTGTGCGAGCAGTCAAAGATATTCCATCCCACACCATAAACGATCCTCCCCCGAAACCAGTAGTATCCTGGAAATTGCACTGAGCATATCTTTCATGTGGACGTGTGTATACAAGGGAACGTCGATCACAATGGTAGAGGCAGAATTTAGAGTCATCTGTGAAGAGAACTCTTTCCCAATCGGCCTCTTCCCCATGGATATGCTCTCTCGCAAAATCCAAACGCGACCTTCGATGGGCTGGGGTAAGAGCTGGGCCTCTAGCCTCGACACGAGGCCTTAAATCATATTCTCTGAGGCGATTTCTTATTGTCTAAGTGCTAATTTGCACCCCATGAGTTTACTCAAGCTGATTTTGAAGGAGGCGAGCGGTTGCAAACCGTTGTCTCAACGAAGAAACTTCAAACCTTTCTGCAATTCTTGTGTATGTCCACCCTTCTTCTCGCAAAACTACCGCTTAGGCACATTCCTCTTGGGTCAAATTGCGCGTTTCGCGTTGCATAGCGATCGAGTATAGAAAATCAAACGAAAGAAAAACTATTGATCACTAGAACTGATCGAGAACAACTGATTTTAGAAAGGAGCCAATACATTCAAAATCTGATAATATCATCTTTTTTTATTCCTGCTGGGAAAAAACATCTGTATTGAAGAAAAACGTTGAAAGTGGATAACATATGCATGCATAATTCTGATAAAAATAATTATCATTGAGAACTCCTTCAGTTGTAAAATAAGTTTGAGAATTCCATAATGTGCGTTAATTTTTTTGCGCAGTGTATTTCAACTACCACCTTCCGCTAAAGCCAGCTATTGCAAAACGGTGGAAGCAAAGTTGTACACCTAATACCAACACAATATTCAATTCTGATACAATTTGGGCCTTGTAATAACAAAGGTATTTCGATCACGTATCTACCAGCCGAAACCAGCAAACTTGTTCCGTTGGACTTATCGGCTACGCCTACCGAAACAAGCAGGTACAAAATGTTCGTCCTTCAAATCCTCATCAATCACGTCTACTGCACCTCGCAAATACCTATCTCAGGAAATTGTTGGGGATAGGAAGTAGCTGAGGAGATATCCAAATGACGATTTGAATCCCGAGTAATGCGAGAGCTATCGGCTGTCGTCCTTTCTCTCTCCAGATGTACGTTCGACGCTCTCCCCTGTGTTGCCAAGTCCTCAAAGTAAAAAGTTGCTGAAAGTTTGTGTAAAAATCCCTGAAATTCCCCAAATTAATTTAATTAAAAAATCCCCAGAATTCCCTACATTTTCCAAATATTTACTTATGGTTTAGAGCAACCTTTTCAGTTTTAATGAGCAATGTTCACATTTTTCAATTTCTACATATTCCTATTCTCCGTAGAAAATGAAAATATTGTGTCCAAAAATTATTTGAATACTTCAAATAGCGACCGAGATATCGAGTTATAAACATGAGTTCGATGGATCCGTGTGACGTCACTTTACATCCAACGACTTGCGAGGTTCAGTACGTAGCCGGGGTCCAATATAAGGGCCTTTCGTCTCACGGAGTGCGATTTTGCGAATGTAGTATGACGTCACATCGCCGCGAGGAATTGAATATTCACGGGGTTGTAAAATCCGAACTACTAGGTCTTTTCGACTGAAACAAAAACTAGTGATTTCATATACATATAGGTTATACTGTGACGAAGTTTCGATCGATTTTGCATACCTGTGAACATTCCTCATTCTGGAGCTGGGCTTGCTTAGCAAATGGAACATTATTTGAGGAAGATATTCTTGAGTCTCCGGACGCATCTGGATAATTAAAAAACAACTAGAAAGATACTGAAAATTTGATCCTCAAAGTTGATGAACTCCATATTTTTTATTTTTCCTCTAAGTATGCCAGGAAAACAGTTTCACTGAAGTTCCCTTCTACATTTTTCAATTTACACCAGGCCAGGAAATTGTTATATGCAATATCGCACTGCTGAACAGATTTTTTGTTAGGAGTTCCAGATTTGCTCTTCTTGCAGACTCTTCAATATCCAGAGGAACAACCAAATCGTCACTTTTATTAATAATTGGACTCTCGACAACCATATCAAGCAGTGAAAAGACGAAAATTGGACAGGAACGAACTTCAAATGACAGCGTCTTTTCTCATTAAAATTTGTTAGTAATCATAACGTTTGCCATTCACAACAACCTCTTGATTATTTGAATATTGAATGCATTTTGAAGTTTATTGTCATTGCAAATTCGCCCATTTCATTATCAAAATAGGGCAGTTGTACAATAAACATTGTATGGTATTTGTATTAAAAATGATTTCATTTTGTTCGTGAAATTGTTAAATTCGCTCCGCTCATTTCACAAACTTTTTTACTCACAAAATAAAACGTAATTTTCAACACTCATATCAAAAATAACTATTATGTTCTAAGTCAACACTATGTTGCCCTTTCAACATTCTTAGCAATTACGAATTTCTCAGAATGTGAATTTATTCGGAAAATGAATGAATTGGAAAAGATGTGATGGACGAAAATAATTAACGTTTATATGTATTGGTAGAAAGGATTTCTTTTCGAGTTATTTGCAATATTTCGATTTCGAACAATATGTAAACGAAGAAACAAAATGGCAACGTCATTTTGTCATTAACGATATTTTCTGTGTGCGCACTGACTTTTCATCAGGTGCACCAACTCCTGAAAACGATACCATGACCTCCTATGTGAATTTATAAAAGTGAATGGAGTATCTGAATAATAAATAAAAATATATAAATTAATTGAATTAAAAAATCCCTAGAATTCCCTACATTTTCCAAATATTTACTTATGATTTAGAGCAACCTTTTCAGTTTTCATTAAAAATTCTGGAGCTGGGCTTGCTTAGTAAATGGAACATTATTTGAGGAAGATATTTTTGAGTCTCCGGACGCATCTGGATAATTAAAAAAACAACTAGAAAGTTACTGAAAATTTTTCGTTACCCACTAGAATTTCTATTCTCTACCAGATTCAAACTTCATTCACTAAATTGACATCCCATTCTGCTACAGTTGCAACCCTGTGATTGCAATATTGCGCATCATATAATCTGTGAATGGGGCAATTACCGAATCACCATCGAATCCAATCGATGAAAATTTAATATAAAGTTGACTTAAGATCTACCTCTTTGGCTAATAGAGCAGGAAATCATTCCATTTAAAATAAACACGACCAGAGAGCAACAATTTGTGGATTTTGAATTTGAATATCGAAGGAATTTCGAAAGACGAGTGTGATTACGTCTCCAAATTAGCTGATGAACATGGTATCAAAGAAATTCTTCTGCAAGAAACCCACACGGCAACAGAAAAAAATCCTCGTGAAGGAGGACATTTGAAAGTTATGTATTAATTGATTTTTTTACAAGTTCAGCTTGTTTTGTTAAAAAATTATCAGTTCTTAATTTCCAACAGATTCGGAAAGGGGAAGTTGATGGAGTTTTTTTTTTCATTTCTTTCAAATTTTGTGACATTTCTGTAATAAATATTTATAAACCTTCGAACATTATTTGGCCAAGAAATCTGAATGTTGATGTTTTTTTAAAGTACCAAATGCACTTCTAAAATGCATTTGATTTATTCTGGATAATCGGTTTCTTTTCTGCTTTTGTCTTTTTTCATTTCAGATTAACAATTGCGAGTCGTTTTGGGAAGAATCTGTCTATCCGAGCCCATCGACGGATAACATGAAGATGATCACACTGATGTCTTTCAAGATTTTCCTGATATTTAATATTTTATGTTATTTTTTTTACGGGGAGACAGGTTTTTTCGGCTGAGGTTTTTTCCCCTGGCTGTAGTATCGTATGATACTAGTGATGATGGTATCTTATGATTCTATAGTATCATAAGAAGAATGTAATGACACCCCGTTCTTTTTTTACCTCAGCTTAGGTACTTTTTGTTTCAACATTTTTTGTATTATTTTAGCTCTCTTTTTCATAAGAATATATATATATATATATATATATATATATATATATTGATAAGAAAAATCCCCAGAATTTCCCCATTTCCCTGAAAATCCATATCTATGAAATACTTCCCTAGATCTGGGGAAAAATCCCCAGACTTGGCAACACTGGCTCTCCTGCGATCCTTGTATCTCTGAGAAAATGAGACGTGCAAGTTGGGGAGATGGCGGCGTTGAGAACGGACGAGAGAATGAAATGGAAAATGTTTATTGATGACCCGGAGAATGATGAAATGTGTTGCGAGCGGAAATGGAGCGGCAAATGTTGAAATATATCCGCTGGAAGCCGTATATCAGAGGATGTACGTTGATGTTATGTTGATGCGTAATTTTTTGCAGCGGGGTTTATTAAAATATTGAACTGATAGGAATGTTCGATCCGTAAATGAAAATCTGAATGTTGGTTTGACAAAACCGAGGACAAAACTTTGATTGTGCTATCAAAAAACCTTGAACACTTGATTTGAAATTTCAACGAATCTCAGTGGCGGCTCTAATTGATTTGACAATGCAATAAAAGTGTTTATTGAAATATTTTATGGTAGTTCTTTGCATTTTTGTGAAAGTTTCAATAGGATTTTCTCTCCCAGTCTCTGGGACAAGAAACTATTAGAAAAAATTATTCAAATACTAGAAAGAAAGGCCCCTACGTGAAACTTGAGCACTAATTTGTCAGAAGCCAAATCCTTTCAAAACATTGTTGCCCAACAATGAAAAAACTCACTTCCAAATCTTAAGCTGCGTCACGTTTCGGAAATGTGGACAATTTCTGGATTTCATTTTTCAACTAATATTTGTCAATACATGATGACCATAGATTGATATTAATTACTATGATGGTGAAATGCTATTTTATTTCAAAGTTCCCTGAAACCAGTTTTTTCCAAATACGATCCACTCCCACTGAATAATTGGCCAGATTATTAGTTTTATCCAACAAAATACAAGTTGACTATTTGATTTTTCTTTTATAACTGTCAAGTTCCGTCATTAGATTTGTCGTGATATATTGAAACACACATGATCTGCTATTGGCGATATAGCAATATCTCTATTTTTTATGTTATTCTTATATTCACGCTTTCTAATTTCTAAGGTCCGTGATGTTCCTCCTGTATAAGTTTTTGCACAAATACTTACACGAAATACATAATTTTTTAAATTTTGCTTCTCATTCAAAGGTTAAGTGTTTGTGAGTAAAGATCGTGAATCATTTCTTGTTTTGAAAAACAAAAAAAATTCATCATTGAAAAAATAATATACTTCCTCTATTTCAGTATCGTAATGAGTTCATTACAGTACTAAAAGTAGTGCTGTAATGAAACTCATCACAGCACTGTTTTCAGTTATATTTTTCGTTTTGTGGTTGTCAATAATGACTTCCGATCCAATCAATTTTCGAATCAAATCAACTGCCAAGATACAATACAAAAGTCACTAATCTGAATTTTCATTTGAATTTCGAGAGTATTTCACAAAAATTGACTGAAATAGAGAAAATATCGTCTAATACTCCTTGCAGAAGGCAATTCTAACACTCATGCTTTCGAAAACTCGCTCCTTCGTCTCTCGTTTTCGAAATTCGCATTCATGTTGGAATAGGAGCTCATTCTGCAACTTGTTTTAGAATATAATATTCCTCCTTATATAAATAAAAAAACATTAAAATTATTTTGGAACAAGTGTGTTCAAGAAAAAGACACACACCAATCGATATCAAAATTTTTATTCTAACCATCAGAAGTGTTAAAAACAGTATTTCTTATTAAAACACTTCATGCTAGGGCCCATTTAATTTAATTGACAACTGGAATAAGAATAATGAAATTAAATTCATTAAAAATATTCTCAAGAATAATCAATATCCATCGAACCTCATAGAAAAAATTATTTCAAATTTAGACAGGAAGAGTTTGCGACAAAATGATATTGATAATCAGGGACTAACAATAAACTGTCAAGAACAACAAATTTTATTAAATTTGATTTCTCATGTTCATTCATTTTCAGAAAAAAAAATTTGAAGAATTGGTTCTAAATTAATAATAAGAACCGTTTTTAAAACAAGAAATCATTTACTATCACTAAACCTTTGAATGAGAAGCAAAGGTTAAAAAATTGTGTTCACAATATTCCATGTATTTATGGAAATTTTTTCTACAGGAGAAACATCAAGACCCCTTAGAAAGCGTGAACATAAGAATAACATAAAAAATAGAGATATTAGTATATCGCAGATAACAGATCATGTGTGTTCCCATACCGGAAATCACACGAAAATTCTTATGAAAAATCAAGGAGTCGGTTTGTATTTTGTTGGATGGAACTAATAATCTAGCCAATTGTTCAGTGGAAGTGAATCGTATTTTAATTGATTGGTTGAAAAAAGAACTGATTTCAGGGAATTTCGAAAAAAAATAGAAATATCACCATAATAATTCATTTCAATCTATGGTCATCATGTATTGACAAATGTCAATTGAAAAATCAAGAAAATTCTATTGATTCTACAAAGTTTAATGAAATCCAGAAATCGTCTGAACAAGAAGTCTGATTTAGACTCCGAAACGTTAAGCAGTTTTAAAGTTAGAAATTTTTTTTCTTTTTTCATTGTTGGGCAACAATTTTTTGATTTTGGCCTCTGACATATTAGTGCTCAAGTTTTACACCTCTTTCATTATTCAAAATTTTTCAATATTGTTTCTTGTTTCAAAGACTTGGGAGAAAAACATCTAACAAAACTTTCACAAAAAAAAATGTAACATGGTAATGATTTGCATAAAATTCACATTGGTCCATATCGGTCTAATAATCCTTCATATCACTTCAAGCGTGGGATTTGGTATAATTGTTTGTTGACATTCTGGAAAAACATTTCAACTTTATAATCGCTAATAATGATATTTTCAATTTTCGATTCATTCGATATAAACACACACAGAACATAAACTCTTTTGTCTAAGTGTCAAAATCTGAACAAATTCAATTCTTTTATTCCGAGGAAGTACGAATTTTTTTTTTTTTAGGTAAGTGTTTTTTCTGGAATATTACTTTGTAAAAACTTTGTTTCGACTAACGAACACAACAAAAGAATTATTCAATTGGATGCAGTAGATTGGATTTGATGCTACAAACACGTTAGATCGAAAGAATAACCAGCAAACAGATAATATCATGAAGTGAATACAAAAATAACTACTAATACTAAAATTTTTGAGCTACAGTTATGGGAGATTGGATCACCGAGATCCAATTTACCATTGTTAATAATCAATAGGCAGATCCGATTTTTTTGTGTTAGACAAAATATGGCTCGAAAACTGTTTATTATTAAACTTTCTGCCCAGTATATTTTTTGTTCAATACATCCTCAGCCAAAACAAACCAAAAGTTTGATGATTTTACCTAGATCTAATATCCCTTGCAATCAAACCGCAGACCGTGAAAAACACTGTTCATTATTAGGTTTCTTGCCTAAAAGCTACAACATATTAAATTACACAATATAATACAAATTCAAACTTGTAAAAATATATTATTCAATTATATTTCAACTCGTAATTATTTTAATAATGTGTTTGTACACGTTAGAAATTGTATATTGTTAATCTTTCATACTGGAGTATCAGTTGTAGAATTTTTCTGCGATTCTCTAGATCTTTGACCAATTTTGTGAATTTATCCAGATACTTGAAGATGACCCCAATTCTAAAGGGATCTGAACATTAATTGATGAATCAAAAATTATTCACAATTCTGAAGATTTTCATATATTTAAGGATTTGTCTGATGAAGGAGTCTGATACGATGTAAGATATTTCGAAGTGTTATCTCTTGTTTGATTGTTAGGCAACAATTTTTTGGGAGGAATTGGTCTCTGACAATTTAGTGCACAAGTTTCACGCAGGGGCCTTCCTCCTATCATTTGAAATTTTTTTTATTGATATTCGTTCCAAAGACTGCGATAGAAGTCCTTAAAATATCATGATTCACTCTGGTACCAATGCCAGTTTCTGGTTATGTTTTTTAGAGGTTTTAATTTAGGCTAAAGTAATCATCATGACACTTTATTATCAATTTTTCATTTCTTGATAATTGGTATCTGATTCATGCTATTTTCATTTCATAGATAATATACCTATTTATCCATTTCCTTTTTGTATTTTCCATTTATCCATGTTTCTCGAAAAAAAAATTGCCTTATTCCATTCATATTTTAAAATTATGATTTAGTTTGGCATCCCTTAATCCCTTGTATACTCGGTATATACTCATGTTGCTTCATGAAGGAATTAAAATTTCCATATACATTAACTGTATGCGACAGACGAAGGCCTGAGCTTCTCAATCCTCAATTCTGCAGCTAAAATCTCAAAGCTATCTCGAAATGAACCGTACAAAACTACGTTCAACAAAATTCCCTATTCGGAAAACTCAAATTCAACGTCGAAGTTTTGACATGCATGAAATTGGTTTTATTCGATCGAAAAACTTCGTTGCATTAATTATGAAGTAAATGAAATAATATTCGAAAAACAAGTTCGATGAACTGGATGTAAATCGGTTTTGTGTTAAATCAGCAGACTAGGTTAACTGTTTTTGAAACATATAAATTCAAAATAGTATTCATTTAAATTAATACCATTTTCAATTCATAGGTTCACAGTTCTTGTATTATAAGGCTATAAAAATGAAATCAGATTTTGTCATTCATATGAAAAACATACCGGTTTCAACCTTATTTGGAACAACAGAGATTGTCAGAGACTTTGCAAACTCCTGCACTTATTTGTTCAGGGTCAAAACATGCCTATCTATACATGGTAAATTTTTTTTATTTCATCTCGAAATTTCCTGGAGTCAGTTCTTTCCCCAACAAATTAACCCTTATATGATCCATTCCCACTCCTTAATCATGTGATCTTCGGTATTGGAACACTCATGACCTTCAATTCGCTATTTACCAATATCTCTATTTTTATGTTGATATCTTCAAAGACTTTATCTAAATCCTGTGTAAGTTTACAAATACAGAAAATATTGTAAAAAAAATTTTGGATTTTGTTTCTCATTCAAAAGTTCAGTTTTTATCATGAAATCATTTTGTGGTTTGAATACTGTTCATTTGTTGAATTTGAAACCAATTCTTTTCATTTTTCTGAACTGTTCTCAAAATCACAGAATGATGTAAGATCTATACTAACGAAAATTAAACCTTTAAATGATAAACAAAAGTCAAAAAACAGTGTTCACAATACGAATTTGCCTGATGAAGGAGTCTGATATAGACCCCGAAACGTTACAAAGTTCAATGATTCGAAGTGTTATTTCTTGTTTCATTGTTTGGCAACTATTTTTTTGAAGGTGCACGAGTTTACGCAGGAGCCCTTCTCTTCTATTATTCAAAAAAATGATTCTAGAGACTGAGAGAGAATTTTCAGCTAAATGTAGAATCCTATTGTGATATATTTCAATCGAAAGAAAATGATTCACGCTCAAAATATCGAAAATATTCCCTGCAGAGAATATGATCCATTGTTCAATTTTCGTATGGTAGGTAGGAGTTTGCACCATTTCCGGAGACATTCTCATACATAGCCTATACTTCCCAAGATCCTCTACTTCTAATTATCTCGATATTTGTCTTGTTGACCCAAAGTAGAGCTTCCGAACATCCAGGTCTAATTTATCTTCCTTTAAAAATTGTGTATTCCTCGAAAACATATGTTCCCGCGAGGAAATGAATAGGTTTTTCAATGAACGTTCTAATTTGAATTTATCGACCGCAAAACAACTTTCCTCACTTTCCTCAAAAATAAACATTCTCATTATATTCTGATAGAAACTGTCTATATGAATGACGCGAATTTGACACTTCCCATTGGATTGGCTTGTTAGTTGTCCTCGTGTAAATGAATGACGCACTTTCATGGAATGTCTTAATGGAATGGCTTGGCAATTGTCCCCGTATAAATGCTCCATAAAGAAAAGCTATTGCATAGCTTTTATCTCAGGCTTTGAGAGCGGCGACCGAATGTAGAAATTCCGAAACGAAAAAACCTAATACAGCCGTGTATCGTCGGTTCAGTTCGGCAGACTTTGGCACGGTGTTTGGGTGCTTTCGACTAGACGGATGCGTGCAGCCACTCTAGCAGTGCAAAATGGAGTCGGCAATCTAGCTGGTCCCATTGAATTACGAACGGCAAATATGTCATTAACATCGGATAGAAAATGTATAGCCGAACGCAAACATTTTCCATTAACTTCAACTTGATCTAACTATACATACGTCGCAAAGTGGAACTTTTGACGAAATAGTATATGGGTATAGTAAATCACATTCTCTGGAAGTCGTCTATGTTGCACTCTCTCGGGTGACTAATATTAAAAAATTGTAGATCACGACAAAAAAATGATAATTCTGCATTTAAGTTTGATCATAATCGAAGGCTAGCTGCATCGACTGCACCTTCGTTGCAAGAATTCAAAAGAATGTCTTTAAACAGTGTTCAGACGATAGCTCAGAGTGTGTTAGATATCATTAGTAATAGAAATGGCATTTCAACAATGACTTTCAATTGCGAAAGTTCACATAGTCACAAATACGATTTACAAGATTCAGTTACGAGACAAACCAATGTGTTACTTCTTACCGAAACATACATGACGCGTGATTATCCTAATGAAATACCTAATTTCAATTGTATTGTTCAATTCAAACGAGATACTGTTCCAAAAGATGGGGTAGCTTATATTATGGCTCCGAATATTGAAATAAATATTAAAGACGTTAGCGATGTTAATGTTTGACGCTCATTTGTTGGAGATATTTGTGCATGCAAACTTAGAAATGGCCTACACATAGTCATGGTAGCAATTTACATTTCTCGGTATCCAAAATTGGACGAGGTAGAGCATTTCATTCATCGCACTTTACTGGAGTACACTGAAGAAGGGTCGAAAATACTTGGTAGAAATGGTAATAAATTTCCACATATCTTGGCTTGCGATTTCAACATTAACTTCGCTGATGAAAAATCAGAGCAGTTGACAATTTTTCTTTCGGGAAAATTGAATTTAAAAATGAATAATGATCCACAAGAATCCACAACAAAATATGGGACCACTATTCACGCGGTATTTTCCAGATATTTAGAAGACATTATGTCTCAAACTTATGTTTCTTATTTCAGTTACCTTAAACCTATAGTTTCAATGATACAAATCCCTGAATAACCTTCATGTATTGTAAGATGAATAAATATTTCAAATCAACAATATTATCTTCATATTTTTGAATAGATGCTATGCAATAGCTTTACCGCGGCAGTCCTCGAGTGACACGTATATTTTTTTCCTTTCTTTGATTAACTGTTTTATATCACGTTGCGTGCATCTGGTTGAACATACCCCGAGTGAGTTTTATCCGGGAACAGAATTCTGGAAAGACGACAGCGTTGTTCCTAATGAATCGCCCCTTCAGCTGTAAGTACTCTTTTCCAAGAACAGTATCATAAACAAGGTCCGAAGAGATCGATGGTGCTTCAAGGAAAAACGATATCCTTGCTATTTTGCACGTGTCACTCAGCAACTGACCACCGGGGAAATTCCGCTAACAGGCCACGCATGCCAACCTCCGAAAAGTTAAATCCCGAGGGCGCTCTCTTTCTCATGAACTTTAAGTTATTGTTTGGTAATTTTAAACTGCCCTTCCGTTCGATTGGCTGGTTGTTTAGCCTTCGGCTCTTTCCTCTCGGAATACATCGAATATTTTTCTGGAATCGGATCGCGTTACGTTTGGGCAATTTTCAGGAGTGTAATTTCAGAATTCGACATTATTGTATTCTTCTTTTCCGAGTGGATCTGTTGAATTTGCACATACAGGGTGTCGGGGGAATAACTGTACATACTCTTACCAGAGATAGAGTTGGATAAGGTGATTACTGATTGACTTAAAAAAATTAATTTCTGGATTTCCCTAGAAAGCTACAGGGTGATTTTCCAACTTCATGGAAATAGACCATCATAAAATCCAAACTTATTGACGGATATTATTGAAACTTGGGGGTTATTGGCACATGCTGAGGTCGAGTCAGAAAGATATCAATTATTTCATTATTCCAGGGCCGGACTCATTAGTCTTCATTTTAAGTGTTCGGGGTGAAACAAACACTTTGTATTTCGAATTACAAATAATTTATTCGCAGTTTAGAAAGAGGCTGAATTGTGCTTAAATTTGTGATATCGCTTAAAGTTGTCACATCAACAATTACTTTTTTATGAATTTTTGAGTTTGGATAAAGTTCGAAAAATTGGATTTTTCACCATGAAGAGAACTGAAAATCTCATGTTTGAATATAAAATGCGGAAGTATTAGTAGAAAATTTTCAAAAGAGTTCAGAGGTTCAATAAGCACATTCCATAACGAAATAATAACAAATGAAAGAAACTAAAATACAGTAAAAAATACCTAATAAAAATGAAAATAGGAACGAGTGAATTGCTGAGTCAACGTTATTTCAGAAGTGGTTCGAAATGAAAAACCATTACCTTGTATACATTTACCTTGCCGAATGTTCAAATTGGATACAGTCTTGAGAATCATATCGCCATTTTTTCTTGAATATCGCAAAAGTTGATAATTATGTTCATCAGCTGTTCTCTTGACTGGATTTCTTCAGAATACACCATATCCTTCAATTTTCCCCATAAAAAATTATCTAGCGGGTTGAAATCTGGAGATACTATTCGATTCATTCATTCAGTTAGAGGGTTTTACATTGGAAGAAGTGTCACTTTGGTGTGTCTCTTTGTTGTCGAACACCCGGTATACATACGAATAATTTTGAAATATGCTTATGTATACCCTATACACTTCACCAATTTTTTTTTTTCGAAATATACTTTCATTTACTCCATCGCAATGAGATCCTCGACTGGGGTGGCCACCCAGTATATCAACAAATTTTTATAGTCTTCCTCACCTTCAGTAACTTTTTTAAGAGAATTTATAATTTATTTTGACCTCTACAAGATGACTAAGTCCTGTTCAGGTAAATAAATTCAATTTTTCGAACCTTATCCAAATTCAAAAATTCATAAAAAAATGATTGTTGATGTGACAACTTTAAGCGATACCACAAAATTGAAGCATAGTTCAGCTTCTTTCTAAAAAGCAATTCAATTATTTGTAATTCGAAATACAAAGTGTTTGTTTTACCCTGAACGCTTTGAGTGAAGATTAATGAGCCCGGCCCTGGAATAATGAAATAATTGATATCTTTCTGACACGACCTTAGCATGTGCCAATAACCTCCTAAGTTTCAATAATATCCGTCAATAAGTTTGGATTTCATGATGGTCTGAGTATTTCCATGAAGTTGGAAAATCACCCTGTAGCTTTCTAGGGAAATCCGGAAATTAAATTTTTATAGTCAATCAGTAATCACCTAGTCCTCCTCTATCTCTGGTAAGAGTATGTACAGTTATTCCTCGGATACCCTGTATACTCCATTCAAAAATATAAAATCACATATTGGCCCTGGAAATTTTATATATTTCACTCTGTATCGAACGAAAATGGAGGTAATGGCCAAAGATTATAGAGTTAGAAAGATAGGAAACGCTCTTATATCTGCGGTACTGAAATCCGACTACGATTTTTGGCTAGTTTCTTACTTTTGACATCTAGATGGTGCTGAAAACATTATTCAGTACAGAAAGCTATTTTAGTAGGCGCGAAACTCGAATTATACTTCTCATAAATTTCCATTAAATTGAGTATTCTCTGTTGAGATTTTGAAGAAACATCCTGATCGACAAAACAAAAGCAGGGCTCCGCTTTTTGATCAGGATGATGTTTTCTTTCTACACATTGTTTTGAATCAAATGAAATACTCCTCTGGATTTTTTATATTTTTATTTGAAATTATTGTGTAAAATCCAAAATCCACTAATTGAAGAATTATGAAATTGAGAACATTTCAAAAATTTGTTCACATATTAGAGAATTATAAGAACAATTTCAAGAACTTAATCATACAGTGATTTCTCATTAAATCGAACATAGATAAGTCGAAGAGTTGTTCTGGACCCGATTCATATATATCCTACCCAGTGCATTTTCACCTCAATGAGTCTAGAGGGTCTAGTAGATGAGTCGATATCCTAGAAGGGTCGTCAAGAGAACCTCCACCTCTATAAGTCGTTCTTCCAACCACCATTGTCTCTATGAGTGGAACTTTTTGATCAAATGAATGAGACCGAAGAAGATTCGGTACGCAAACAAATCACCACACCTGATGAATATCATAAGATTTTTTTACCTCTAAGGACATGTTTCAAGTTCTCAGACGCTCGTTTCTCATTGATGATGATTTCGTATTCACCTCAGTTTTTCTCTCAATGAAGTAAAGTCTCACAATAACTCGAATGTTTGGTGAGCCGAACAATAGATGAGTCGAACACTTATTTTGGTTCCTAGGAGACTTAACGAGAGTCCACTGTATATTAATTACAGAATGTTTGAACACCAAAAAAATATCAGAGGTGTACAACAAGACCTGTAGGTCAGCCCAGCAAGAGTTTTTCATGCGTTATCCAGAACACTATATTTTTGCCCCGAAAACTCTATCCATTTGACAGCACTGAAAATAAAAAGCAGTGAACAAGACAGTTACATGATACGAGTTTCAAAACTTACATTTCCCTTTTCTTTGGTAATGAATTATTTTTTCTATTATTTCTGCAATTAATCACAATGCATTTTGAATGTCGGCCAGTTTTTAACACAAAATTTATAAGAGAAAACACACAACGAAGGATTATAGAGTGAGGTAGATGATACTCTTGTAGATCTCGAGTTGTTTCAGTTGAAAATACGCGAGAAAATACAATCATCGTTCAGCAAAAATATTTCTTCAAGTATTTCTTTCGAAATTGACAACAGCCTTCTAATAATCTCTATATAATCTTTGCCAAATGGACCCTAATTAAATATTTTAACCATAATGCGCTAACTTTTGAAACTACAGATGTCACTCACATCACTGTAGTCGCTTTGTTTCCCATCTTTATACTCTATAATCTTTGGTTATTACGCTTGTCAAAATAGTTTTATGTTCCAAGTCAACACCATGTTGTCTTTTCTAGATTCTTAGCAATTACGTATTTCTCAGAATATGTAAATTCTCAGAATTATTAATTGTTGCATGTCCATGTTATTTTCATGCTTTTCATAATGTATGAAAATGTGTCCACGTATCAGATCATGAAAATCAATGAAAATATTGGTAATCCTATTCAATTCACAGGTCAATTTATTTCAACTATTCTCCGTGCACCTTTCACGATGTATATCAATGACATTTCCTATACATTGTTAAATGTCACTCAGGGCGAATAAACTATTCCATTCTATTCCATTCTATTTTATTTTATTACTAGCTGATCCGGCAGACTTTGTACTGCCCCAATGGATAAATAAAAAAGCAACTTTAATATTATTATAATAAACTATTATGGTATAATACCTTCAAAGTGGACATAAAATTGTCCTGTACAATTAGTCCAGTCAATGAGGGCGAAAACTAGCCATTACCTCGGAATTCTATCAAGAAGCTTCGATTTTGATAAATTTTCGAATATAAGCTATACTCCTACCCTATGCCAATTTATGCTTATTATTTTTAAAGGGTGAACACAACCCTTTTACCCAAAATTAAAAGAAACTTGTTCTAACGTAAATCAGTAATTTTTGCGCCTCAGTAGCGTTTTATGAAGTTTAACGAAGGTCTTCATATACCGTAAAATGTATAAAAACGGGCCTTTATTGATATAATTAATTAATTTCAATCAATTTTGTAACAGTATTTCGGATCAATGTTAATTTAAGTTATTTTTATTTTTCAGCCCCTTGAAGCAACCCCTATCTGTTCAAAAAAACAAAATGAAAATATCATTTAAACATTTCATTTTCATCACTTAATTCTAGTGAAATTAATACTTTTTGTGTCAAAAAATTAATCTGATTCTGAGTGGCTGTCGCCACTGTCAATTATTTCTTCATCTTTGCCAAAGATTGGACCACTGTTTTGGCAGTTAGCACCTGCAGATTCCCAACATGTAGCGTTACAAAAAAGACTCAGTTTCCTGCAGGTGCATGAAGCATTGCATCCTTTTCTACAGTTACAAAATATCATTTTCAACAATTTTTATGGTACAAGTGTTTTTTGCTTTTTTGTGGGCTGCAAATATGATGATTTAACGCAAGCATTTATTTCATCGGCAGCCGTCCATTTTGGAATTACCGGTAATGGTTGTCAGAAGTCTCCAGACAAAAGAATCAATGAGCCCCCAAAACATACGTTCAGGCAACTCAAAATACACAGTGATTGTGCACATATATAATAGTAGAATTGAGATTTGTTCAAAACATTTCGTCATAAAATTTTCTGTAGTGTTCGGAAGAAAGATAGGTATAATAACACATGGACTCAGATGCGTTAATATTATTAGAAAATGTAGTTCACCGAATTAATATCAAATATAATACGAAAACGCTGTTAACCGTAGCGACACCTACTGGCGTTATTCGCAATGAAAAAAATCGATTTCCTATTTTTTTTTCCATTTCATCAAATTTTTCAGAGTTTTAATGTATTTTATGTTAACCCCACCGTGAAAGAATAAAAACAAGACTTTCATAACAAACAGTTCATCCAATCTTGAGTTATATATGATATAACCAATAAAATGGACGTCTTAGTTTTATCTATTATGATATTTTTGCAGTTCTCATAACATGTTATTTATGTTATTTTTTTCAAATGGTCACCTATCATAACTCATGCTAATTACTGTTCTCGAGTTTCAGATGAATGAATTATCAAACTGCCAGGGTGAACCTTGAAAATCAGTCTTTTCTCTCCAGAAAACTAAGTGAACTTCTCTAAAATGGTTCAACAATAAGGTGTTTTAGATATGGAATCTGGTTGACAGCCTCAGTCCGTATTTCACGCTGGACTGGTATGATCTCCTCATTAAAAACATGAATTCTCAAGTTCATTCATCTGATTCACCTTACGAGTAAGATCTCAAGACTTCTACTTTCTCAAAACTAAAGGATTAGTGGTTTTATTCATACATAGTACTCTCTTGTTATATTTCTCATAATTTTTCAATTTCTGATGAACACTGCTTCATCAAAGCATCGATTGATTAATTTTGCACTCTCCTATAGACTTACGTTCTATAGGGTGTACCAAGTTCGACGGCCTATAAGGCGTTTCAGGAGAACTGGACCTATTTGAAATCTGAAAATAGGAATCATATTATTGTTTGACATTATCTACCGATCTAAAATATTCTACAGATATCTAGGTTAGGAAAAACAAACATAATACCGAATACACTTATCTCCCTTTTTTCTTCAGTTTTTTCTCGATATTTTGAAAAGTATTTTGACGAATGCAACGATTTGAATACGAATGTATTCAGAATTATATACTCCATCAAATTCAAAAACAAACAAAAATTTGCGAAAATTTTTTTTTCACTCCCTGTATAACTGAAAGTGGTCAGGCTCCAAGAATATTTTAGATCGGTAGATAATGTCAAACAATAATATAATTCCATTTTTAGATTTCAAATAGGTCCAGTTCTCCAGAAACGCCTAATAGGCCGTCGAACTTGGTACACCCTGTCAATATTGATTGTTATATTATTTTTTTCTGATATTTATTGTATTAATCTCAATGATGAACGGATTTAGACAATTAAGCTTTCCACGCTTGTATCTTCTCTAAGGCCTAATTTCATTCAATTACATTAGTCGAACCTTCTGTTTTTCTGATGGAATAAAGAAGCTCTTGCAATCAACTTCTTTGATTGCTCGATCACTATAAACGTTGTGTTTAATATTGAATTGGTTGAACTGTCTAAGTCTGACTTCATATGACCTCTTCTCTAGATTACCTCTATTTTAATTGAATATTGTCACTCTGAGTTTATAGATCAATATAATATTTGTATTTCTTTACTGTATTAGCTTCATTATACCATTTCACAGTATTTTCTTCAAGATTGTTGTCGGTGTATTGCCGCTCCCATTCCTTTCTTTTGCGTAGCATTGTACTGAAGTTTTTCTCGTTGCTTATTTTCTTTATCATTACGTCACTAAGAAGATGAGATGTAGTTATTCAGAGAGGACCAGATTCTCTGACACTTAATTCTCTCATTACCTTTACCTTCTTCAGATATTCTGAGTATGGTCTTATGGGCCACCCTATCAAACACTAGATGTATAGGTGTGAGATCTATAATGATTTCAAGTGCCTTAATTGGGCACGTTCTCATAGCTCCCGTGAGGCACACACTGGTAAGCCTCTGTATTTTATTGAGCATTTTTTTTCGTACTTGCCTGTCTTGCTTTAGCAAGCCAGACTATTGCTCCTTATGTCATCATGACGTACATCTAGATAGAAATATTAGATTCAAAGAGCTGTGCTGTGTCATCTTACATAAGTAGTTAAGCGATTCCCTGATAGGTACTAATGTGAATAAAAATAATGTCATCTTAAGTAGTTTGATAGTTTAAAAGAGGTTCCAGTCCACTGCGACCTCATGGTTTATTGTGTCATCTTAAGTAACATTTATATTATTTGTCAAAAGTTGTTTAATTAAAACTGCATTTTGTTCAAGAATATTTAACATGAACGTTATTTATTTTGCATCTTACTTCATAAACTCAAGAAATTTTTATGTCGGGAATAAAGAAGTTCAGCAAATAAATTGCATGTATTATCGATTCGTTCCAATCAAATGCACAGTTCTTGGAGAACCAGAAACTTTTAACTGCATAAAACGAGAAGAACAGAATGAACGACCCCTCAAATTACGTTTCCCGAAAACTTTATCAGCAACTATCGTATTCCGGCCACGTCTATTGCATTCAAACCGCCGACACTGCAAGAAATTAAAATATAATTCAAACTGGATTCCGACTTCAAGATGTTGGATGAATCGTTGAATTTTCCAGGTGTAAATTTTAGTTCAACCTGGTATTTTATTCATCGATGGAAGTGATCTTTCTGATGGACTCCAAATCAGGAACTTCTTCTAGGGTCCGTTGGGTCGAAACCAAAATAAAATTACTTTTTTCTGATTGCCTCGATATTGAACATTGTCGCTTCAGAAAATCATATGAATATTTCACTGAAAGAATGCTTCATTTCTTTATTGAAGCAACAAAAAGAAAATTCACTGCGCAAAAAAATTATCGCACATTATGGAAATCTCGAATTTATTCTACAACTGAAGGTGTTCTTAATGATAATTATTTTTATCAGAATTATGCATGCATATGTTATCCACTTTGAACTTTTTCCTTCAATACAGATGTTTTTTCCGAGCAGGAATAAAAAAAGATGATATTATCAGATTTTGAATGTATTGGCTCCATTCTAAAATCAGTTATCCTCGATCAATTCTAGTTTTTCTTTCATTTGATTTTCTACACTCGATTGCTATGCAACGCAAAACACGCAATTTGACCCAATAGGAATGTGCCCAAGCGGTAGTTTTGCGAGAAGAAGAGTGGACATACACAAGAATTGCAGGAAGGTTTGGAGTTTCCCATACAAGTGTGTCCGGAATGTTGCAGCGATTCAGGGAGACAGGTATGAATGTCTAAAGACCAGGACAGGGTAGACCACGGGTAACAACTACCACTCAAGAACGTTACTTGAGAATTTCTTCGTTGAGACAACGGTTTGCAACCGCTCGCCTCCTTCAAAGTCAGCTTGAGCAAACTCATGGGGTGCAAATTGGCACTCAGACAATAAGAAATCGCCTCAGTGAATATGATTTAAGACCTCGTGTCGCGGCAAGAGGCCCAGCTCTTACCCCAGCCCATCGAAGGGCGCGTTTGGATTTTTCGAGGGAGCATATTCATTGGGAAGAGGCCGATTGGGAAAGTGTTCTCTTCACAGATGAGTCTAGATTCTGCCTCTACCATTGTGATCGCCGTTCTTTCGTATACAGACGTCCACATGAAAGATATGCTCAGTGAAATTTTCTGAATACTACTGATTTCGGGGGAGGATCGATTATGGTATGGGGTGAAATATCTTTGACAGCTAGCACAGACCTAGTGGTCGTTGATAATGGAGCTATGATTGCTGATAAGAATATAAGGAACATTCTTGAAGAGCATGTAGTGCCATTTGCCCCATACATTGGTGAAAATTTCATTTTTATGGACGATAATGCCAGACCCCATCGTGCGCGCATCGTTCAGGAGTACCTTGAAGAGGTTGATGTCTCTCGAATGGAATGGCCAGCAAGAAGTTCAGATCTCAATCCGATTGAGCAGGTTTGGGACAACCTCAATAGAAAGCTGAGAAGTTCTGAAAATCATCCAGCTACTCTTAATGACTTAGGAATCCAACTCTGAGAAATCTGGGAAGGATTAGATCAGAACGTTTTAAGATCACTCATTTTGAGTATATGAACCGTCGTTGCCGAGCTGTAATTAACGCAAGGGGTGGAAATACCAAGTATTAAATCACTTATCAGCTTTTCAGTATTTTGAAAATTGTTCGTTTCCCTTCTTTCACCTAAGATTCGGTGAAATCCTGAATTTTTCTTCCAATCAATGTGTCTTGTTTCGTTCAAAACCTTCCCGAGAGAACATGAAAAATAAGTTGTAAAGTCTATGTAGAGTTAACTTTCATTAAAATTGAGATTTTCAGAATGTGCGTTAATTTTTTTGCGGAGTGTGTTACACATAACACCGAATACTCTTATCTCCCTCTTCTCTAAAAAATCGAGAAGGCATGGGAAATTTCCAAGGAAATCAACAGGTCTCGTCCAAACCTACACAGCACCTACGATCCAGGTCGATCTCTACCCGGATATCTATGTATTTATTCGAGTTATGCTGTTCAAATCGAAGGCACCGGAAAAGTCTGAATAGCCGGGAAAGCTCTGGAAGTGTTTTTCCGATTCCCGCCAATTTCAACAGATTCACAGAGAAGACCTGTTCGCACCATCGTAAATTTGAGAATTTCAGCTCGTTTCGGATGCATCATATTGAGGAATGATGATTCGATTTCCTGCTGAAAAGGGTGAATTTGAATACCCTACGAGCTTGACGAGAAAGTGTGGGGAGTTTAACTGGTGGAAGCTACACTCTTTTATAATTTGAAAAAATATAAACGGATATAGATATACCAAATTACGAAGAATCTGCAACACCTAAAATGAGCTGTTTGAATTTAAAATTTTTTCGGTGAAACATACGCAAAAAAATTTACGCACATTATGGAAATCTCAAATTAATTCTACAACTGAAGGTGTTCTCAATGAAAATTATTTTTATCAGAATTATGCATGCATATATTATCCACTTTCAACGTTTTTCTTCAATACAGATGTTTTTTCCCAGCAGGAATAAAAAAAGATGATATTATCAGATTTTGAATGTATCGGCTCCATTCTATAATCAGTTGTTCTCGATCAATTCTGGTGATCAATAGGTTTTGTTTCGTTTGATTATCTACACTCGATCGCTATGCAACGCGAAACACACAATTTGACCCAAGAGGAATGTGCCCAAGCGGTAGTTCTGCGAGAAGAAGGGTGGACATCACAAGAATTGCAGAAAGGTTTGGAGTTTTCCATGCAAGTGTGTCCAGAATGTTGCAGCGATTCAGGAAGACAGGTTTGAATGTCCGAAGACCAGGACAGGGTAGACCACGGGTAACAATTGCCATTCAAGAACGTTACTTGAGAGTTTCTTCGTTAAGCCAACGGTTTGCAACCGCTCGCCTCCTTCAAAATAAACGTGAGCAAACTCATGGGGTGCAAATTAGCACTCAGACAATAAGAAATCGCCTCAGAGAATATGATTTAAGGCCTCGTGTCGCGGTAAGAGGCCCAGCTCTTACCCCAGCCCATCGAAGTCCGCGTTTGGATTTTGCGAGAGAGCATATCCATTGGGAAGAGGCCGATTGGGAAAGAGTTCTCTTCACAGATGAGTCTACATTCTGCCTCAACCATTGTGATCGACGTTCCTTTGTATACAGACGTCCACATGAAAGATATGCTCAATGAAATTTCCGGAATACTACTGGTTCCGGGGGAGGATCGATTTTGGTATGGGGTGGAATATCTTTGAGTGCTCGCACAGAGCTAGTGGTTGTTGATAATGGAGCGATGAATGCTGATAAGGATATAAGGAACATTCTTGAAGAGCATGTAGTGCCATTTGCCCTATACATTGGTGAAAATTTCATTTTTATGGACGATAATGCCAGACCCCATCGTGCGCGCATCGTTCAGGAGTACCTTGAAGAGGTTGAGGAGAAATCTGGGAAGGATTAGATCAGAACTTTTCAAGATCACCCATTCAGAGTATGAACCGTAGTTGCCGAGCTGTAATTAACGAAAGGGGTGGAAATACCAAGTATTAAAGCACTTATCAGCATTTCAGTCTTTTGAAAATTGTTTTTTTCTCTTCTTTCACATAAGATGCGGTGAAATGCTGAATTTTTTTTCCATTTAATGTGTCTTGTTTCGTTCAAAACCTTTCCGATAGAATATAAAAAATAAGTTATAAAGTCAATGTAGAGTTAACTTTCATTAAAATTGAGATTTTCAGAATGTGCGTTAATTTTTTTTCGCAGTGTATTTTAAAAACCATGTTGCACATCTCTGGTTGCAGCCAACAGGGATTGGATTTTGGATTGTGGAGGCGAACATTTTGATCGATATACTCGTATTGTACATTTGTAACACCAATTAATATTACGTCATTACATCACAAAGCAAATGTGAAATGTCAGATTGAATCATCAATCGGCTTCCTGAACATCAAACAATTTTAACATAATTATTACTGAGCATGAGTTCATTTCCCCATATAATACTCGAGTCATCCCAATCCAACTCGGTAGTAGGTATTTGCATTTACTCTGTATCAGATGCTCCTATAACTGATACAATCGTTATCGGGAAATTAATAGTCCTCACAGATATTCGAAATTCATTTAAGTTAATACTAACTCGTTCAATATGTTCATTATTGAAACTTGTACCTTTACTCCATGCACTTATATAACATATTCGTCCAGCCGTTTTCAAGTTTTAGCGTACCTCACGCACAGCAATTCATTTTTATATATACAGAAGATTTTGTCTCATATAAAAGTTGTAGGCTATTCATTGGAGTCCACTTATTTGAGTTATATTAAAACCTATAGGGTCATATTTTGTACCTACCGGTTATATACAATTTATTGTGAATTTTATTTTTACACAGTGACGTTTCATGTAATAACTTGAGGAAGAATAAATTCTATTCTATTCTATTCTATAAACGTATTTCTCTATTTCAGTATCGTAATGAGTTCATTACAGTACTTGAAGTAGTGCTGTAAGGAACACATTACAGCATTGTTTTTAGTTATAATTTTCGTTGTGTGGTTGTCAGTACTGACCACCGATCCTTTCAACTTTCAATTCAAATCAATTCAAATTCCGTAATCTGTCAAATTTCGTAAGTCACACCAACTGCCAAGATACAATACAAAAGGACACTAATCTGAATTTTTTAATTGAATTTGGAGAGGATTTCACAAAACTTGACTGAGTTAGAGAAAAAATCGTCTAATACTCGTGGTAGAAGGCAATTCCAACACGAATGCGAATTTCGAAAACGAGCGACGAAGGAGCGAGATTTTGGTATAAGCAAAAATGAAAAAATCATTCAGCATCCACAACGTCCTGGATATGAAAAGCACAGAACATGCATGGGATATACTCCAAAGAAGATTAGATAATCATCAACCTACCCCAGAATCCTTAAATGATCTGAGAGCGCTTCTGCCCCGTTTATGGAACCAAATTCCTCAAGAAATTTTCAACAACCTCTTGTGTAGTATGCAAGAACGATGTCAAGCTGTCATTGATGCCCGTGAAGGCCATACATTGTATTGATAGTCTCAAAATAATTTGATTCTCTGTGAATAAAATTTCGTCATTTTACTAGATTTTTCTTACCCACCCTGTATACGCTGCAGACCTACAGGCTAAAATTGATATTATTTCCTGCAACTTGAAATTATATTGATATGAATTTTCATCGCAAAATCTCATTTAAACTATATTATTTTGCAATTTAAGTCAATACCCCTAACTCATGTGCGGCAGTCCTATAGACCACCCTTTGTTTGCGCATTCCACATGTTTCATTCCTCGAGTACAGTATAAAATTTTCTCATTATCATAATGTTGCAAAATATTATGAAAAATCATTTTTCAAAAAAAAGTTTGAAATAATTTGTCGTTACACAATGGCTTCAAACACCGCTTCAACTTGCTTAAGAATCCCTAGTTATTCGATGTAGAGTTGTGGAGGACATAATTTGGCAGAGGGCGTTTAAGTATTTCTACCATTTTACCTAACCTCATTGGTTGGGTGTGAAATATCGTATTTTTCTGTAGAATTCTACAGTTTTTATCTCATGGGATCCTCAAGAATCGTATTCAAAGTAAAATTTGTATTGAATTCATGGATTGAGCATCTGAAACCAAAGCGCCCTCTGCTATCTAACTCATCGAACTACTATCCATTGAATAACTAGAGTGATTTGAACGATGATCTTATTATAGCGTTATAGAGCAAAACACAACCAGCGTTAGCTGGAACTAAGCCCGAAACGAGTATCATTTTGAAAGTTAGTACGTGAAAGCTGGGTTTATTTGTTCATTTTTACGTTTTTATTGCGATAAAACTGTGAAAAACACTAATTGTTGTGTTTATGGATGTAATTCTGAAAAATCTAGGAATCCTGGAGCCCATTTTCGTGGTAAAAATCAAAATGTTTACTTTACCAACAAACTCGAAATCGTAGAGGAATTAAATAGACGTAAATCCTGGGAGCATGTTTTGATAATGGAAAAACCTGTATCTAAACATATTAGAGTATGCTCACATCATTTCCGACCAGAAGATTATAGAATGAAAACAGGCAAGATTGGAAACTGATGTCAATTGAAAACAATGCTTCATATGTTTTGAATTATTTCAGAAACTCCCACTATGAAAACATTTCTGCTACTGGAGAAGAAAGCTGTACCTTCAAAAAACCTACGAAAAAAAGCAGTGCAAGGCAAGTCATTTTAAATTTTTGTTCAGTTCGTTCTTGTACGATAATTTTCATTCTTATCGAAATAAATTACTTTGAGTCTATTTGATATTTTTGAATATATAGAAGTCTCAACAATTCAAGGAGCATAGTTGAAAGTGCTGAATGCAAGCCATATGATAATGTGCAATAAAACTAGGGACCTTGTGAGTTTAAGTGATTCTCTCGATTGTTGCAAAATTGAACTTATGTTCAGCAATATCAAATCTACATGTGGAATTTCAAATAAACTCCGAGAATTGGCAATTTCAAACAATATATCATACATATATGTATCAATTTTATATTAATATTAAAAATAGCTTGATAGTAATGACGTTCATTTAGCTACGGAAAAGGTGCAATAAATCGATAGGTAAGTTGAATTATTTTATTTTATTATAACTGCAGCCTAAGACACAAGTGAGATGCAATAGATGAATAATACATTAAAATCTAGCGTAATGAATTCTTCAACATGATTAATCGATGATCACGTCATACAGTTCTCTGAAGAATGTCCATTTTTATTCAAAATTCATCACCCATTTTCTTCTAATAGATTTTTTTCTTCCCTAAATAGAAAAAAAATTAGTAGCTTCTATTAAATGAATATATTGTTCATGCTGATGTTCGATTATATTACAATCATGCATGTTTTCATGTTCTGTTAGGTCTCACACTAATAACTTCCTTCTCTTAGTTTTCATCAAACATGGATAATCCTAATGCTTTCTGTTTTGTACAATTCATTGTTATGGAAAACAAAAAGAAAAACGGCAGAGACAAAACTAAACAATGAATTTCACCTTCACAATCTGCAGAATTTTCAAGATATTTTGTAGTGCGTACAACCTTGTAGAGTAGCAGGGCTAAAATATGCTTGCAAATTCCAGACAATCTTGCTTGGTATCTGTATATAATCTTGTCAACCTTCACATCATCATTTTTATAAGACATCATTTCCTCAATATGATGGGGTTGTCCTTGTAGAATTGCAATGTTTTGAAATAATTTTTTCCTACATAGAATCAAATGATTGCATTGCAACACTTGCTCACCCTCTACACAGCATCTGTGAGCATGTAAATATTGGAAAATTTCCTATAATTAGAGGAACCTTTGGTAAACATCTTGCCCGATGATTTGAAAAGCATTCAAAATTGAATAGTCCCCACCTCAATATTTTACATAAAATAAAACAAAAAGCACAATAGTACCTATACTTGCACTTACAATATAATCCACAGGATCCAAAATTAAGGAAACAACTTCGATTATTGATAGTCAATAAACGTATTAACTGAAAAATCCTATAAATACAAATAGAAATCTGATGTGAACACGAAACAATACTCGTTTCGGTAAACAGCTGATCGGCGAATGCAGCGACACCATCGGTAATAATATTGTCCAATATTGCGCACCTATATGCGATCAGTAAACCTTGGGACGATCTCGGGTGCTTCATAATATCTTCAGCAATTTCCGTTGGAAATTTCCTCAGCCATTATGACGACATCTTGTTTGCGACTGTTGGAAGAGCCCTGTAATCTCTCGCTTTGATTTTGCCTCCGCTAAAAAAAATGTCTCCTGCATTTTTGATAACCTCACGGTTCAGCTTCATTGGATTTTTATGGGGGATTTAATTGGATCCTGCGAAGCCTCTCAAATATTCAGGATCAAACACCGTTAAAACCAACAGGGTCGAAAAACATTACTGCGAATTTCAAACGTCCACCTGGAATCAATGATTACCTAATTATTCGGATAGGAGATCAATTCGCTTGAACAAACTTCGAGACATCGGATCGGATCGGATATCGGATGAAAAACAGTCTTATTCAACCTCAGAAAAATGGACATTGATTTTCACGAATTTATTCGAGAGGCGAAACAGAAAACTTGACCAATTAGCGAGCCAGAAAATCGCAGTAACGGATTTGATATAGTTGTTAATGAACTCGAACTTTTCATTCTTTTTCAATACGAAGTAATTAAACGTTTTTTTTTCAAAATAAAAATCCCGTTCATTATTCCTCACCGTGAAGAATATTATAATTCAGCTTCATTATGATGAAATCCTGTCTATACTCCTTTTCGAAATTGAATTATCATGATCAGAGCAAGCCATGAAATTCTAGGTGGGCTTTCATTTCTACACCATTTCCAATTGTAATTCAGAAATCGTCAATTGACATTCACTTGTATTTCAGATTAATCAATTGTATTTCAGAGAACATCAAATGATATTCAGATTTCTCAATTGAATTTCAGAAAATATCAAATGAAATTCAATTGATGGATCCAAAATACATCTGATGTTTTCTGAAATTCAATTGACGCTTTGTGAAATTGAAGTGACTAAACTGAAATAGACTTGACGGTTTCTGGATGACACTTGGAAATGTTGTAGTTACAAAAAATAACTCAAAATTTCTGTGTTCATCAAAAATTTCTAGTCCTGTGCTATTTTTTCTCAGTATTGAGGAAAGAAAATAACAAACCAAGAATAAGTTTACACTTGCATAGCCTCAGTTGTTAAATAAATGGAAACTATTTGTTGAAAAAAAAATTCACTGACAACACCACATGTACTTGGTAGGCAAAATTGGTGATACTTGAACTACAACTTTTTAACCGTGAGATAGAGGAAAATGAATGACACGTTACGGTGGTATCTTTTAAAAAACTGATAATGCCATCAACTGCATTCCTCTATCTTCTTTTGTTTTCGAGTAATAGGCCAAAATTGAAATTTTGGTGATTTTAAACTTTGGCCATTATCTCCGTTTCTGTTTGTGCTAGGATGTTGAAATAAAAAAAATTATAGTGGCATTTTTCTCATAGCAATCCAGTAGCGTACTTTGTTTTTTCCCAAGAGGTTTCCTGGCTGAGCTATAACATAAAGTTGTGATTTTTCTCATGCAAACAATAGTTTAAAATGGCTTCGAAAAAATCTCAATTTTTTTCCCGTTTCAGAAATTTATCATACATCATACATCGCCCTCAGATTCATTCAGATATCATGAAAAAAATAATTTGTATGTGAAATTTGAATTATTGAGTATTAAGTAGGCTGAATCACAGAATGATATGTCTTTACGCATGGTGTCATTATTATTTTGTGATTGAAAACTTGATTCAATTCTCTGTGGTTTGATCTCTGTTAAGAACAACTGTCAATTGCTGGCGATAATGACTTCGAATTCTAATAATTAACAGTTGTTCTGAACAGATCTCTTACAACAGAGAAATGAATCAAGTTTTTAATGACAGAATAATAATGAAACCATGCGTAGATACATATTATTCTGTGATTTAGCCTACTCAAAATTAAATAATTCAAATTTCACATACAAACTATATTTTTCATGGGATCTGAATGAATTTGAGGGTGATGTATGATGTATGGTTATATTTCTGAAACGGGAAAAAAGGCGATTCTTTCTGAGCCATTTCAAACTATTGTTTATATAAGAAGAAACACAAGTTTATGTTATAGCTTAGCAAGGAATCCTTCTGGGAAAAAACAAAGTACGCTACTGGATTGCTATGAAAAAAGTGCTTGTATAATGTTTTCATTTCAACATCTTAACACAAACAGAAACGGAGATAACGGCCAAAGTTGAAATTGTCCGAATGCAAATTTGGCCTATAACTCGAAAAAAAAGAAGATAGAGGAATGCAGTTGATGGCATTATCAGTTTCTCTAAAAAAGGCCACCTGAATGTGCCATTCATTTTCCTCTTTCCTCTATCTCCCACGGTTAGTTCAGGTATCACCAATTTTGCACACCCTGTACAATTATTGTCGCATGTACCTTTTTGAAAAGCTGATGAAACAAGGAAGTTTTTCATCACATTTGTGAGCCAGGTTCAGAAAACGTTTTAAGAGTAATTCTCAATTCAATTTTTCAATCGAAATTTCATGATAAAACTAGTTACAGCCCTTTATATATATATATATTCTTTTGAATAAGAGAGCTAAAATAATATAATAAATGTTGAAACAAAAAGAACCTAAGCTGAGGTAAAAAAAGAAACGGGGTACCACAACATTCTTCGTATGCTACTATAGTATCATACGATACTATCATCACCAGTATCATACAATACTATAGAGCCAGGGGAAAAAACCTCAGCCGAAAAAACCTGTCTCCCCGTTAAAAAAATAAAATAAAATTGTTGTATCTGAATATTCTAAATAGAAGGACATCACGATCAGCAGGACGGCTCTTCGGAGGAAGGATTTCCAAACACAAACTCCAACCTGAAAATAAAAAAAGACAGAACAGCAAGAGAATTCAATTTATACTTCATCAAATTGATCTGAAATTTTCAACACATTGCAAAAATGAGTTTGATATATTGTGTATGGCTCTAATTCCATCTTGGAATTTATAAATCGAACAATTATTAATTAGGTGTTCAACTGTTTCCTCTGATTCACCACATTCACAATTAGGACTATCAACCGAATTCCACTTGAAAAGCAGTCTTGGAATTCTATTTTCTGGAACGTAGGAAAGTATCGGAAAAGAATCCGGAAATGAATTGAATTTATTCCAAGAATTCCAAGTTGCAGACTGTCTTCGAATATGGGGAGGAACTATATTTGATAGCACTGGTAGCCATTGGATAGGTGTAGATCGGATGGTTCCAGTAATTATTCTCATTGAAAAATTGAGCTGTGCATCAATTTTCTGAACATGAACACTATTGAGCCAAACAGGGCAACAATATTCGGCGGTGGAAAAAACCAGGGCAAGGGCTGCTGTGCGAAGAGTAGTCGGGTCAGCACCCCATGACGTACCAGCAAGTTTCTGTAGAATGTTATTTCTCGTTTTCAGCTTCATTTGTAAGTTATCCAAATGTGCTTTGTAATTCAGAGAGGAATCTAATTTAACACCTAAGTATTTGGGAGTAAAATTATTTTTCAAAGAAAAGTTCCCGAAAAGGACATTTAATTTTCTAAATTTTTGATGGTTATTCAAATGAAATAACGAAACCTCGGTTTTATTCGGATTTGGACACAAACGCCATCCGAAAAGATAATTTTTCAAAATTTTCAGATCAGAAGTTAAATTTTCCTCAATACTTCTAAAATCAGAATGACGGAAAGCGAGTGCAATATCGTCGGCGTAAATGAATTTTTCAGATGAAGTACAAGGAATATCGCATAAATATAAATTGAATAGAAGGGGTGCTAAAACAGATCTTTGTGGAAAACCATTGTTCAATATTTTGAATTTACTACTATTATCATCAACAAAAACACGAAATCTTCTATCCGACAACATATTCTCTAATAAACGAATCATCTTTCCACATTTAAGATGTGTATAAAGTTTATAGATCAAACCATCTTTCCATACCGTGTCGTAGGCAGACGATAAATCTATGAAAGCTGAACCTGTTTTTAATTTATTATCGAAACCTGATTCGATAAATGTGGTCAAACTGAGAACCTGATCATTGCAATTTCTATTTTTCCTGAAACCGCCCTGACAATGTTGAAGAACATCCTCTATAGTAGGTTCAATCCTGATGAAAATCAACCTTTCTAAAATTTTCATAGGAACACTCACTAAACTTTATGACCCTCTATCACTGAGTTACAGCCACGTTCATAAAATTTAAAGCTCCCTCAATTCGCCTTTAAACGGAGTAAACCTTATATTCTGAGATGGCTGAGATAATCCATCGGAACAGGTGTACTGAGACACCTGGTATAGTAAGAATGAAGAAAGATGAATACTAGACGGTTTCTTTGCGCCTTTCTTTCTGGTGTTGAAATATATCATTCACTAATATCGAAAGTATGTTCGTGAAGGAGAAATATATAAGTGAAATTAACATAACACATTCCTCGTAAAAAACCAATATCTTTCGACTTGCCGTTTACGACCACCTGCCACACCTTACCTCGTCTTAAGAAACATTCATCGTGCTCCCTCAGAAAATGAAGCCGCACGTCTTTCATGTCTACCATGTCGTTTCCATTTATAAGACGGGGTTCTTTCAATTTGCATAAGGCCGCTATCAGCTATTACGACATACTTATGACTCGAAAGCCAAGAATGAAAAGTTTCTCATATGCCAGTAAAATGTGTTCAAATAAATCAAGGTAGCTGGGACGAAGTCTGCTCGTTCGAATTACGTCGAGGTCTCGTTCCGGTCCCCGATTCTCAATACAGAAATACACTGCGCAAAAAAATTAACGCACATGAAAATCTGAATTTTAATGAAAGTTAACTCTACATTGACTTTATAACTTCTTTATGTTGTCTCGGGGAGGTTTTGAATGAAACAAGACACATTAAATGGAAGAAAAATTCGGGATTTCACCGAATCTTATGTGAGAAATGAACAATTTTCAAAATACTGAAATGCTGATAAGTGATTCCCAGTTCATACTCAAAATGAGTTATCTTAAAATGTTCTGATCTAATCCTTCTCAGATTTCTCCGAATTGGATTCCTAAGTCATTAAGATTAGCTGGATGATTTTCTGAACTTCTCAGCCTTCTATTGAGGTTGTCCCAAACCTGCTCAATCGGATTGAGATCTGGACTTCTTGCTGGCCATTCCATTCGAGAGACTTCAACCTCTTCAAGGTACTCCTGAACAATGCGCGCACGATGGGGTCTGGCATTATCGTCTATAAAAATGAATTTTCAGCGATGTATGGGGCAAATGGCACTATATGCTCTTCAAGAATGTTCCTTATATACTTATCAGCATTCATAGCTCCATTATCAACGACCACTAGGTCCGTGCGAGCAGTCGAAGATATTCCACCTCATACCATAATCGATCCTCCCCCGAAACCAGTAGTATTCAGGAAATTGCACTGAGCATATCTTTCATGTGGACGTCTGTATACAAGGGAACGTCGATCACAATGGTAGAGGCAGAATGTAGACTCATCTGTGAAGAAAACTCTTTTCCAATCGGCCCTCTTCCCAATGGATAGGCTCTCTCGCAAAATCTTAACGCGCCCTTCGATGGGCTGGGCCTCTTGCCTCGACACAAGGCCTTGAATCATATTCTCTGAGGCGATTTCTTATTGTCTGAGTGCTAATTTGCACCCCATGAGTTTGCTCAAGCTGATTTTGAAGGAGGCGAGGGGTTGCAAACCGTTGTCTCAACGAAGAAAAGCTCAAGTAACGTTCTTGAATGGCAGTTGTTACCCGTGGTCTACCCTGTCCTGGTCTTCGGACATTCATACCTGTCCCCCTCAATCGCTGCAACATTCTGGACACACTTGTATGGGAAACTCCAAACCTTTCTGTAATTCTTGTGTATGTCCACCCTTCTTCTCACAAAACTACCGCTTGGGCACATTCCTCTTGGGTCAAATTGCGTGTTTCGCGTTGCATGGCGATCGAGTGTAGAAAATCGAATGAAAGAAAAACTATTGATCACTAGAATTGATCGAGAACAACTGATTTTAGAATGGAGCCAATACATTCAAAATCTGATAATTTAATCTTTTTTTATTCCTGCCGAGAAAAAATATCTCTATTGAAGAAAAACGTTGAACGTGGATAACATATGCATGCATAATTCTGATAAAAATGATTATCATTAAGAACACCTTCAGTTGTAGAATAAATTCGAGATTTCCTTAATGTGCGTTAATTTTTTTGCGCAGTGTATGTTTCCAGAACTATACAGGGTGTATCACGAATTTGACCGGGGAAAATATCTTCAAGATTGGCCCAAAATTTTCAATTAAAGTTTCATTTATAGGTTTCGACTTTTGTGTTTCAATAGAATGCCCCAATTTCTTCTTCCCTGTCAGATGTATTGAGAGAAAATAAGCGAAGTCCAGGAAAAATATTTTCTATGTATTACTGAAAAAATTCGAATATCTTGAAATTGGTCGAACGAACACATCCTGGAATTTCTTTACAGAAATTGTCGAGATACCATCACAGTACTTTTCGCTGAAATCATAAATAAAATTTCATTTATACATGTGGAGCAATATTCAGTGTCAAATTTACTCATGACGAAAATGTGAAAATTCGATGATTTCAAATCGCAACTCCATGTTTTATGGTTTATATGAAATCTACATTAAGAAATTCTAAAATATTCAAAGAATAAGAATGAGAATAATTTATTCATGCTATTACACAAGTGTTTACATACGTCCAATATACAAAAGAGGAAAAAACAAAAATTAAATTCACAGGATATCCATAATATCATCTACAAGAAACTCACTCAGAGAATGGTAACATTTTTTGCTAAAAAAGCTTTAATCTTACGCTTGAACTCTTTTATAGGCAGAACCTTCACAGTGGTTGGCAACTTATTGAATAGCTTCGGACCGAAGAATGTCACACCACACTCCATCCTGTCTATACGATGAAAAATCAGTATAAACATTATCCTTGGGCCAGTATTATGTTGATGAACCTCCTCGTGCTTTAGGTATTCTCCCACGTACATTCTCACGTATAATAAGAGTAGACAGTGTAACATAAATATACAGGGGACAGTTAATAACTTCTTCTCCAGATGAGATTTTAGATTCAATAAAAGTAGGACTTTTTCAGAAACAACTCCCACCAAAGACCTCAAAGCAAACACATTGAGATACACTTACATACCTTATCTATATGAGAAACCCAAGACAGCTTAGAATCAACAGAAACACCCAAAAAGAGAAAGGGAGGTCAGAAGAATTCAGACCTCCCAAATTTCTCATAGAAAAATACAGGAAATTAGTCTTGGACTCATTAAGGTTTAGTTTATTACTGAAAAACCATTCAGAAATCGATAAAAGAGTATCTCTCATCATACACTCTAAACGGTCTTTACATGCTGCTCTCTTTAAAAACTGTGGTGTCGTCAGCGAAAAGCACAAGATCAGCGTTTTTTATCACAACCGTTAACGTCATTGATGTATATAAGAAATAGAAGTGGCCCCAGAACGGAACCCTGAGGTACACCAAATACAACATCTAATAAATTGGACAAAACACCATGAAAATAAACACATTGTTTTCAGTTGTCTAAATAAGAATCAATCAGATCAATCGTTCCCTGATGAAATGTATATCGTTTGAAACACAATCGGAAGCTTTGCTCAAATCGCAAAATAACGCACAAACAAACTGTCCTTCTTTAAACACTTCATTTATTACTTTCGTTAGTTCTATTATGGCAGATGTAGTTGAGAGGGAGTTCCTAAAACCAAATTAAGATATATTAAAAAGACCATTTTCATCAAATTACGAGGTTATTTTGTTGTTGAATATGTTGTTGGTATGGGCCAGGATATGCGATATGTTTCAACGGGCGCACAGATCTAAACATTTGTTCAGGGAATATGACCTCATTACACTATAAGGAGCATGTCATCGACAAGGTTTTGCCAATTTTCACGCAGCTATTTCTGAATCTTTTCAAATTTTAGACGATAACGCTAGACCACACCGAGCAGCCATAGTTGAGAATGCGCGCGAGGAGCTTAGTATTCCAGATTTACCAATACCTCCGCACTCACTAGATCTGAATTGCATAGAACATGCATGGGATGTACTCCAAAGAAGATTAGATAATCATCAATCTACCCCAGAATCCTCAAATGATCTGAGAGAGCTTCTGCCCCGTTTATGAAACCATATTCCTCAAGAAATGTTTCAACAACCTCGTGTGTAGTATGCAAAGAAGATGTCAAGCTGTTATTGATGCCCATGGAGGCAATACATTGTTTTGATAGTCTTCTTAAAATGCTTGAATTCTCTGGAAATAAAATTTCGTTATTTTACTCGATTTTTCTTAACCTTCCTGTATACGCTGCAGACCTACAGGCTGAAACTATTTTTTTTTCCTGTAACTTTAAATCATATAAATATGAATTTTCATAACATAATCTAATTTAAACTATAGTTTTTTGCAATTTAAGTCAATTATCCCAATAATAATAAGGGTTCTTTATTATCATGTTTCTACTACAACAGTAACAAATTAAAAATAAAATAATTCAAATGCTTCAATCACAATATAGAACAAAGAGAAACGAAATCATTGAAGGCTGTGCCTTGTACATGATTTCAAAATACCAAAACAATTCCCATTCATAAGCATCAAATAATCAAATGAGTAACTATCATCTCAACTCAAAATAACTTCCTGTTGTTTTTCAAATCAATCAATTCATGACAATATTCCCGTGGAAGAGCAAGTATCGATCCTTTAACTTTGTTTTTAAAACCCACTATATTTACAAATTCTCTGAAGTTTACCGGAATACTATTGAAACATCGCGGTGCCAAAAAAATAAATGATCGTTGACCTACTGTTTTTTCCATTTTTGGCACCTTCAGTGATCGATGAGAGGTTCTAGTGTCATAATCATGTTCTTTGAATGATTGCTGCTTTTGCTGCATTTGGTAAGTGATCAGTTTAATACAAAATAGCTGCCTGATATCACAGAGCCCTGATTCATAGAAGAGCAGATCCGATGGGTAAGTTACTTTCTTGCCATATATTATTTTCAAAATCCTTTTCTGAATAATTTCCAGCTATTTATTATAATTTCGAATTTGTTTTTTCATCAGCTCGGTGAAGGTCGATGTAGGTTCGGATCTTCTACTGTACCCGAAGTAGAAATTCTGTGTAACCATTAAAAACCAACCAATTAGGTCATAATATACGAAGCCGGAAAATGTGATAAAGTTGCCTAACCAAAATGTAGCAATTCTCTGAAGCTGCACAATCGGACTAGACCTTTCGAGTTCGCCGAAAGAAATCGTAGAGGGCTGTTTCCTGTCGCGGGCGTCGCAGGAAATGCCGTGATAAAAAGGTTCCGGATGGCAATTCCACGAGAACAACACACAGAACAAACTTATAAAATGAATGAGGGGATTCGATAGGAAATAGGAAGCGGAACACTTGTCATTTTACCGGGCCCTCTGTTCGGGTTTATTACGTTACGAAGCTTTTTGCGGGGATAACTCGATATTCGGGATCCTACAATACACCGTTCCGATTTGGTGGGAAGGTTTGATCGCCATGATGAATTTTAATATCTGGCTATCCTTCGAGCACTAGGAAATAAATCGAATCAGTGCTAGAACCACGATTCTGCGAACGCCTCGTTCACTTTGGAAATGGAAAAAGCCTCGGTAATTTTCTCGATCGATATATATTTAATGGAGGTCCTTGTACCTTGAGACAATTTTTTTTTGGAAACATCTATATTTCAATAGATATGGTACCAAAATCAATATTGGGTACGTTTATGAATAAGTCAAGAAATTGCCAGTATCTAGGGGCACAAAAGATCCTTGCGGTCGAAGTTCCCGAATGCTGAACGACCCCTGTTCAGAATAATAATGATAATAATATATTTACAGGTTTCGTCGTATTTTTGAACCCTCAAAACTTGAGTTCGGAATATACACTGCGCAAAAAAATTAACGCACGTTCTGAAAATCTCAACTTTAAAGAAAGTTAACTCTACATTGACTTTATAACTTATTTTTTATGTTCTCTTGGGGAACGTTTTGAACGAAACAAGACTCATTAAATGGAAGAAAAATTCAGGATTTCACCGAATCTTATGTGAGAGAAGAGAAATGAACAATTTTCAAAATACTGAAATGCTTGAAGTGATTTAAATACTTGGTATTTCCCCCCTTGCGTTAATTACAACTCGGCAACGACGGTTCATACTCAAAATGAGTGATCTTAAAATGTTCCGATCTAATCCTTTCCAGATTTCTCCGAGTTGAATTCCTAAGTCATTAATAGTAGCTGGATGATTTTCTGAAGTTGTCTCAGCCTTCTATTGAGGTTGTCCCAACCTGCTTAATTCTTGCTGGCCATTCCATTCGAGAGACTTCAACCTCTTCGGGGTACTCCTGAACGATGCGCGCACGATGGGGTCTGGCATTATCGTCCATTAAAAATGAAATTTTTACCAATGTATGGGCAAATGGCACAACATGCTCTTCAAGAATGTTTCCTAATATACTTATCAGCATTCATAGCTCCATTACCAACGGCCACTAGGTCTGTGCGAGCAGTCAAAGATATTTCATCCCATACCATAATCGATCTTCCCCC
>JAVSIQ010000143.1:0-139841 GCA_038502775.1 Hippodamia convergens | reverse complement strand
TAAAATAATTATTTTATAAAAAAACTAATTGCATATTCTCATTCTTCGCCTCGAATAAAATCATAAAATGAATTTGGTCGATGAATCCGAAAATCGAATTTTTGACTATTTTTCCATATATGTATGGAAAAATTTACGATTTTCGGCCGAAATTTTTTTTTTTTGAATTGATCAACCAAATTATGTCTATATCTTAATTCGAGGGCGTTAATTAAGACTATGCTATTATTTTTTTTGAAATTTTTTGAAGAAGTTATAGCGATTTGAATTTTCCGAAAATTAGACCTTTGCGAAATACGTTGACAAATCTGAAATATCCTCCGTAGAGAAAAAGTAAATACACTATTTTATTCTCGAGGAAACGTTATATAATATGGTGAAAAGATCATAACTATACCATCTCTACTTTTCTTATATCTCTGCTCTCCAAAATTGACCGATTTTCTGTATATTTTCCCAAAATAATAGAGATATCCAAATTGTAATTACATATTCGTGATCTACGACCTCGAATTAATATAATATATATCATTTCGTTAACATAGAAAGAAAAAAAATTGTTTTTTTCGGACTTAAAAAATTTCGAATAAGGTATACCGAGAATGAAAATTATCAAAATTTCGAAAAAGGGTATACCGAGTATGAAAATTATTCTAAGTCCGAAAAAAAAAAATTTTTTTAATCCTATATTGACGAAAGTGTATCAGGGTTTATTCATTTGACGACGTAGATCAAGAATATGTAATTAGAATTTCCATAACCTCATATATATGAAATATTAGAAAATTCCGCGATTTTTCGGAAAAATCGGTCAACTTTGGAGAGCAGATATAAGAAAAGTATAGATGGCATAGTTATGAATTTCCACATAATATAGAACGTTTCTTCGAGAATGAAATGGTAATATTCACTTTTTTTTCACGAAGGATATTTCAGATTTGGTAACGTTTTCCCGCGAAGGTCCTTTCTTCAGAAAATTCAAATCGTTCTCATTTCTGAAATAATTATTTTATAAAAAAAACTAATTGCATATTCTCAATCTTCGCCCTCGAGTGAGTTCATAAAATCAATTTGGTCGATGAATTCGAAAATCGAATTTTTTGACTATTTTTCCATATATGTATGGAAAAATTTGCGATATTCGGCCAAAATTTTTTTTTTTAATTGATCAACCAAATTTATGTCTATATCTCAATTTGAGGGAGTAAATTAAGAATATGCTTTATTTTTTTTTAATTTCTTGTAGAAGTTATAGCGATTTGAATTTTCCGAAAAATAGACCTTTGCGGAATACGTTGACAAATCTGAAATATCCTTCGTAGAGAAAAAGTAAATACACCATTTTATTCTCGGAGTATCGTACTATGATATGGTTTAAAGATCATAACTATACCATCTCTACTTTTCTTATATCTCTCTGCTCTCAAAATTGACCGATTTCCTGTATATTTTCCAAAATAATAGAGATATCCAAATTGTAATAACAAATTCGTGATCTACGACCTCGAATCAATATTAATAATTATTTATTCGTTAACATAGAAAGAAAAAATTTTTTTTTTTCGGACTTACAAATTTCGAATAAGGTATACCGAGAAGAAAATTATTCTAAGTTAGAAAAAAAAATTTTTTTTTTCAATCTAATTGACGAAAGTATCAGGGTTTATTCATTCGATGACGTAGATCAAGAATATGTTATTAGAATTTCCATAACCTCGATATATTATGAAAATATTTAAAAATTCCGCGATTTTTCGGAAAAATCGGTCAACTTTGGAGAGCAGATATAAAAAAAGTATAGATGGCATAGTTATGAACTTCCACCATAATAAAGTACGTTTCTTCGAGAATGAAATGGTATATTTCCTTTTTTTCACGAAGGATATTTCAGATTTGGTAACGTTTTCCGCGAAGGTCCTTTTTTCAGAAAATTCAAATCGTTCTCATTTCTAAAATAATTATTTTATAAAAAAACTAATTGCATATTCTCAATCTTCGCCCTCGAATGAATTCATAAAATCAATTTGGTCGATGAAGTCGAAAATCGAATTTTTGACTTATTTTTTCCATATATGTATGGAAAAATTTGCGATATTCGGCCAAAATTTTTTTTTTAATTGATCAACCAAATTATGTCTATATCTTAATTTGAGGGAGTAAATTAATAATATGCTATTTATTTTTTTTTAATTTCTTGTAGAAGTTATAGCGATTGAATTTTCCGAAAAATGGACCTTTGCGGAATCGTTGACAAATCTGAAATATCCTTCGTAGAGAAAAAGTAAAAACACCATTTTATTCTCGAAGTATCGTACTATGATATGGTTTAAAGATCATACATATACCATCTACTACTTTTCTTATATCTTTGCTCTCCAAAATTGACCGATTTTCTGTATATTTTCCAAAATAATAGAGATATCCAAATTGTAATAACAAATTCGTGATCTACGACCTCGAATCATATTATATAATTATTTCGTTTACATAGAAAGAAAAAATTTTTTTTTTTCGGACTTAAAAATTTCGAATAAGGTATAACGAGAATGAAAATTATTCTAAGTTAAAAAAAAAATTTTTTTTCAATCTATATTGACGAAAGATACAAGGGTTCATTCATTCGATGACGTAGATCAAGAATATTTAATTAGAATTTCCATAACCTCAATATATTATGAAATATTTAGAGATTCCGCGATTTTTCGGAAAAATCGGTCAACTTTGGAGAGCAGATACAAGAAAAGTAGAGATGGCATAGTTATGAATTTCCACCAATAATATAGTACGTTTCTTCGAGAATGAAATGGTATATTTACTTTTTTTTTTCTACGAAGGATATTTCAGATTTGGTAACGTTTTCCGCGAAGGTCCTTTTTTCGGAAAATTCAAATCGTTCTCATTTCTAAAATAATTATTTCATGAAGAAACTAATTGCATATTCTCATATCTAAACGCTCTCGAATTATTTCATAAAATCAATTTGGTCGATGAATTCGAAAATCGAATTTTCAACAATTTTTCCATGCATGGAAAAATTTGCGATTTTCGGCCAAATTTTTTTTTTTGAATTGATCAACCAAATTATGTCTATATCTTAATCCGAGGGCTTAAATTGAGAGTATGCTATTATTTTTTTTTAATTTCTTGTAGAAGTTATAGCGATTTGACTTTTCCGAAAAAATAGACCTTTGCGGAATACGTTGACAAATCTGGAATATCCTTCGTAGAGAAAAATTAAATACAACAATTTATTCTCGAAGAAACAGTTCTATAATATGGTGAAAAGATCATAACTATACCAACCATACTTTTCTCATATCTGCTCTCCAAAATTGACCGCTTTTTCCGAAAAATCGCGTAATTTTCTGAATATTTTCCAAAATAATAGAAATATCCAAATTGTCATTACATAATCGTGATCTACGACCTCCGTTTGATATAATATAATTATTTCGTTAACGTAGAAAGAAAAAAATTGTTTTTTTCGACTTGAAAAATATCGAATAAGGTATACCGAGAATGAAAACTATTCTAAGATTCAAAAAAAAAATATTTTTTATTCTATATTGACGGAAGTATCAGGGTTTATTCATTTGATGACTTAGATCAAGAATATGTAAATTAGAATTTCATAACCTCAATATATTATGAAATATTGGAAAATTCCGCGATTCTTCGGAAAAATCGGTCAAATTTGGAGAGCAGATATAAGAAAAGTATAGATGGCATAGTTATTAATTTCCACCATAATGGAGTACGTTTCTTCGAGAAAGAAATGGTATATTTCCTTTTTTTCTACGAAGGATATTTCAGATTTGTAACGTTTTTCCGCGAAGGTCCTTTTTTCGAAAATTCAAATCGTTCACTTTTCTAAAATAATTTAATTTATAAAAAAATTAATTGCATATTCTCATTCTTCGCCCTCGAATTAAGTTCATAAAATTAATTTGGTCGATGAATCCGAAAATCGAATTTTTTGACTATTTTTCCATATATGTATGAAAAATTTGCGATTTTCGGCCAAAATTTTTTTTTTGAATTGATCAACCAAATTATGTCTATATCTCAATTCGAGGGGGTAGATTGAGAATATGCTATTATTTTTTTTTTATTTTTCTAGAAGTTATAGCGATTTGATATTTCCGAAAAATAGACTTTGCGGAAAACGTTGACAAATCTGGAAAATCCTTCGCAGAGAAAAACTAAATACACCATTTTATTCTCGAAGAAACGTACTATATATATGAAGAAAAGATCATAAACTATACCATTCATACTTTTCTTATATCTGCTCTCCAAAATTGACCGATTTTTCCGAAATTCCGGAATTATCTGAATATTTTCCAAAATAATAGAAATATCCAAATTGTAATTACATAATTCGTGATCTACGACCTCGAATTAATATAATATAATTATTTCGTTAACATAGAAAGAAAAAAAATTGTTTTGTCGGACTTAAAAAATTTCGAAAAAGTATACCGAGAATGAAAATTGTCAAAATTTCGAAAAAGGTATACCGAGTATGAAAATTATTCTAAGTCCGAAAAAAAAAATTTTTTTAATCCTATATTGACGAAAGTATCAGGAATTATTCATTTTGACGACGTAGATCAAGAATATGTAATTAGAATTTCTATATACCTCAATATATTATGAAATATTTGGAAAATTCCGCGATTTCTCGGAAAAATCGGTCAACTTTGGAGAGCAGATATAAGAAAAGTATAGATGGCATAGTTATGAATTTCCACCATATGAAGAAAGTTTCTTCGAGAATGAAATGGTATATTTCCTTTTTTTTCTACGAAGGATATTTCAGATTTGGTAACGTTTTCCCGCGAAGGTCCTTTTTTCAGAAAATTCGAATCGTTCTCTTTTCTAAAATAATTATTTTATAAAAAAACTAATTGCATATTCTCATTCTTCGCCCTCGAATAAGTTCATAAAATTAATTTGGTCGATGAATTCGAAAATCGAATTTTCGACAATTTTTCCATACATATATGCATGGAAAAATTTTGCGATTTTCGGCCAAAAATTTTTTTTTATTGATCAACCAAATTATGTCTATATCTTAATTCGAGGTGTTTGATTAGGAATATGCTATTTTAATTTTTTTTTTTTTATTTTTTGTAGAAGTTATAGCGATTTGAATTTTCCGAAAGATAGACCTTTGCGGAAAACGTTTGACAAATCTGGAATATCCTTCGTAGAGAAAAACTAAATACACCATTTTATTCTCGAAGAAACGTACTATAATCTGGTGAGAAGATCATAACTATACCATTCAATTCATGTGTGAACCTTCTGCGAGTAAAGAAGTCATGCCAGACGCTCCATCTGCGAATATCGGTAAATGTGCACTATGCAAGAAGAATATTGTTAAAAATAGTAATTCAATTCATAAAATGTATCAAGTTATACCATCCTGGCTGTGCTGGACGAGTTGGTAAATGTTGTGGTAGCGATTTTTTGATTTCGCCTTCCTGTTGTACCGACAAGTGAAGAAAACATGTCATTTCCATTACATGGACGTGAGAGTACAATGGATGAAATAAAAGTGAGTAATGAATCATCAACTCAGATCTCCTTATGAAAATTATTTCTGAAATTGAGGGTAAGAATAAGGTGCTTTCTGAAAATGCACAATTACTAAGAGAAAAAATTATTATGCTAGAAAGGGAATTATCTTTGAGAGATTCCATCATCGCGGAGCTGAAAAAAAGTCGACCCGATAAGAAAATTAACGGAGTGTTGACTCCAAGAATGGCAATTAGCGATTCTGCAACAGGCGCTCTCAAGAACGTGATGGCATCTGATGTTCCTACCTAGGAGGTGACAAATCATGCTGAAAGATCATCACTTGACGTTCCCATTCAGAGCGATTCTATCGCAAATAAACAAACAAATATGCGTAATGATGAGGATGATACACAAAGTAATTCTCGGGAATTTTTGAAATCAGGTGATGAAAATGCTTGGCAATTAGTGTCTAAAAGAAAGCCTAAGCAAAGAAAACAAAAAGCGTTAGTGGTTGGAAACTATTCTGGCTCTACAACAGTTGAGGGTATCGTAAAGTTCAAGGCACTTCATGTTTCTAACTTGAGGCCGGGTACCACAGCTGAGGAACTGCAGTTGTTTCTTTCGGCTAACTTCTCGGATGTAAAGTGTGAATCGTTACAGTCACGGTATCCTGACAGCTATTCATCCTTTAAGGTATTGATACCCCGCGATGAATATGATAAAGTTAGGATTCAATCCAATTGGCCGAACAGAGCGAGTGTCCATTATTTTTACAACAACAGAAAACGAAATCCCAAGACATAAATAATGAATACACCAGACTGAGGATTCTTCAGTAAAATGTTCAGTTCATCATGAACAAAATCGACAGTATTTCAGTCTTATTGGAAGCCATGAATCCGGATGTCATAAGTGTTGTTGAACATTGGTGTAGTGAAGAAAGTTTGAGTGTGGTGGTTTTACCAGGGTATGATAGGGCAGCAAGTTTCTGTCGCTCCAAACGTGAACACGTGGATCTGCTTTATTCACTAGGATTGTTTGGTGCCTAGAGATTTGCAAGTTACCAAGATGTCCAAGGAGATGGAGTGTGAGAGCTGTGCTGTCAAAATTAATATTGGTCAAAACCCATTTTACGATTATAAGTGTATATAGACCTCCTTCAGGTAATCTTGAGATCTTTCTTGAAAAATTGTCATCCATCTTACAGCACTGTGAAAGGAAAAAATGATATTGTTTTCCTGTGTGGTGACTTAAACATTAACTACTTAATTGATAGCTCCAGATCAAAACAACTTTTGGAGGATCTGTTCAAATGTTTCAATCTGAAAATAACCTCTCTATGTCCCACACGTATAATAACCGATCTCATCAAATAGATCAACCTCTACAAAGGTAGATTATATTGTTTCAAACTGTGATCTGAATTGTTGTAAGACAAATGTATTTCCTCCTCATTTTGGTGATCACCTGGCTATTGTATTGGATTACTATTTTGATCATTCAGATATAGTTCCAGAGCAGAGTAAAAAAAAATATTATGTAGAAATATGTCCGATTTCAACTTGAATCAACTTGTTAATTCTATTTCAAAAGTTCAATTTCATGAATTATATCAGTTGCCTCTAGAATCTAAGGGTTTTGAATATTTCATTAACATAATAAAAGTATTAATAGATGAACATTGTCCATTAGAAAGTCGAGATGTTGTTTTGAGCAAAAAATCAAGGGTTGATATCAACTGAAAATAAAACAAGCAGGTGTAGAATTGAAGAACTTATTCTGGCTCCAGTCGAACTCTAAGTCAGTCGTATTGTCAGAAATTTACAAAAAATCTAAAACTGAATACAATTCACTAATCAAGTCCTCAAAACTAGCGTATCATCACAGACACTTAGAAAGTTCTGTCAATAAGTGTAAAACAGTTTGGAGAATTTTCAACAATGAGACTGGTAGAACTTCAAATAAAAATAGTAAAATTATTTTGAACACTGATGGAGTGTATTGTACTGAACCAATTGAAGTTGCAAATGAATATTGCTCGATTATTTTTCATGTATTGCTAGGCTATTTGAATTTTACCGAAAAATAGACCTTTGCGGAAAACGTTTGACAAATCTAAAAAATATCCTTCGTAGAGAAAAGTAAATACGCCATTTTATTCTCGAAGAAACGTACTATAATATGGTGGAAAGATCATAACTATACCATCTATACTTTTCTTATATCTCTGCTCTCCAAAATTGACCGATTTTCTGAATATTTTCCAAAAAATATAGTATATCCAAATTGTAATTAAACATTCGTGATCTACGACCTCGAATATAATATATTGTGATTATTTCGTTAACATAGAAAAAAAAAATAATTTTTTTTTCGACTTAAAAAATTTCGAATAAGGTATACCGAGAATGAATATTATTCTAAGTCCAAAAAAAAAAATTTTTTTCATTCTATATTGACGAAAGTATCAGGTTTTATTCATTCGATGACGTAGATCAAGAATATGTAGTCAGAATTTCCATAACCTCAATATATTGTGAAATATTTAGAAAATTCCGCGATTTTTCGGAAAAATCGGTCAACTTTGGAGAGCAGATATAAGAAAAGTATAGATGGCATAATTATGAATTTCCACTATAATATAGAACGTTTCTTCGAGAAAAAATGATATATTAGTTTTTTTCTACGAAGGATATTTCATATTTGGTATCGTTTCCGCGAAGGTCCTTTTTTCGGAAAATTCAAATCGTTCTCATTTCTAAAATAATTATTTTATAAAAACACTAATTGCATATTCTCAATCTTCGCCCTCGAATGAGTTCATAAAATTAATTTGGTCGATGAATTCTAAAATCGAATTTTTGACAATTTTTCCATACATACAGGGTGTTTCATCAAAAACTGGACAAACTCATATGACGTATAGAGAACATCGGGAGAATCATTTTTTTCTTATGACATATTTCCGTTTTCGAAGCATAAGGGAGATACACGGTGTTTAATGTCATTTTCGAGCGTTATTATATTTAGTGTGGTCGGTTATGTATAAGACTGGAAGTAATGGTTTCTTGTCATATCGTAGTATTTTTGGATGCTTCATTCAGAAATGGTGTAGAGCTCCGAAAAAAAAATTACAAAATGGCGGAAAACCTGCAATGTTCGTGATTTTATTTTTCGGTTGCCAAATTGATTTTCATTTCCTAAATAAGCACAATTTTTAAAGGATATCTGTGAAAAAATTTCTTCAAAATCGAACACAAAACTTTTTTTTTACATGTCTACAGCGCGAAAAAAAATTTCACTCGAAATTGATGAAATTTTTCACGATTGTACTTACTTTTATACCTAACGCGAATATGAAAACAGAATCGAAAAATATCAAACGGTTTCGTTTTTACAAGCCATTCAAATGTCCCGTTCGAATATCTGAAATAATAAAAAAACATGACACAGCTTGTTTTCTTAGGCCCATAATTTTTGAATTTGTATGTCGAAACATTCCAGATTGCAAAATGAATTAAAAAAAAAATCAGTGAAACTTTATTGAGAGTTGAACTCCTAGTCTGAGTTAAGTACCTATTAAAATAAATGTGGAATCTGAATTGAGACTGTTCAAAGGTTTTTAATTTCGTTGCCAAGCAATGGCAGCTCATAGAATTAGACAGAGTATTTGAATTTAACTGAATATAATAATGCAAGTATCTTGAAACCAATTTATGCAGTTTGAGTAGAAATTGGCGGTTAATACTTCCCAGATATTAATGGCATGACATTATTGCGGAAATTTCAACGAATAATTCCACAATTTCACAAACGCAACAAAAAAACCTATCAGTATAAAATTTATTCATAATTCGTTCTCAAAAATATTGCCATTTCTCCGGATACACTTTCTCGACCTTTTCGCCACACTATCCACCGCTGAACGAACCATTTCCGGGTTTCGGCGAATCTCTTCGGCGGCTGATTTGATTCTTTGAATCAGTTCTTCTCTCGAAGTCACTGGAGCTCGCTTATCATAAACAAGACTCTTCATATGACCCCAGAAATAAAAATCCATAGGGTGTAAGATCTGGAGAACGAGGAGGCCATGCGACAGGTCCCAATCGGCCGATCCATCGGCGAGGGTATTGAGAGTCTAAAAATTCTCGTACACTCCTCACTGTGTGAGCAGGGCAACCATCATGCTGGTACCATATTCCTTGAAAGTGACTCAAAGGAATATCTTCCAATAGATCTGGCAGAGTTTCCCTCAAAAATTGATTATAGCCATTTCCAGTCAATGTTTCAGGAAGAATGTACGGTCCTACAATGAATCCATCCTTCATTCCCCCCCAAACATTGACAGAAAATCTCTTCTGGCTATTTTTTGCTACTGTTGCATGTGGATTTTCCGTTTGCCATATTATATTATTTTTGTTGTTGAAGAAACCATCTCTGTGGAATGTTGCTTCATCCGTAAACAGTATGAGACGTAGGAAATTCCTATTCTCACGTGTCCTTCTTAAATAAATTCACAGAATTCTTTCCTCTTCTCAAAATCACCTTCTTCTAAGGTTTGACATGAACGGAAATGGTACGGATGGTAGCTATTTCTTTTCAAAACTCTCCATACAGTGGATTTACTCTTATTCACACTTGGATGATTTGCTAGAGTTTTCGTTGATACCATCGGATTTTCACTCACTAAATCCAGGATACGTTTCTTCGTTATTTCGGATTGTTTCCTTCTTCTTGCGGTGAAGAATACCTTTTTCACGTAATTTACGCACTGTTTCTATGAAAGTTTTAAAATTAGGAACGTTTCGGCTTGGAAATCTGCGAGCGTAAATTTCCCTTGCTTTTCTCCCTGAGGCATTCGCTTCATAATAAGCCTGAACCATATCATTTTTTTCTAAAAGTGAATATTTCATTTTCGTTTGCTAACAAGTCGTTTCATATACTCGAATTATTCAGTAAAATTCAAATAACCTGTCAAATTCTATCAGCTACTGTTGCTCGGCAACGAAAATTAAATACTCAGAACCTTAGAACAGACTCATATTTCACATTAATACTTAACTCAGAGTAGGGAGTTCAACTCTCAATAAAGTTTCACTGTTTTTTTTAATTCATTTTGCAATCTGGAATGTTTCGACATACAAATTCAAAAATTATGGGCCTAAGAACACAAGCTGTGTCATGTTTTTTTATTATTTCAGATATTCGAACGGGAACATTTGAATGGCTGTAAAAACGAAACCGTTTGATATTTTTCGATTCTGTTTTCATATTCGTGTTAGGTATAAAAGTAAGTACAATCGTGAAAAATTTCATCAATTTCGAGTGAAATTTTTTTTCGCTGTAGACATGTAAAAAAAAAAGTTGTGTTCGATTTTTGAAGAAATTTTTTCACAGATATCCTTCAAAAAATTGTGCTAATTTAGGAAATGAAAATCAATTTGGCAACCGAAAAAAAAAAATCACGAACATTGCAGGTTTTCCGCCATTTTGTAATTTTTTTTTCGGAGCTCTACACCATTTCTGAATGAAGCATCCAAAAATACTACGATATGACAAGAAACCATCACTTCCAGTCTTATACATAACCGACCACACTCAATATAATAACGCTCGAAAATGACATTAAACACCGTGTATCTCCCTTATGCTTCGAAAACGGGAATATGTCATGAGAAAAAAATGATTCTCCCGATGTTCTCCTATACGTCATATGAGTTTGTCCAGTTTATAATGAAACACCCCTGTATATGCATGGAAAAATTTGCGATTTTCGGCCAAAATTTTTTTTTATTGATCAACCAATTATGTCTATATCTTAATTCGAGGGCGTAGATTGAGAATATGCTATTATTTTTTTTTTTAATTTTTTGTAGAAGTTATAGCGATTCGATTTTTCCGAAAAAATACCTTTGCGGAAAACGGTGAAAAATCTGAAATATCCCTCTTAGAGAAAAAGTAAATACACCATTTTATTCTCGAAGAAACGTACTATGATATGGTGAAAAGATCATAACTATACCATCTATACTTCTCTTATATATTATATATATTATTTCAGATTTGGAAACGTTTTCCGCGAAGTTCCTTTTTTCGGAAAATTCAAATCGTACTCATTTCTAAAATAATGATTTTATAAAGAAACTAATTGCATATTCTCAATCTACGCCTTTGAATTAGTTCATAAAATTAATTTGGTCGATGTATTCGAAAATCGAATTTTTGACAATTTTTCCATACATGGAAAAATTTGCGATTTTCGGCCAGAATTTTTTTTTATTGATCAACCAAATTATGTCTATATCTTAATTTGAGGGCGTTGTCAGGAATATGCTATTATTTTTTTTTTTTATTTTTTGTAGAAGTTATAGCGATTTGAATTTTCCGAAAAATAGACCTTTGCGGAAAACGTTGACAAATCGGGAATATCCTTCGTAGAGAAAAAATAAATACACCATTTTATTCTCGAAGAAACGTACTATAATATGGTGAAAAGATCATATGCCATCCGTACTTTTCTTATATCTGCTCTCCAAAATTGACCGATTTTTCCGGAAAATCGCGGAATTTTCTGAATATTTTCCAAAATAATAGGGATATCCAAATCAAAATTACATATTCGTGATCTATGAATTCGAATTAATATAATATAGTTATTCGTTAACATAGAAGAAAAAAAAATTGTTTTTTTCGGACTTAGAAAAATAATGGTATATTTTTTTTTCTACTAAAGATATTTCAGATTTGGTAACGTTTTCCGCGAAGGTCCCTTTTTCGGCGGAAAATTCAAATCGTTCTCATTTCTGGAATAATTATTTTATAAAAAAACTTCTTGCATATTCTTAATCTACGCCCTCGAATTAGTTTATTAAATCAATTTGGTCGATGAATTCGAAAATCGAATTTTTGACAATTTTTCCATACATTATTATTGTATGGAAAAATTTGCGATTTTCGGCCAAAATTTTTTTTTTTAATTGATCAACCAAATTATGTCCATATCTTAATTCGAGGGCGTAGATTTAGAATATGCTTTTAGTTTTTTTTTTTAATTTTTTGTAGAAGTTATAGCGATCTGACTTTTAAGAAAAATAGACCTTTGCCGAAAACGTTGACCAATCTGAAATTTCCTTCGTAGAAAAAAAGTAAATACACCATTTCATTCTCGAAGAAACGTACTACAATATGGTGAAAAAATCATGAAGATCATAAAAACCCTTGTAAGACCACACCTTGATTATGCTTCAGTGGTTTGGATGCCATTAACCATAAGTCGTATTGACATGATTGAGAAAGTTCAGAAAAGATTTCTTCGCTATTTATACCTGAAAAAATACAATGAGTATCCTTTCATGAAGTCGTATATTTTAATGTTGGAAGATTTCGATATGTGCACATTGGTTGATAGACGCAAGTGCAACGCAGTTCTTTCCATGTTCAAGATTTTAAATAATTTAACATTTCAAGATTGTAATTTTATTGATCTTGTCAAATTTAAAGTACCTAATTTACGAACTCGAATGAATATCATATAATTATTTCATTAACGTAGAAAGAAAAAATTTCGAAAAAGGTATACCGAAAATGAAAATTATTCTTAGTCCGAAAAAGGGGCGTAGATTAAGAATATGCTATAAGTTTTTTTTTTAATTTTTTGTAGAAGTTATAGCGATTTGAATTTTCCGAAAAATAAACCTTTGCGGAAAACGTTGACAAATCTGAAATATCCTTCGTAGAGAAAAAGTGAATACACAATTCCGCGATTTTTCGGATATCCAGATTGTAATTACATATTCGTGATCTACAACCCCCAATTAATATCATATAATTATTTCCTCAACGTAGAAAGAAAAACAATTTTTTTTTCGGATTTTGAAAAATTTCGAAAAAGGTATACCGAAAATGAAAATTATTCTAGGTCCGTAAAAAAAAAATGTTTTCTTCCTATATTGACGAAAGTATCAGGGTATATTGAGTCGATGACGTAGATTAAGAATATGTAATTAGAATTTCCATAACCTCAATATTTCATGAAATATTCAGAAAATTCCGCGATTTTTCGGAAAAATCGGTCAACTTTGGAGAGCAGATATAAGAAAAGTATAGATGGCATAGTTATGAATTTTCACCATATTATAGTATGTTTGTTCGAGAATAAAATGGTATATTTACCTTATTTTTACGAAGGATATTTTAGATTTGGTAACGATTTCCGCGAAGGTCCTTTTTTCGGAAAATTCAAATCGTTCTCATTTCTAAAATATTTATTTTATAAAAAAACTAATTGTATATTCTTAATCTACGCTCTCAAATTAGTTCATAAAATCGATTTGGTCGATGAATTCGAAAATCGAATTTTTGACAAAATTTCCATATGTATGGAAGAATTTGCGATTGTCGGCCGAATTTTTTTTTTAATGATCAACCAAATTATGTATATCTTGATTCGAGGGCGTAGATTAAGAATATGCTATTAGTTTATTTTTAATTTGTTTCTGAAGTTATAGTGATTTGAATTTTCCGAAAAATAGACCTTTGCGGAAAACGTTGACAAATCTAAAATATCCTTCGTAGAGAAAAAGTAAATACGCCATTTCATTCTCGAAGAAACGTACTATAATATGGTGAAAAGATCATAACTATACCATCTATACTTTTCTTATATCTCTGCTCTCCAAAATTTTTTTTTAACGTATTATGACGAAAGTATCAGGGTTTATTAATTCGATGACGTAGATCAAGAATATATAATTAGAATTTCCATAACCTCAATATATTATGAAATATTCAGAAAATACCGCGATTTTTCGGAAAAATCGTTCAACTTTGGAGAGCAGATATGAGAAAAGTATAGATGGCATAGTTATGAATTTCCACAATATTATAGTACGTTTCTTCGAGAATAAAATGATATTTCCTTTTTTTCTACGAAGGATATTTCAGATTTGGTAACGTTTTCCCCGCGAAGGTCGTTTTTTCAGAAAATTCAAATCGTTCTCATTTCTAGAATTATTATTTTATAAAAACACCAATTGCATATTCTCAATCTTCGCCCTCGAATAAGATCATAAAATTATTTTGGTCGATGAATTCGAAAATCGAATTTTTGACAATTTTTCCATACATATACTATGCATGGAAAAATTTGCGATTTTCGGCCAAAATTTTTTTTTATTGAACAATCAAATTATGTCTTTATCTTAATTCAAGGGCGTAGATTGAGAATATGCTATTATTTTTTTAATTTTTTGTAGAAGTTATAGCGATTCGATTTTTCCGAAAAATACACCTCTGCGGAAAACGGTGACAAATCTGAAATATCCTTCGTAGGGAAAAACTAAATACACCATTTTATTCTCGAAGAAACGTACTATGGTGAAAAGATCATAACAATACCATCTATACCTTTCTTATATCTGCTCTCCAAAATTGACCGATTTTTCCGAAAAAGCGCGGAATTTTCTGAATATTTTCCAAAATAATAGAGATATCAAAATTGTGATTACATATTCGTGATCTACGACCTCGAATTAATATAATGTTGATATTTCGTTAACATAGAAAGGAAAAAAATTGTTTTTTCGAACTTAGAAAAATTTAGAAAAAGGTATACCGAGATTGAAAATTATTAAAATTTCGAAAAAGGTATACCGAGAATGAAAATTATTCTAAGTCCGAAAAAAAATTTTTTTTAATCCTATACTGACGCGAGTATCAGGGTTTATTGATTCGATGACGTAGATTAAGAATATGTAATTAGAATTTCCATAACCTCGATATATTATGAAATATTCAGAAACTTCCGCGATTTTTTGGAAAAATCGGTCAACTTTGGAGAGCAGATATAAGAAAAGTATAGATGGCATAGTAATGAATTTCCACCATATTATAGTACGTTTCTTCGAGAATGAAATGATATATTTACTTTTTTCTACGAAGGATATTTCAGATTTGGTAAAGTTTTCCGTATAGGTCCTTTTTTCAGAAAATTCAAATCGTTTTCATTTCTAAAATAATTATTTCATAAAAAAACTAATTGCATATTCTCAATCTTCGCCCTCGAATTAGGTCATAAAATAATTTGGTCGATGAATTCGAAAATCGAATTTTTGACCATTTTTCCATATATGTATGGAAAAATTTGCGATTTTCAGCCAAATTTTTTTTTTTTTGAATTGATCAACCAAATTATGTCTATATATTTATTTGAGGGCGTAGATTAAGAATATGCTTTCATTTTTTTTTTTTATTTTTTGTAGAAGTTATAGCGATTTGAATTTTCCGAAAAATAGACCTTTGCGGAAAACGTTGACAAATCTGAAATATCCTTCGTAGAGAAAGAGAAAATACGCCATTTTATTCTCGAAGAAACGTACTATAATATGGTGAAAAGATCATAACTATACCATCTATACTTTTCTTATATCTCTGCTCTCCATAATTGACCGATTTTCTGAATATTTTCCAAAATAATAGAGATATCCAAATTGTAATTACAAATTCGTGATTTACGACCTCGAATTAATATATTGTGATTATTTCGTTAACATAGAAGAAAAAAAATAATTTTTTTTCGGAACTAAAAAATTTCGAATAATGTATACCGAGAATGAATATTATTCTAAGTCCAGAAAAAAATTTTTTTTCATTCTATATTGACGAAAGTATCAGGGTTCATTCATTCGATGACGTTGATCAAGAATATGTATTTAGAATTTCCATAACCTCAATATATTATGAAATATTTAGAAAATTCCGCGATTTTTCGGAAAAATCGGTCAACTTTGGAGAGCAGATATAAGAAAAGTATAGATGGCATAGTTTTGAATTCCCACCGTAATATAGTACGTTTCTTCGAGAATGAAATGGTATATTTACTTTTTTTCTACGAACGATATTTCAGATTTGGTAACGTTTTCCGCGAAGTTCCTTTGTTCGGAAAATTCAAATCGTTCTCATTTCTAAAATAATTATTTTATGAAAAAACTAATTGTATATTCTCAATCTACATCCTCGAATTGGTTCATAAAATCAATTTGGTCGATGAATTCAAAAATCTTAATTCGAGGGCGTAGATTAAGAATATGCTATTATTTTTTTTAATTTTTTGTAGAAGTTATAGTGATTTGAATTTTCCGAAAAATAGACCTTTGCGGAAAACGTTGACAAATCTAAAATATCCTTCGTAGAGAAAAAGTAGATACGCCATTTTATTCTCGAAGAAACGTACTATAATATGGTGGAAAGATCATAACTATACCATCTATACTTTTCTTATATCTCTGCTCTCCAAAATTGACCGATTTTCTGAATATTTTCCAAAATAATAGAGATATACAAATTGTAATTACATATTCGTGATCTACGACCTCGAGTTAATATAGTGTGATTATTTCGTTAACATAGAAAAAAAAAATAATTTTTTTTCGGACTTGAAAATTTCGAATAAGGTATACCGAGAATGAATATTATTCTAAGTCCAAAAAAAAAATTTTTTTCATTCTATATTGACGAAAGTATCAGGGTTTATTAATTCGATGAAGTAGATCAAGAAAATGTAATTCGAATTTCCATAACCTCAATATATTATGAAATATTCAGAAATTTCCGCGATTTTTCGGAAAAATCGTTCAAATTTGGAGAGCAGATATAAGAAAAGTATAGATGGCATAGTTATGAATTTCCACAATATTATTGTACGTTTCTTCGAGAATAAAAATGATATATTCACTTTTTTTCTACGAAGTATATTTCAGATTTGTTAACGTTTTCCGCGAAGGTTCTTTTTTCGGAAAATTCAAATCGTTCTCATTTCTAAAATAATCATTTTATAAAAAAACTAATTGCATATTCTCAATCTACATCCTCGAATTGGTTCATAAAATTAATTTGGTCGATGAATTCGAAAATCTCAATTCGAGGGCGTAGATTAAGATAATGCTATTATTTTTTTTTATTTTTTGTAGAAGTTATAGTGATTTGAATTTTCCGAAAAATAGACCTTTGCGGAAAACGTTGACAAATCTAAAATATCCTTCGTAGAGAAAAAGTAAATACGCCATTTTATTCTCGAAGAAAACGTACTATAATATGGTGGAAAGATCATAACTATACCATCTATACTTTTCTTATATCTCTGCTCTCCAAAATTGACCGATTTTCTGAATATTTTCCAAAATAATAGAGATATCCAAATTGTAATTACACATTCGTGATCTACGACCTCGAATTAATATATTGTGATTATTTCGTTAACATAGAAAAAAAAAATAATTTTTTTTCGGACTTAAAAAATTTCGAATAAGGTATACCGAGAATGAATATTATTCCAAGTCCAAAAAAAAAATTTTTTTCATTCTATATTGACGAAAGTATCAAGGTTTATTCATTCGATGACGTAGATCAAGAATATGTATTCAGAATTTCCATAACCTCAATATATTGTGAAATATTTAGAAAATTCCGCGATTTTTCGGAAAAATCGGTCAAATTTGGAGAGCAGATATAAGAAAAGTATAGATGGCATAATTATGAATTTCCACTATGATATAGAACGTTTCTTCGAGAATAAAATGATATATTAATTTTTTTCTACGAAGGATATTTCATATTTGGTATCGTTTTCCGCGAAGGTCCTTTTTTCGGAAAATTCAAATCGTTCTCATTTCTAAAATAATTATTTTATAAAAACACTAATTGCATATTCTCAATCTTCGCCCTCGAATGAGTTCATAAAATTAATTTGGTCGATGAATTCGAAAATCGAATTTTTGACAATTTTTCCATACATACAGGGTGTTTCATCATAAACTGGACAAACTCATATGACGTATAGAGAACATCGGGAGAATCAATTTTTTTCTTATGACATATTTCCCGTTTTCGAAGCATAAGGGAGATACACGGTGTTTAATGTCATTTTCGAGCGTTATTATATTGAGTGTGGTCGGTTATGTATAAGACTGGAAGTAATGGTTTCTTGTCATATCGTAGTATTTTTGGATGCTTCATTCAGAAATGGTGTAGAGCTCCGAAAAAAAAATTACAAAATGGCGGAAAACCTGCAATGTTCGTGGTTTTTTTTTTCGGTTGCCAAATTGATTTTCATTTCCTAAATTAGCACAATTTTTAAAGGATATCTGTGAAAAAATTTTTTCAAAAATCGAACACAACTTTTTTTTTACATGTCTACAGCGAAAAAAAAATTTCACTCGAAATTGATGAAATTTTTCACGATTGTACTTACTTTTATACCTAACACGAATATGAAAACAGAATCGAAAAATATCAAACGGTTTCGTTTTTACAGCCATTCAAATGTCCCGTTCGAATATCTGAAATAATAAAAAAACATGACACAGCTTGTTTTCTTAGGCCCATAATTTTTGAATTTGTATGTCGAAACATTCCAGATTGCAAAATGAATTAAAAAAAAAATCAGTGAAACTTTATTGAGAGTTGAACTCCCTACTCTGAGTTAAGTACCTATTAAAATAAATGTGGAATCTGAATTGAGACTGTTCAAAGGTTTTTAATTTTCGTTGCCAAGCAATGGCAGCTCATAGAATTAGACAGAGTATTTGAATTTAACTGAATATAATAATGCAAGTATCTTGAAACCAATTTATGCAATTTGAGTAGAAATTGGCGGTTAATACTTCCCAGATATTAATGGCATGACATTATTGCGGAAATTTCTACGAATAATTCCACAATTTCACAAACGCAACAAAAAAACCTATCAGTATAAAATTTATTCATAATTCGTTCTCAAAAATATTGCCATTTCTCCGGATACACTTTCTCGACCTTTTCGCCACACTATCCACCGCTGAACGAACCATTTCCGGGTTTCGGCGAATCTCTTCGGCGGCTGATTCGATTCTTTGAATCAGTTCTTCTCTCGAAGTCACTGGAGCTCGCTTATCATAAACAAGACTCTTCATATGACCCCAGAAATAAAAATCCATAGGTGTAAGATCTGGAGAACGAGGAGGCCATGCGACAGGTCCCAATCGGACGATCCATCGGCGAGGGTATTGAGAGTCTAAAAATTCTCGTACACTCCTCACTGTGTGAGCAGGGCAACCATCATGCTGGTACCATATTCCTTGAAAGTGACTCAAAGGAATATCTTCCAATAGATCTGGCAGAGTTTCCCTCAAAAATTGATTATAGCCATTTCCAGTCAATGTTTCAGGAAGAATGTACGGTCCTACAATGAATCCATCCTTCATTCCCCCTCAGAGTAGGGAGTTCAACTCTCAATAAAGTTTCACTGTTTTTTTTTAATTCATTTTGCAATCTGGAATGTTTCGACATACAAATTCAAAAATTATGGGCCTAACAACACAAGCTGTGTCATGTTTTTTTATTATTTCAGATATTCGAACGGGACATTTGAATGGCTGTAAAAACGAAACCGTTTGATATTTTTCGATTCTGTTTTCATATTCGTGTTAGGTATAAAAGTAAGTACAATCGTGAAAAATTTCATCAATTTCGAGTGAAATTTTTTTTTCGCTGTAGACATGTAAAGAAAAAGTTGTGTTCGATTTTTGAAGAAATTTTTTCACAGATATCCTTTAAAAATTGTGCTAATTTAGGAAATGAAAATCAATTTGGCAACCGAAAAAAAAAATCACGAACATTGCAGGTTTTCCGCCATTTTGTAATTTTTTTTTCGGAGCTCTACACCATTTCTGAATGAAGCATCCAAAAATACTACGATATGACAAGAAACCATTACTTCCAGTCTTATACATAACCGACCACACTCAATATAATAACGCTCGAAAATGACATTAAACACCGTGTATCTCCCTTATGCTTCGAAAACGGGAATGTCATGAGAAAAAAATTATTCTCCCGATGTTCTCTATACGTCATATGAGTTTGTCCAGTTTATAATGAAACACCCTGTATATGCATGGAAAAATTTGCGATTTTCGGCCAAAATTTTTTTTATTGATCAACCAAATTATGTCTATATCTTAATTCGAGGGCGTAGATTGAGAATATGCTATTATTTTTTTTTTAATTTTTTGTAGAAGTTATAGCGATTCGATTTTTCCGAAAAATACACCTTTGCGGAAAACGGCGACAAATCTGAAATATCCTTCTTAGAGAAAAACTAAATACACCATTTTATTCTCGAAGAAACGTATTATGATATGGTGAAAAGATCATAACTATACCATCTATACTTCTCTTATATATTATATATATTATTTCAGATTTGGAAACGTTTTCCGCGAGGTTCCTTTTTTCGGAAAATTCAAATCGTTCTCATTTCTAAAATAATTATTTTATAAAGAAACTAATTGCATATTCTCAATCTACGCCTTTGAATTAGTTCATAAAATTAATTTGGTCGATGTATTCGAAAATCGAATTTTTGACAATTTTTCCATACATGGAAAAATTTGCGATTTTCGGCCAGATTTTTTTTTATTGATCAACCAAATTATGTCTATATCTTAATTCGAGGGCGTTGTCAGGAATATGCTATTATTTTTTTTTTTTATTTTTTGTAGAAGTTATAGCGATTTGAATTTTCCGAAAAATAGACCTTTGCGGAAAACGTTGACAAATCTGGAATATCCTTCGTAGAGAAAAACTAAATACACCATTTTATTCTCGAAGAAACGTACTATAATATGGTGAAAAGATCATAACTATGCCATCCATACTTTTCTTATATCTGCTCTCCAAAATTGACCGATTTTTCCGAAAAATCGCGGAATTTTCTGAATATTTTCCAAAATAATAGGGATATCCAAATTAAAATTACATATTCGTGATCTATGAATTCGAATTAATATAATATAGTTATTTCGTTAAGATAGAAGAAAAAAAAATTGTTTTTTTCGGACTTAGAAAAATAATGGTATATTAACGTTTTCCGCGAAGGTCCCTTTTTCGGCGGGAAATTCAAATCGTTCTCATTTCTGGAATAATTATTTTATAAAAAAACTTCTTGCATATTCTTAATCTACGCCCTCGAATTAGTTTATTAAATCAATTTGGTCGATGAATTCGAAAATGGAATTTTTGACAATTTTTCCATACATTATTATTGTATGGAAAAATTTGCGATTTTCGGCCAAATTTTTTTTTTTGAATTGATCAACCAAATTATGTCTATATCTCAATTCGAGGGCGTAGATTTAGAATATGCTTTTAGTTTTTTTTTTAATTTTTTGTAGAAGTTATAGCGATCTGAATTTTAAGAAAAATAGACCTTTGCCGAAAACGTTGACCAATCTGAAATTTCCTTCGTAGAAAAAAAGTAAATACACCATTTCATTCTCGAAGAAACGTACTACAATATGGTGAAAAGATCATGAAGATCATAAAAAACCCTTGTAAGACCACACCTTGATTATGCTTCAGTGGTTTGGATGCCATTAACCATAAGTCGTATTGACATGATTGAGAAAGTTCAGAAAAGATTTCTTCGCTATTTATACCTGAAAAAATACAATGAGTATCCTTTCATGAAGTCGTATATTTTAATGTTGGAAGATTTCGATATGTGCACATTGGTTGATAGACGCAAGTGCAACGCAGTTCTTTCCATGTTCAAGATTTTAAAATATTTAACATTTCAAGATTGTAATTTGATTGATCTTGTCAAATTTAAAGTACCTAATTTATATCTGAGGCTTAGAAGTAGGGAAACTTTTCATGTATCACCAGGTAGTTTATCTCCTATTAATAAAATGATGCTTGTATGCAATGAGTTGATTGAGAAATTTGACTTAGATCTATTCAATACTAGTTTGGGAAATGTGAGAAGATTGTTCTCTTAGGTTAAGTAGTTGATAGTGGTTTTGTGTTGTTCTGCATATGTAATTACCTTCTTGGGTATATGTGTGGAAATAAAATAAAATAAAAATAAAAATAAAGATCTCCAAAGTTGACCGATTTTTCCGAAAAATCGCGGAATTTTCTAAATATTTTTCAAAATGATAGAGATATCCAAATTGTAATTACATATTCGTGATCTACGAACTCGAATGAATATCATATAATTATTTCATTAACGTAGAAAGAAAAAATTTCGAAAAAGGTATACCGAAAATGAAAATTATTGTTAGTCCGAAAAAGGGGCGTAGATTAAGAATATGCTATAAGTTTTTTTTTTAATTTTTTGTAGAAATTATAGCGATTTGAATTTTCCGAAAAATAAACCTTTGCGGAAAACGTTGACAAATCTGAAATATCCTTCGTAGAGAAAAAGTGAATACACAATTCCGCGATTTTTCGGATATCCAGATTGTAATTACATATTCGTGATGTACAACCTCCAATTAATATCATATAATTATTTCCTCAACGTAGAAAGAAAAATAATTTTTTTTTCGGATTTTGAAAAATTTCGAAAAAGGTATACCGAAAATGAAAATTATTCTAGGTCCGTAAAAAAAAATTTTTTTCTTCCTATATTGACGAAAGTATCAGGGTATATTAAGTCGATGACGTAGATTAAGAATATGTAATTACAATTTCCATAACCTCAATATTTCATGAAATATTCAGAAAATTCCGCGATTTTTCGGAAAAATCGGTCAACTTTGAAGAGCAGATATAAGAAAAGTATAGATGGCATAGTTATGAATTTTCACCATATTATAGTATGTTTGTTCGAGAATAAAATGGTATATTTATTTTATTTTTACGAAGGATATTTTAGATTTGGTAACGATTTCCGCGAAGGTCCTTTTTTCGGAAAATTCAAATCGTTCTCATTTCTAAAATATTTATTTTATAAAAAAACTAATTGTATATTATTAATCTACGTTCTCAAATTATTTCATAAAATCGATTTGGTCGATGAATTCGAAAATCGAATTTTTGACAAAATTTCCATAAGTATGGAAGAATTTGCGATTGTCGGCCGAATTTTTTTTTAATTGATCAACCAAATTATGTATATCTTAATTCGAGGGCGTAGATTAAGAATATGCTATTAGTTTATTTTTAATTTGTTTTTGAAGTTATAGTGATTTGAATTTTCCGAAAAATAGACCTTTGCGGAAAACGTTGACCAATCTGAAATATCCTTCGTAGAAAAGAAGTGAATAAACCATTTTATTCTCGAAGAAACGTACTATAATATGGTGAAAAAATCATGACTATACCATCTATACTTTTCTTATATCTGCTCTCCAAACTTGACCGATTTCTCCGAAAAATCGCGGAATTTTCTGAATTAGTTATGATCTTTTCACCATATCATAGTACGTTTCTTCGAGAATGAAATGGTATATTCACTTTTTTTCTACGAAAGATATTTTAGATTTGGTAACGTTTTTCGCGAAGGTCTTTTTTCCGGAAAATTCAAATCGTTCTCATTTCTAAAATAATTATTTTATAAAAAAACTAATTGCATATTCTTAATCTACGCTCTCGAATTAGTTTATGAAATCAATTTGGTCGATGAATTCGAAAATCGAATTTTCGACAATTTTTTCCATACATATATGGAAAAATTTGCGATTTTCGTCCAAATTTTTTTTTGAATTGATCTACCAAATTATGTCTATATCTTAATTCGGAGGAATAGATTGAGAATATGCTATTAGTTTTTTCAAAAAAATTTTTGTAGAAGTTATAGCGATTTAAATTTTCCGTAAAATAGACCTTTGCGGAAAACTTTGACAAATCTAAAATATCCTTCGTAGAGAAAAAGTGAATACACCATTTTATTCTCGAAGAAACGTACTATAGTATGGTGAAAAGATCATAACTATTTGGCCAGTCAATAAAGCCTCTGAATCGTAAGTAATTAGCAACAGCGTAATTTTTTGATATGTGGGGACGGTAGAACATGAAGGTATAAAATTTTTTTACACTCTGGGGGGAACGCTAGGGATTAAAACGGATGAAAAAGGTTTTTTGTTCATAACTTCAGGAAAAAATTTGTTCGTGGGTAGAAACTTTGAAGGATGGCGTAATAAATAATTATCAATCTTGTATAAAAATTTCCACCTTTTTTGTTCGATGCAAAATTTTTTATTAATGAACAAGTACAATTTTTCAAATAACATGGTAAAAAAATTCTGACAAGGTGAGAAAGTTAATACAAAGTTGTTTATGATAGATTCATTCAGTTACTGAAGTTTCTACCTTTTTTGACCAGTTGAAAAGCTGAAAAAAGCCACGAGATTGCCTCGGAGCCTATCGAGGCGTTCAGCGCGCGATCAGAGGATCGCGATAAAGACTCAGGTACTAAAATGGCATGGAGAACCCGAAAATGTTATGCTACGTAATAATTTCGCTCGAGCGGGATTGAATACTCAGTCTCTGCGCCATTCTCAATCATTAGAAGGAATCAATATCGAGTGGATCAATGTGATTCCGGGAATATTTCAGTGAATATACAAAAATACGTACTTATTTTTCTTTCAAGTATCAAATTAAGCGTATTGAATATTTGCGTTTTGTACGAATTTTTTTTCAGTAGGCTATATGAGAATATTCAAACACTGGATTCATCATACAAAAACTTTAAGAAGTTATTACATATGAAAAAACAACTTTTATTTCAGTTTTGACAACGTATCAACAATTAACCAACTTCTTCGCTATTCGATTCGCCTTTTCTTCCTCGTGGAAGGTCTAGGTGAACTGGAATCATCAAGCGATACGTCATTCTGAGGTTCTTCAAGGGTTTTTTTGCTCATCTGGTTCTGCCTCGATGTCTTCAGAATCAAGAAACTCATCTTGCGGTTCACCATTTTGATCATTTTCGGCATTGAAGATGCTTTCTCGAACTGATTCTATCTCAATATCATCCTCTATTTCATCAAATTCAATAAGCTTGGCGTTTGTACACGTTTGTCCATGACAAGAGTAGCAAATTTCGGAGCATTTTAGTCCAGCTTTTCTACAGCCGCATAATCGCCCGCATTCTTTTCCGCATTTTCAGGATACCAGTTTCAGCAGTTCGTCTGGAGCAGGCTCCAGTGTTGTCAATATCGGACTTTGCCCATTAGGATCTCGTTTCCAGCCCCATAATGTAGCTGGTACGTTTCGCCCTATAAAGGACTAATAACGTTAAGACAGATATTGTTAACAAGCAGTCAAAGAAAAATGAAAAAAAACTTTTTTAGATGATAAGATTCAATTAGATCTCAACTCACCCATCGACTGCTGGACCTGATGTTAAAGGCGATACGAATGTTGTGCTGCGGCTGCTTTGGTAGGTGGTAATCCATCAATGTTGAATTTGCTCTTTGTTATAGAACGTGCGAATCCTTAGTACCGTAGGTCGTCCAAGCATTTGAGCGATTTCCCTCCATACATTCTAGCCATGATTTTTTTTCTGGCATCGGCAATGATGACTGGGTCTGCGTTGGCAATCTTGAAGCAGACGAGGGCTGGACGGATGTCTTTATGTTTGGCAACAAGGGACGTCAATCCTTTTTTTCCTCGATTGAAAAGAGATGAGGTTGTATCACATCCAGTAAATGCGTGGCACGTCAGAATGTACGGTCATAGTTTTGTCTTTCAGACTGTCACTGGAATATACATGTTTCGAGGAGTTTCCCTTTCCGGGCTTCATAAAGTAGACATTGCGTTCCATTTCTTCCGCGCCAGTTCATACAACGAGCAAGTCGACATCTTCTCCTACAATGACGACTTTCTCGTAGACTGAAGATAGATTTAGAGCAGTTGCAACGATCAATGTATCAGCATCTTCGTTGCTTTGTATAGCATTGTATCCAGTATGTTGCAGTTTTGACATCAACAAAGTTATTAATTTGGCCTTGTGCTTGTCGTTTGACTCTTGGCTTGTTGTTGATGGCATGGATTCGCCTATAAACACATCAACTGAGAGAGTTCTTATTTGACGTAGACGTTCTGCAGTTTTCGTACCCCTGGCTGTGACGTCTTCTGGAAACACGTCAAAAACAACGGTGACACGATCGCCACAATGTTTCCGAATATAGTTGATGTATTTTTTGCAAATTTCACCGTACACATCGCCACTCCTCCATATAACTTTATGTATCAAGTGTCCACCATCGATAACATATTGTACATCCCCTGAAGTGACATTGTCGTCAGTCGGAGTGAACAGATCATAAAGAACAGATTTTTTGCTCTTTCGCATGACACTTTCATAGAAAAGAGATGGAGGGTAAGGAGCAATCTCATAAGCGAAGAAACCTCAAAGCTGCTGCTGAGATTCCGTGGTAAAAGAAATCCGTTGGAACAGTAAAATTGGATCAACAGGAACGACTGTATCAACGATTTTTAAGGACGATATTACAGCTGATAAAGAAAGCACACATTTTTCACGAGAGAAGTATATGTCCTTCCATTCCGATGGGCCGAGCTTTGTGACAATTTATTTCATCTCCCAAACTACACCAGTGCTCAAAGAGACGATTCTATCCAAAACAGGAATAGGATCATGACTGCCAAACCATCGTAGAAGCTCCTGAACGTCTGCGTGGTCCCTGTTTTGACGAGTGAGCCTAGCGTCAATGTGCTGCTCTGAGTTTGAAGATTTAATGCCCACAAACATAACAGGCATTCCTAATTCTTCCAACTCCTTGTTTTTTCACACGGGCAACTGCTTTCCTGGACAACAAATCACCACAGAAAACACACACTTCCACGTATGCCATCTTTACTGCGACTAAATACGAAACTATTCCAAATGATGCACAAGAACCGACTGATCAGGCACTTCTTCCACTGTCACCCTCTTCAAGGAAACGAACAAACGAAGTGCGCAGAATTTTGAAACCTCAATAAAAAAATTTTGAGCTTGCAACAACCGAGATCTACAGGCAATATGTAAACAAACTTGGACAAATCTCATTGATCTGGTCGGACATCTGCATCTTTTTTTTTAAATAACCTACCTGTGTATTTACGAGATAGCCGAAAATATTCGAAATATTTTCAAATCCAATGTCCCACCCGTGTATCAAAACAGGTTCAAGCACCCTTGGTCCTCGATATTCAAAATTTCAAATGCTTTGGAAAAATCGGGTATCGTAAAAATATAAGTTTATAATATGACTAGCGATAACAAATCATGGGACCCTATACAGAGACGTTCTCCATGCCATTTCTATACCTGAGGCTTCATCGCGATCCCCTGATCGCGCGCCGAGCGCCTCGATAGGCTCCGAGGCAATCTCGTGGCTGCTTCCAGCTTTTCCACTGGTCAAAAAAGTTGGAAACTTCAGTAACTGAATGATCCTATCATAAACAACTTTGTATTAACTTTCCCACCTTGTCAGAATTTTTTTACTGATTTACTGATTTACTGTTATTTAAAAAATTGTACTTTTTCATTAATAAAAAATTTTGCATCGAACAAAAAAGGTGGAAATTTTTATACAAGATTGATAATTATTTATTACACCATCCTTCAAAATTTCTACCCCGAACAATTTTTTTCGCGAAGTTATGAACAAAAAACCTTTTTCACCCCTTTTAACCCCTAGCGTTCCCCCCCAGAGGGTAGAAAAATTTTATTCTTTCATGTTTTACCGTGCCCACCAACATATCAAAAAATTACGCTGTTGCTAATTACTTGTGATTTAGAGGCTTTATTGACTGGCCTACTATACCATCTATACTTTTCTAATATCTGCTCTCCAAAAATGACCGATTTTTCCGAAAAATTGCGGAATTTTCTGAATATTTTCCAAAATAATAGAGATATCCGAATTGTTATTACATATTCGTGATCTACGTCCTCGAATTGATGTAATATAATTATTTTGTCAATAAAGAAAGAAAAATTTTTTTTTTCCGGACCTAAGAAAATTTCGAAAAAAGATATAACAATGATGAAAATTGTATGGAAATATTTGCGATCTTGGGCCAAATTTTTTTTTATAATTGATCGACCAGATTAAGTTTATAACTTAATTCGAGGGCGTAGATTGAGAATATGCTATAAGTTTTTTTTTTTTAATTTTGTGTAGAAGTTATAGCGATTTGAATTTTCCGAAAAATAGACCTTCGCGGAAAACGTTACCAAATCTAAAATATCCTTCGTAGAAAAAAGGTGAATGTACCATTTCATTCTCGAAGAAACGTACTATATTATGGTGAAAATACCATAACTATGCCATCCATACTTTTCTTATATCTGCTGTCCAAAGTTGACCGATTTTTCCGAAAAATTGAGGAATATTTGGAATATTTTCCAAAATAATGGAGATATCCTAATTAGAATTACCTATTCGTGATCTTCGTCCTCGAATTAATATAATATAATTATTTCGTTAATAAAGAAAGAAGAAAACTTTTTTTCCGGACTTAGAAAAATTTCGAAAAAGATATAATAATAATAATATAATATAGAATTGTATGGAAATTATTGCGATTTTCGGCCGAATTTTGTTTTTGAATTGATCGACCAAATAAAGTTCATAACTTACTTCGAGGGCGTAGATTAAGAATATGCTATAAGTTTTTTTTATTAATTTTTTGAAAAAGTTATAGCGATTTGAATTTTCCGAAAAATAGACCTTCGCGGAAAACATTACCAAATCTAAAATATGCTTCGTAGAAAAAAAGTAGATATACCATTTCATTCTCGAAGAAACGTAATATGGTGAAAAGATCATAACTATGCCATCTATACTTTTCTTATATCTGCTCTCCAAAAGTGATCGATTTTTCCGAAAAATCGCGGAATTTTCTAAATATTTTCCGAAATAATCGAGATATCCGAATTGTAATCACATATTCGTTATCTACGACCTCGCATTAATATGAGATAATTATTTCGTTAATATAAAAAAAAAAAATTTTTTTTTTTTGGATTGATCGACCAAATTAAGTTTATAACTTAAGTCGAGGTCGTAGATCAAGAATATGCTATAAGTTTTTTTTATTAATTTTTTGAAGAAGTTATAGCGATATGAATTTTCCGAAAAATAGACCTTTTCGGAAAACGTTGACAAATCTAAAATTTGCTTCGTGGAAAAAAAGTAGATATACCATTTCATTCTCGAAGAAACGTACTATAATATGGTGAAAAGATCATAACTATGCCATCTATACTTCTCTTATATCTGCTCTCCAAAATTGACCGATTTTTCCGAAAAATCGCGGAATTTTCTAAATATTTTCCAAAATAATGGAGATGTCCGAATTGTAATTACATATTCGTTATCTACGACCCCGAATTAATATGAGATAATTATTTCGTTAATAAAGAAAGAAAAAATTTTTTTTTTGGATTGATCGACCAAATTGAGTTTATAACTTAATTCGAGGTCGTAGATTAAGAATATGCTATAAGTTTTTTTTATTAATTTTTTGAAGAAGTTATAGCGATTTGAATTTTCCGAAAAATGGACCTTTGCGGAAAACGTTGACAAATCTAGAATATCCTTCGAAGAAAAAAGGTAAATGTACCATTTTATTCTTCAAAAAACGTTCTATAATAAGGTGAAAAGATCATGACTCCATCTATACTTTTCTTATATCTGCTCTCCAAAGTTGACCGATTTTTCCGAAAAATTGAGGAATTTTCTGAATATTTTCCAAAATAATGGAGATATCCGAATAAGAATTATTTATTCGTGATCTACGTCCTCGAATTAATATAAAATAATTATTTCGTTGATAAAAAAAGAAAAAAAAAATTTTTCCGGACTTAAAAAAATTTCGAAAAAGATATAAAATAATAATAATATGATATAGAATTGTATGGAAAGATTTGCGATTTTCGGCCGAATTTTGTTTTCAAATTGATCGACCAAATTAAGTTTATATTTTAATTCGAGGGCGTAGATTAAGAATATGCTATAAGTTTTTTTTTTTATTTTTTGTAGAAGTTATAGCGATTTGAATTTTCCGACAAATAGACCCACGCGGAAAACGTTACCAAATATAAAATATGCTTCGTAGGAAAAAAGTAGATATACCATTTCATTCTCGAAGAAACGTACTATAATATGGTGAAAAAATCATAACAATGCCATCTATACTTTTCTTATATCTGCTATCCAAAATTGACCGATTTTTCCGAAGAATCGCGGAATTTTCTGAAAATTTTCCAAAATAATGGAGATATCCGAATTGTAATTACATATTCGTTATCTACGACCCCGAATTAATATGAGATAATAATTTCGTTAATATAGAAAGAAAAAATTTTTTTTTTTGGATATATCGACCAAATTAAGTTTATAACTTAATTCGAGGTCGTAGATTAAGAATATGCAATAAGATTTTTTTTTAAATTTCTTGTAGAAATTATAGCGATTTGAATTTTCCGAAAAATGGACCTTCGCGGAAAACGTTACCAAATCTGAAAAATGCTTCGTAGAAAAAAGGTAGATATACCATTTCATTCTCGAAGAAACGAACTATAATATGGTGAAAAGGTCATAACTATGCCATCTAAACTTTTTTTATATCTGCTCTCCAAAATTGACCGATTTTTTCGAAAAATCGCGGACTTTTCTAAATATTTTCCAAAATAATGGAGATATCCGAATTGTAATTACATATCCTTGAATTCGATTGTCTGCGGTGTAGAAGTGTTGCTGTTCGCTCCGTGATAAATCGAATTTTCCAAAGTAGTTAACGGTTGAAATTGAGTTAAACTTAGTTCAGATTAGTCCGTAGTGTCTGTAGATCACTGATACGTAATTTTTGTGCCGCCGAATCATGTCCAAAAGTTGCAAAGTTTGTAAACAACAAGTGGGACGCAAGAATCCGGGTCTCGAATGTTCCGGTTTTTTTGAACGATCTTATCACAGGGCATGTTTATCATTATCTCCTGAAAGATTTCAAGCATTGCGATCGGAGGGAGTCACCTGGGTATGTCCCGACTGTCGCGGTGCGGGGTCTCCCACAGCGGCGTCCCTGCCTGCGGTTCAGGCGAGTCCGCCGATTCAATTCGCGGGAGCTGAAGGGGTCGACTTGGCGGCTGCTATCGTCGCAATTAGGGCTGATCTTCGTGGGATACGTATGCAGCAGTCGGAACTGATGACTTCTGTCAATTTCTGTTCCAACAAGATCACTGATTTTGAAGCCCAGCTATTAGAAATGAAGAAGAACACCTCGAAAATTGATGTCATTATGGCCGAAAATAGGAAGTTGAGAACAGAACTGGATCAGATGAATATGAGGCTCAACGGCCTTGAGCAAATGTCTCGAATTAACAACTTGGAAATTGTAGGAATCCCAGAGAGAGAAAATCAAAATCTTTTACAAATAGTAGAGAAAATATCTCAAGTAGTAGACAGCAAGTTGGACGTTGCTGATATCGACTGCGTACATAGAGTCCCTTTGAACAAAAACGGCACCAGCCAAATAAAGAATATTGTGGTAAAACTGCACTCGAGAAGAAAGAAGGAAGATCTGATGGCCGCATTCAAACAGTCAAAACGAAACACTTAATCAAATTCTCTGAAGATTGAAGGTGTTTCGGAACAAATATTCATCAACGAACATCTGACAATCCAAAATAAACTCCTATTCGAGGAGGCTAGAGAAATAGCGAAAGCTAAGCAATACAATGGGTTAAACATCGCAATATATATATGAGGAAAGACAATAATTCTCAAATACTGCAAATATAATATAATATATTTTTCGGACTTAAAATAATTTTCATTCCCGGTATACCTTTTTCGAAATTTTTCTTAGTCCGGGAAAATAAATTATTTTTCTTTCTATGTTGACGAAATGATTATATTATATTAATTCGAGATCGTAGATCACGAATATCTCTATTATCTTGGAAAATATTCAGAAAATTCCGCGATTTTTCGGAAAAATCGGTAAATTTTGGAGAGCAGATATAAGAAAAGTATAGATGTTATAGTTATGATCTTTTCACCATATCATGGTACGTTTTTTCGAGAATGAAATGGTACATTTACCTTTTTTCTACGAAGCATATTTTAGATTTGGTAACGTTTTCCGCGTAGGTCTATTTTTAGGAAAATTCAAATCGCTATAACTTCTACAAAAAATAAAAAAAAAACTTATAGCATATTCTTACTCTACGCCCTTGAATTGAGTTATGAACTTAATTTGGTCGATCAATAAAAAAAAAATTTGGCCGAAAATCGCAAATTTTTCCATACATGGAAAAATTGTCAGAAATTCGATTCATCGACCAAATAAATTTTATGAACTAAATCGAGGGCGTAGATTGAGAATATGCAATTAGTTTTTTTATAAAATAATCATTTTAGAAATGAGAACGATTTGAATTTTCCGAAAAAAGGACCTTCGCAGAAAACGTTACCAAATCTGAAACATCCTTCGTAGAAAAAAAGTAAATATAACATTTTGTTCTCGAAGAAACGTACTATAATATGGTGGAAATTCATAACTATGCCATCTATACTCTTCTCATATCTCCTTCCCAAAGTTGACCGATTTTTCCGAAAAATCGCGGAATTTTCTAAATATTTCATAATATATTGAGGTTATGGAAATTCTAATTACATATTCTTGATCCACATCATCGAATTGATAAACCCTGATGCTTTCGTCAATACAGGATGAAAAAAACTTTTTTTTTCGGACTTAAAATAATTTTCATTCTCGATATACCTTTTTCGAAATTTTTTTAAGTCCGAGAAAAAAAATTATTTTGCTTTCTATGTTAACAAAATAATTATATTATATTAATTCGAGATCGTAGATCACGAATATCCCTATTATCTTGGAAAATATTCAGAAAATTCCGCGATTTTTCGGAAAAATCGGTCAATTTTGGAGAGCAGATATAAGAAAAGTATAGATGGTATAGTTATGATCTTTTCACCATATTATAGTACGTTTCTTCGAGAATGAAATGGTGTATTCATTTTTTCTCTACGAAGGATATTTCAGATTGAAATTGAAATTTGAGTAATTCGTGAATTACTTGAAAGTGCGAAAAATGTGGTGTGGCTTTTTGCTTGAATAAAAACAATAATTGTTTCAAAAATTTCCACAGACAGTAGTCCGTATGTTTTCATGTTCATGTTTTATTCAAACCAAATTTGTGGAATTTAGCCATCTGGCAACAAACAAAACTTTTTTACATAGTAAATGAAATTTTATAGTTGGATTTTTTTTATTATTTTTCTGTTATTTCCCACTGATTTACCAGGAGAATGAGCTTTTCGGAACTCAAAAATAAAAAATCGTGCATTTAAGGTTTAATTCCAGATCGTAGATCACGAACATGTAATAACAATTTGGATATCTCTATTATTTTGGAAAATATTCAGAAAATTCCGCGAATTTTCGGAAAAATCGGTCAATTTTGGAGAGCAGATATAAGAAAAGTATAGATGGTATAGTTATGATCTTTCCACCATATTATAGTACCTTTCTTCGAGAATGAAATGGTGTATTTACTTTTTCTCTACGAAGGATATTTTAGATTTGTCAACGTTTTCCGCGAAGGTCTATTTTTCGGAAAATTCAAATCGCTATAACTTCTACAAAAAAAAAAAAATTATGGCATATTCTTGATCTACGCCCTCGGATTGAGATATAGACATGATTTGGTTGATCAATTCGAAAAAAAATTTTGGCCGAAAATCGCAAATTTTTCCATTCATATATGGAAAAATTGTCAAAAATTCGATTTTCGAATTCATCGACCAAATTAATTTTGTGAACTATTTCGAGGGCGTAGATTGAGAATATGTAATTAGTTTTTTTACAAAATGATTATTTTGGAAATGAGAATGATTTGAATTTTCCGATAAAAGGACCTTCGCGGAAAACGTTACCAAATCTGAATTATCCTTCGTAGAAAAAAAGTAAATATACCATTTCATTCTCGAAGAAATGAACTATGATATGGTGGAAATGCATAAATTTGCCATCTATACTTTTTTTATATCCGCTCTTCAAATTTGACCGATTTTTCCGAAAAATCGCAGAATTTTCCAAATATTTCATAATATATCGAGGTTATGGAAATTCTAATTACATATTCTTAATCTACGTCATCGAATTAATAAACCCTGATACTTTCGTCAATTTAGGATGAAAAAAAATTTTTTTTTTGGCTTAGAATAATTTTCATTCTCGATTTGAATTTTCCGAAAGAAGGACCTTCGCGGAAAACGTTACCAAATCTGAGATATCCTTCGTAGAAAAAAAGTAAGTATACCATTTCATTCTCGAAGAAACGTACTATGATATGGTGGAAATTCATAACTATGCCATCTTTACTTTTCTTATATCTGCTCTCCAAAATTGGTTATAGAATGAAAAAAAATTTTTTTTTTTGGACTTAAAATAATTTTCATTCTCGGTATACCTTTTTTGAAATTTTATAAGTCCAAAAAAAAAAAAATATTTTTCTTTCTATGTTAGGGAAATAATTATTTTATATTAATTCGAGGTCGTAGATCACGAGAATGTAATAACAATTTGGTAAATATTCAGAAAATTTCTCGATTTCTCGGAAAAATCGGTCAATTTGGGAGAGCAGATATGAGAAAAGTATGGATGGTATAGTTATGATCTTTTCACCATATTATGGTACGTTTCTTCGAGAATAAAATGGTGTATTTACTTTTTCTCTACGAAGGATATTTTAGATTTGTCAACGTTTTCCGCAAAGGTCTATTTTTCGGAAAATTCAAATCGCTATAACTTCTACAAAAAATACAAAAAAAAATAAAAGCATATTCTGAATCTACGCCTCCGAATTAAGATATAAACATTATTTGGTTGATCAATTAAAAAAAAAATTCTGGCCGAAAATCGCAAATTTTTCCATACATGGAAAAATTGTCAAAAATTCGGTTTTCGAATTCATCGATCAAATTAATTTGATGAACTGATTCGAGGGCGTAGATTGAGAATATGCGATTAGTTTTTTTAAAAAATAATTATTTTAGAAATGAAAACGATTTGAATTTTCTGAAAAAAGGACCTTCGCGGAAAACGTTACCAAATCTGAAATATCCTTCGTAGAAAAAAAGTGAATATACCATTTCATTATCGAAGAAACGTACTATAATATGGTGGAAGTTCATAACTCTGCCATTTATACTTTTCTTATATCTGCTCTCCAAAGTGGACCGATTTTTCCAAAAAATCGCGGAATTTTCTAAATATTTCATAATATATTGAGGTTATGGAAATTCTAATTAAATATTCTTAATCTACGTCATCGAATAAATGAATTCTGATGCTTTCGTCAATATAGGATGAAAAGAATTTTTTTCTCGGACTTACAATAAATTTCATTCTCGGTAAACCTTTTTCGAAATTTTTCCAAGTCCGAGAAAAAAAACTATTTTTCTTTCTATGTTGACGAAATGATTGAATTATAATAATTCCAGGTCGGAGATCACGAATATGTAATTAAAATTTGGATATCTCTATTATTTTGGAAAATATTCAGAAAATTCCTCGATTTTTCGGAAAAATCGGTCAATTTTGGAGAGCAGATATGAGAAAAGTGTAGATGGTATAGTTATGATCTTTTCACTATATCATAGTACGTTTCTTCGAGAATGAAATGGTGTATTTACTTTCTATCTACGAAAGATATTTTAGATTTGTCAACGTTTTCCGCAAAGGTCTATTTTTCAGAAAATTCAAATCGCTATAACTTCTAAAAACAATTAAAAAAAAATTATAGCATATTCTTAATCTACGCCCTCGAATTAAGATATAGACATGATTTGGTTGATCAATTAAAAAAAAAAAATTTGGCCGAAAATCGCAAATTTTTCCATACATGGAAAAATTGTCAAAAATTCAATTTTCGAATTCATCGACCAAATTAATTTTATGAACTTATTCGAGGGCGTATATTGAGAATATAGAATTAGTTTTTTTTTTCAAAAATTCTTTCAGAAATGAGAACGATTTGTATTTTCCGAAAAAAGAACCTTCGCGGAAAACGTGACCAAATCTGAAATATCCTTCGTAGAAAAGAAGTAAATATACCATTTCATTCTCGAAGAAACGTACTATAATATGGTGGAAATTTATAAATATGCCATCTCTACTTTTCTTATATCTGCTCTCCAAAATGGACTGATTTTTCCGAAAAATCGCGGAATTTTTTAAATATTCCATGATATATCGAGGTTATGGAAATTCTAATTACATATTCTTGATCTACGTCATCGAATTGATAAACCCTGATACTTTCGTCAATATAGAATGAAGAAACATTTTTTTTTTGTACTCAGAATAATTTTCATTCTCGGTATACTTTATTCGAAATTTTTTAAGTCCAAAAAAAAATTATTTTTCTTTCTATGTTAACGAAATGATTATTTTTCATTAATTCGAGGTCGTACATCACGAATATGTAATTACAATTTGAATATCTCCATTATTTTGGAAAATATTCAGGAAATTCTGCGATTTTTCGGAAAAATCGGTCAATTTTGGAGAGCAGATATAAGAAAAGTATAGATGGTATAGTTATGATCATTTCACCATATCATAGTACGTTTCTCCGAAAATGAAATGGTGTATTTACTTTTTCCCAACGAAGGATATTTCAGATTTGTCAACGTTTTCCGCAAAGGTCTATTTTGCGGAAAATTCAAATCGCTATATCTTCTACAAAAAAAAAAAAAAAATTATGGCATATTTTTAATCTACGCCCTCGGATTAAGATATAGACATAATTTGGTTGATCAATTCGAAAAAAAAATTTTGGCCGAAAATCGCAAATTTTTCCATACATGGAAAAATTGTCAAAAATTCGATTTTCGAATTCATCGACCAAATTGATTTTATGAAGAATTCGAGGGCGTAGATTGAGAATATGCAATTAGTTTTTTTATAAAATAATTATTTCAGAAATGAGAACGATTTGAATTTTCCGAAAAAAGGACCTTCGCGGAAAACGTTACCAAATCTGAAATATCCTTCGTAGCAAAAAAGGAAATATACTATTTTATTCTCGAAGAAACGTACTATAATATGGTGGAAATTCATAATTATGCCATCTATACTTTTCTCATATCTGCTCTCCAAATTTGACCGATTTTTCCGAAAAATCGAGGAATTTTCTAAATATTTCATAATATATTGAGGTTATGGAAATTCTAATTACATATTCTTGATCCACGTCATCGAATTAATAAACCCTGATGCTTTCGTCAATACAGGATGAAAAAAATTTTTTTTTTTCGGACTTAAAATAATTTTCATTCCCGGTATACCTTTTCCGAAATTTTTCCAAGTCCGAGAAAAAAAAAAGTTTTTCTTTCTATGTTGACGAAATAATTATATTATATTAACTCGAATATGTAATTTCAATTTGGATATCTCTATTATTTTAGAAAATATTCAGAAAATTCCGCAATTTTTCAGAAAAATCGGTCAATTTTAGAGAGCAGATATAAGAAAAGTATAGACGGTATATTTATGATCTCTTTACCATATTATAGAACGTTTCTTCGAGAATAAAATGGTGTATATACTTTTTCTCTACGAAGGATATTTTAGATTTGTCAAAGTTTTCCGCAAAGGTTTTTTTTTCGGAAAATTCAAATCGCTATAACTTCTACAAAAAATTGAAAAAAAAAATGATAGCATATGCTTGATCTACGCCCTCGAATCCAGATATAGACATAATTTGGTTGATCGATTAAAAAAAAAAATTTGGCCGAAAATCGCAAATTTTTCCATACATGAAAAAATTGTCAAAAATTCGATTTTCGAATTCATCGACCAAATTAATTTTATGAAAAATTCGAGGGCGTAGATTGAGAATATGCAATTAGTTTTTTTTAAAAATAATTCTTTCAGAAATGAGAACGATTTGAATTTTCCGAAAAAAGGGCCTTCGCGGAAAACGTTACCAAATCTGAAATATCCTTCGAAGAAAAAAAGTGAATATACCATTTCATTCTCGAAGAAACGTACTATAATATGGTAAAAATTCATAACGATACCATCTATACTTTTCTTATATCTGCTCTCCAAATTTGACCGATTTTTCCGAAAAATCGAGGAATTTTCTGAATATTTAATAAAAATTGAGGTTATGGAAATTCTAATTATATATTCTTGAACCACGTCATCGAATTGATACACCCTGATGCTTTCGTCAATACAGGATGAAAAAAACTTTTTTTTTCGGACTTAAAATAATTTTCATTCCCGGTATACCTTTTTCGAAATTTTTCCAAGTCCGAGAAAAAAAAATATTTTTCTTTCTATGTTAGGGAAATAATTATTTTATATTAATTCGAGGTCGTAGATCACGAGAATGTAATTACAATTTGGTAAATATTCAGAAAATTTCTCGATTTCTCGGAAAAATCGGTCAATTTGGGAGAGCAGATATGAGAAAAGTATGGATGGTATAGTTATGATCTTTTCACCATATTATGGTACGTTTCTTCGAAAATAAAATGGTGTATTTACTTTTTCTCTACGAAATATATTTTAGATTTGTCAACGTTTTCCGCAAAGGTCTATTTTTCGGAAAATTCAAATCGCTATAACTTCTACAAAAAATACAAAAAAAAATAAAAGCATATTCTGAATCTACGCCTCCGAATTAAGATATAGACATTATTTGGTTGATCAATTAAAAAAAAAATTCTGGCCGAAAATCGCAAATTTTTCCATACATGGAAAAATTGTCAAAAATTCGGTTTTCGAATTCATCGATCAAATTAATTTGATGAACTGATTCGAGGGCGTAGATTGAGAATATGCGATTAGTTTTTTTAAAAAATAATTATTTTAGAAATGAAAACGATTTGAATTTTCCGAAAAAAGGACCTTCGCGGAAAACGTTACCAAATCTGAAATATCCTTCGTAGAAAAAAAGTGAATATACCATTTCATTATCGAAGAAACGTACTATAATATGGTGGAAGTTCATAACTCTGCCATTTATACTTTTCTTATATCTGCTCTCCAAAGTGGACCGATTTTTCCAAAAAATCGCGGAATTTTCTAAATATTTCATAATATATTGAGGTTATGGAAATTCTAATTAAATATTCTTAATCTACGTCATCGAATAAATGAATTCTGATGCTTTCGTCAATATAGGATGAAAAGAATTTTTTTCTCGGACTTACAATAAATTTCATTCTCGGTAAACCTTTTTCGAAATTTTTCCAAGTCCGAGAAAAAAAACTATTTTTCTTTCTATGTTGACGAAATGATTGAATTATAATAATTCCAGGTCGTAGATCACGAATATGTAATTAAAATCTGGATATCTCTATTATTTTGGAAAATATTCAGAAAATTCCTCGATTTTTCGGAAAAATCGGTCAATTTTGGAGAGCAGATATGAGAAAAGTATAGATGGTATAGTTATGATCTTTTCACTATATCATAGTACGTTTCTTCGAGAATGAAATGGTGTATTTACTTTCTATCTACGAAAGATATTTCAGATTTGTCAACGTTTTCCGCAAAGGTCTATTTTTCAGAAAATTCAAATCGCTATAACTTCTAAAAACAATTAAAAAAAAATTATAGCATATTCTTAATCTACGCCCTCGAATTAAGATATAGACATGATTTGGTTGATCAATTAAAAAAAAAAAATTTGGCCGAAAATCGCAAATTTTTCCATACATGGAAAAATTGTCAAAAATTCAATTTTCGAATTCATCGACCAAATTAATTTTATGAACTTATTCGAGGGCGTATATTGAGAATATAGAATTAGTTTTTTTTTTCAAAAATTCTTTCAGAAATGAGAACGATTTGTATTTTCCGAAAAAAGTACCTTCGCGGAAAACGTGACCAAATCTGAAATATCCTTCGTAGAAAAGAAGTAAATATACCATTTCATTCTCGAAGAAACGTACTATAATATGGTGGAAATTTTTAAATATGCCATCTCTACTTTTCTTATATCTGCTCTCCAAAATGGACTGATTTTTCCGAAAAATCGCGGAATTTTCTAAATATTCCATGATATATCGAGGTTATGGAAATTCTAATTACATATTCTTGATCTACGTCATCGAATTGATAAACCCTGATACTTTCGTCAATATAGAATGAAGAAAAATTTTTTTTTTTGTACTCAGAATAATTTTCATTCTCGGTATACTTTATTCGAAATTTTTTAAGTCCAAAAAAAAATTATTTTTCTTTCTATGTTAACGAAATGATTATTTTTCATTAATTCGAGGTCGTACATCACGAATATGTAATTACAATTTGAATATCTCCATTATTTTGGAAAATATTCAGGAAATTCTGCGATTTTTCGGAAAAATCGGTCAATTTTGGAGAGCAGATATAAGAAAAGTATAGATGGTATAGTTATGATCATTTCACCATATCATAGTACGTTTCTCCGAGAATGAAATGGTGTATTTACTTTTTCCCAACGAAAGATATTTCAGATTTGTCAACGTTTTCCGCAAAGGTCTATTTTGCGGAAAATTCAAATCGCTATAACTTCTACAAAAAAAAAAAAATTATGGCATATTTTTAATCTACGCCCTCGGATTAAGATATAGACATAATTTGGTTGATCAATTCGAAAAAAAAATTTTGGCCGAAAATCGCAAATTTTTCCATACATGGAAAAATTGTCAAAAATTCGATTTTCGAATTCATCGACCAAATTGATATTATGAAAAATTCGAGGGCGTAGATTGAGAATATGCAATTAGTTTTTTTATAAAATAATTATTTCAGAAATGAGAACGATTTGAATTTTCCGAAAAAAGGACCTTCGCGGAAAACGTTACCAAATCTGAAATATCCTTCGTAGCAAAAAAGGAAATATACTATTTTATTCTCGAAGAAACGTACTATAATATGGTGGAAATTCATAATTATGCCATCTATACTTTTCTCATATCTGCTCTCCAAATTTGACCGATTTTCCCGAAAAATCGAGGAATTTTCTAAATATTTCATAATATATTGAGGTTATGGAAATTCTAATTACATATTCTTGATCCACGTCATCGAATTAATAAACCCTGATGCTTTCGTCAATACAGGATGAAAAAAAATTTTTTTTTTCGGACTTAAAATAATTTTCATTCCCGGTATACCTTTTCCGAAATTTTTCCAAGTCTGAGAAAAAAAAATTTTTTCTTTCTATGTTGACGAAATAATTATATTATATTAACTCGAGGTCTTAGATCACGAATATGTAATTTCAATTTGGATATCTCTATTATTTTAGAAAATATTCAGAAAATTCCGCAATTTTTCAGAAAAATCGGTCAATTTTAGAGAGCAGATATAAGAAAAGTATAGACGGTATATTTATGATCTCTTTACCATATTATAGAACGTTTCTTCGAGAATAAAATGGTGTATATACTTTTTCTCTACGAAGGATATTTTAGATTTGTCAAAGTTTTCCGCAAAGGTTTTTTTTTCGGAAAATTCAAATCGCTATAACTTCTACAAAAAATTGAAAAAAAAAATGATAGCATATGCTTGATCTACGCCCTCGAATTAAGATATAGACATAATTTGGTTGATCGATTAAAAAAAAAAATTTGGCCGAAAATCGCAAATTTTTCCATACATGAAAAAATTGTCAAAAATTCGATTTTCGAATTCATCGACCAAATTAATTTTATGAAAAATTCGAGGGCGTAGATTGAGAATATGCAATTAGTTTTTTTTAAAAATAATTCTTTCAGAAATGAGAACGATTTGAATTTTCCGAAAAAAGGGCCTTCGCGGAAAACGTTACCAAATCTGAAATATCCTTCGAAGAAAAAAAGTGAATATACCATTTTATTCTCGAAGAAACGTACTATAATATGGTAAAAATTCATAACGATACCATCTATACTTTTCTTATATCTGCTCTCCAAACTTGACCGATTTTTCCGAAAAATCGAGGAATTTTCTGAATATTTAATAAAAATTGAGGTTATGGAAATTCTAATTACATATTCTTGAACCACGTCATCGAATTGATACACCCTGATGCTTTCGTCAATACAGGATGAAAAAAACTTTTTTTTTCGGACTTAAAATAATTTTCATTCCCGGTATACCTTTTTCGAAATTTTTCCAAGTCCGAGAAAAAAAAATATTTTTCTTTCTATGTTAGGGAAATAATTATTTTATATTAATTCGAGGTCGTAGATCACGAGAATGTAATTACAATTTGGTAAATATTCAGAAAATTCCGCGATTTTTCGGAAAAATCGGTTAATTTTGGAGAGCAGATATGAGAAAAGTATAGATGAAATAGTTATGATCTTTTCACCATATTATAGAACGTTTCTTCGAAAATAAAATGGTGTATCTACTTTTTCTCTACGAAGGATATTTCAGATTTGTCAACGTTTTCCGCAAAGGTCTATTTTTCGGAAAGTTCAAATCGCTATAACTTCTACAAAAAAAAAAAAAAATAAAAGCATATTCTGAATCTACGCCTCCGAATTAAGATATAGACATTATTTGGTTGATCAATTAAAAAAAAAATTCTGGCCGAAAATCGCAAATTTTTCCATACATGGAAAAATTGTCAAAAATTCGGTTTTCGAATTCATCGATCAAATTAATTTGATGAACTGATTCGAGGGCGTAGATTGAGAATATGCGATTAGTTTTTTTAAAAAATAATTATTTTAGAAATGAAAACGATTTGAATTTTCCGAAAAAAGGACCTTCGCGGAAAACGTTACCAAATCTGAAATATCCTTCGTAGAAAAAAAGTGAATATACCATTTCATTATCGAAGAAACGTACTATAATATGGTGGAAGTTCATAACTCTGCCATTTTTACTTTTCTTATATCTGCTCTCCAAAGTGGACCGATTTTTCCAAAAAATCGCGGAATTTTCTAAATATTTCATAATATATTGAGGTTATGGAAATTCTAATTAAATATTCTTAATCTACGTCATCGAATAAATGAATTCTGATGCTTTCGTCAATATAGGATGAAAAGAATTTTTTTCTCGGACTTACAATAAATTTCATTCTCGGTAAACCTTTTTCGAAATTTTTCCAAGTCCGAGAAAAAAAACTATTTTTCTTTCTATGTTGACGAAATGATTGAATTATAATAATTCCAGGTCGTAGATCACGAATATGTAATTAAAATTTGGATATCTCTATTATTTTGGAAAATATTCAGAAAATTCCTCGATTTTTCGGAAAAATCGGTCAATTTTGGAGAGCAGATATGAGAAAAGTATAGATGGTATAGTTATGATCTTTTCACTATATCATAGTACGTTTCTTCGAGAATGAAATGGTGTATTTACTTTCTATCTACGAAAGATATTTTAGATTTGTCAACGTTTTCCGCAAAGGTCTATTTTTCAGAAAATTCAAATCGCTATAACTTCTAAAAACAATTAAAAAAAAATTATAGCATATTCTTAATCTACGCCCTCGAATTAAGATATAGACATGATTTGGTTGATCAATTAAAAAAAAAAAATTTGGCCGAAAATCGCAAATTTTTCCATACATGGAAAAATTGTCAAAAATTCAATTTTCGAATTCATCGACCAAATTAATTTTATGAACTTATTCGAGGGCGTATATTGAGAATATAGAATTAGTTTTTTTTTTCAAAAATTCTTTCAGAAATGAGAACGATTTGTATTTTCCGAAAAAAGTACCTTCGCGGAAAACGTGACCAAATCTGAAATATCCTTCGTAGAAAAGAAGTAAATATACCATTTCATTCTCGAAGAAACGTACTATAATATGGTGGAAATTTTTAAATATGCCATCTCTACTTTTCTTATATCTGCTCTCCAAAATGGACTGATTTTTCCGAAAAATCGCGGAATTTTCTAAATATTCCATGATATATCGATCTTGATCCACGTCATCGAATTAATAAACCCTGATGCTTTCGTCAATACAGGATGAAAAAAATTTTTTTTTTTCGGACTTAAAATAATTTTCATTCCCGGTATACCTTTTTCGAAATTTTTCCAAGTCCGAGAAAAAAAAATATTTTTCTTTCTATGTTGACAAAATAATGATATTATATTAATTCGAGGTCGTAGATCACGAATATTTTATTTCAATTTGTATATCTCTATTATTTTAGAAAATATTCAGAAAATTCCGCAATTTTTCGGAAAAATCGGTCAATTTTGGAGAGCAGATATAAGAAAAGTATAGATGGTATTGTTATGATCTCTTCACCATATTATAGAACGTTTCTTAGAAAATAAAATGATGTATATACTTTTTCTCTACGAAGGATATTTTAGATTTGTCAACGTTTTCCGCAAAGGTTTTTTTTTCAGAAAATTCATATCGCTATAACTTCTACAAAAAATTGAAAAAAAAATGATAGCATATGCTTGATCTACGCCCTCGAATTAAGATATGGACATAATTTGGTTGATCGATTAAAAAAAAAAATTTGGCCGAAAATCGCAAATTTTTTTATACATGGAAAAATTGTCAAAAATTCGATTTTCGAATTCAACGACCAAATTAATTTTATGAAAAATTCGAGGGCGTAGATTGAGAATATGCAATTAGTTTTCTTTAAAAATAATTCTTTCAGAAATGAGAACGATTTGAATTTTCCGAAAAAAGGGCCTTCGCGGAAAACGTTACCAAATCTGAAATATCCTTCGTAGAAAAAAAGTGAATATACCATTTTATTCTCGAAAAAACGTACTATAATATGGTGGAAATTCATAACTATACCATTTATACTTTTCTTATATCTGCTCTCCAAATTTGACCGATTTTTCCGAAAAATCGAGGAATTTTCTGAATATTTAATAAAAATTGAGGTTATGGAAATTCTAATTACATATTCTTGATCCACGTCATCGAATTAATACACCCTGATGCTTTCGTCAATATAGGATGAAAAAAACTTTTTTTTCGGACTTAAAATAATTTTCATTCCCAGTATACCTTTTTCGAAATTTTTCCAAGTCCGAGAAAAAAAATATTTTTCTTTCTATGTTGACAAAATAATGATATTATATTAATTCGAGGTCGTAGATCACGAATATTTTATTTCAATTTGTATATCTCTGTTATTTTAGAAAATATTCAGAAAATTCCGCAATTTTTCGGAAAAATCGGTCAATTTTGGAGAGCAGATATAAGAAAAGTATAGATGGTATTGTTATGATCTCTTCACCATATTATAGAACGTTTCTTCGAGAATAAAATGATGTATATACTTTTTCTCTACGAAGGATATTCAAGATTTGTCAACGTTTTCCGCAAAGGTTTTTTTTTCGGAAAATTCATATCGCTATAACTTCTACAAAAAATTGAAAAAAAAAATGATAGCATATGCTTGATCTACGCCATCGAATTAAGATATGGACATAATTTGGTTGATCGATTAAAAAAAAAAATTTGGCCGAAAATCGCAAATTTTTTTATACATGGAAAAATTGTCAAGAATTCGATTTTCGAATTCATCGACCAAATTAATTTTATGAAAAATTCGAGGGCGTAGCTTGAGAATACTTACAATTTTTCCATATTTGAAGTCCGAAAAAAAAAGTCTTTTTCATCCTTTATTGACGAAAGCATCAGAGTTTATTAATTCGATGACGTGGATCAAGAATATGTAACTAGAATTTCCATAACCTCAATTTTATAAAATATTTAGAAAATTCCGCGATTTTTCGGAAAAATCGGACAATTTTGGAGAGCAGATATAAGAAAAGTATAGATGGTTTCTCTTCATTTGCGGTGCCTTATCTGGCAGAACCGAGGCCTGATGGCCCATTGTTCCTCCGCCTGTAGAACAAGAGACTCAGTTCCTTAGACACGTCAACAAAAATGTTGCGAGTCGACAGGGAGGGGTCCCTCTCACCATGGAAATGCTGGGTGTAGGGTTTCCTAGGTGTATTGACCTTAACTCATAAAGGTTGATGCAGTTGAACAGTATATGTTCAACGGTTTCATCTGTCCTCCTGCACCAGCGGCACCTTGAGCAGTCAGCTAGTCCTATCCTATCAAGATGTTTGTTGAACAGGTGGCCGGTCAGTGCGCCAACTACCATACTCAGTTGTTTCCTCCCAAGGGCCAGGAACTTTTTGACCTCAGTTGCAGAGGAGGGCCTCTCAATGAGAAGCCTCGACTGCCTAAGACCACCTCCCGTGCTCCATTCAGAGGAAAATGCACCGTCTAAACATCTCTTAAAGAAATGTCTGACTGTAGTTCGACAGATGGGGAGCGACGGCTCTGGACCAACAAAAGCTGATCGGGCCCCCCGCTTGGCCAGTACGTCTGCCTTCTCGTTGCCGAGGATCCCCGCGTGTGCCGGACACCAAATAACTTTTAAAAAATTACGAGAGCCCAGCTCACGCAGAGCCTCCCTACATTCTCCTACCAAGTATGAATTGACTCTTGTCTCAGCAAGAGCTTTCAATGCTCCCTGGTTGTCACAACATATGTATATGTGTTTGCCAGAGTAGCCTCTGTGTATATTTTCCAGTGTGCAGACAAGAATTGCATACAACTCCGCCTGCATTATCGAGCAGTCCTTTCCTAGGGGGATGGACCGCTCGAAGCGAGGTCCCACGATCCCAGCACCAGTCCCCGTAGATCTTACGGAGCCGTCAGTGAACCATGTGGGGCCTTCAGGTTTAAGTAACCTGTTTGTATCAGACCAGTGGTCCCTATCAGGGACAATCACTTGGTAGGGTTCGTCGAAACAGAAGCTAGTTAGCACACGGTCCCCTCTATGGAGAAGGGATGCCTTAGCATCTATCACCAATTTGAGAGCTCCCGCATGCCCCCTGAACATCCCATCGTTGTGCCATTGTCCCTGTTCCCAGAGTCTAAGAGCTGTCTTCATAGCTACCACCCTGACAGCGAGGTGCACAGGCGGAAGACCCAGCAAACACTCCATTGCTGCCGTGGGGGTAGATCTCAGGGCGCCAGTTATACCCAAACAGGCTTTTCTCTGACATTTTGTCATGATGGCTCGGTTGCAGGTCTTCTCTGTTGAAGTCCACCACACCAGCGCTGCATAGGTTAGGAGAGGCCTCACCACCATGGTATACACCAGTGCATAACATGGGGCTTGAAGCCCCATCCTCTTCCCACTACTCTCCGAGTAGATCAGAGTATTACATTGGCCTTTCTCGTTTGTGTCTCGATATGTTTGTTCCACAGTAGTTTGCGGTCCAAAATCACACCTAGATATCGAACCTGTTCCGATAGAGTCAGCCCCACACCAAACAGATTTGGCAGTCTGATGTTGGCCGGCACTCTTCTCCTAGAAAACAGGACCATCTCCGTCTTTCCAGGATTTACCGAAAGTTCGTTCTCTAAGCACCATCGTTCTACCACGCGCAGAGCATTCTGCATCAGATCAGTAATGGTGCTGATTACTTTTCCCCTGATCAGCAGGACAAGGTCATCCGCATAGGCCACAGCAGTGTACCCCGCCCTAGCCAACTCAACCAGGAGCCCGTCCATGACAAGGTTCCACAGCAGAGGTGATAAGACACCACCCTGCGGACACCCCCTGCCCGGTGCGCCCCCAATAGTCGAGCCGCCCAGCTGAGCAACAATGCTGCGAGCCGCAAGCATAGACCCCGCCCAGCGGCAGAGAACCTGCGGCACACCATGTTTGGTCAACGCAGAACGCATCGCATCAAACGCAGTGTTGTTGAATGCACCCTCAATGTCTAGAAATACACCTAGATGGTTTAGTAATGATCTTTTCACCATATTATAGTACGTTTCTTCGAGAATAAAATGGTGTATTCACTTTTTCTCTACGAAGGATATTTCAGATTTGTCAACGTTTTCCGCAAATGTCTATTTTTCGGAAAATTCAAATCGCTATAACTTCTACAAAAAAAAAATAATAGCATATTCTTAATCTACGCCCTCGAATTAAGATAAAGACATAATTTGGTTGATCAATTAAAAAAAAAAATTTGGCCGAAAATCGCAAGTTTTTCCATACATGGCAAAATTGTCAGAAATTCTATTTTCGAATTAGTTCATAAAATTTATTTGGTCGATGAATTCGAAAATAGAATTTCTGACAATTTTGCCATGTATGGAAAAACTTGCGATTTTCGGCCAAATTTTTTTTTTAATTGATCAACCAAATTAGGCGTACATTGAGAATATGCAATTAGTTTTTTTATAAAATAATTATTTTAGAAATGAGAACGATTTGAATTTTCCGAAAAAAAAAACTTCGCAGCAAACGTTACCAAATCTGAAATATCCTTCGTAGAAAAAAAGTAAATATACCATTTTATTCTCGAAGAAACGTACTATAATATGGTGGAAATTCATAACTATGCCATCTATACTTTTCTTATATCTGCTCTCCAAATTTGACCGATTTTTCCGAAAAATCGAGGAATTTTATACTCTGGGAAAAACTTTTTTACCAATACGCACTTAGAGAGTGACTTTCTTGGAATAATTCGTTATAAAAAGAATTCACTTCGTTTTAGAGGGTGTTTTTAACAGGGTATTTGGATTCAAGGTGCAATGACAGATACGAAATTCGTTGTACAGAGAAATTCGTTGTAGAGACGTTCGCTGTAGGGAAGTTCCACTGTATAACATTTTATTCTCGAAGAAACGTACTATGATATGGTGGAAATTCATAACAATGCCATCTTTACTCTTCTTATATCTGCTCTCCCAAGATGACCGATTTTTCCGAAAAATCGCGGAATTTTCCAAATATTTTATAAAATATTGAAATTATGGAAATTCTAATCACATATAATCTTAATCTACGTCATCGAAATGATAAACCCTGATACTTTCGTCAATATAGGATGAAAAAAAATTTTTTTTTCGGACTCAAAGTAATTTTCATTCTCGGCATACCTTTTTCGAAATTTTTCCAAGTCCGAGAAAAAAAAATTATTCTTCTTTCTATGTTGAGGAAATAATTATATTATATTGACTCGAGATCGTAGATCACGAATATGTAATTACAATTTGGATATCTCTATTATTTTCGAAAATATACAGAAAATTCCGCGATTTTTCGGAAAAATCGGTTAATTTTGGAGAGCAGATATGAGAAAAGTATAGATAAAATAGTTATGATCTTTTCACCATATTATAGAACGTTTCTTCGAAAATAAAATGGTGTATCTACTTTTTCTCTACGAAGGATATTTCAGATTTGTCAACGTTTTCCGCAAAGGTCTATTTTTCGGAAAGTTCAAATCGCTATAACTTCTACAAAAAAAAAAAAAAATAATAGCATATTCTTAATCTACGCCCTCGAATAAAGATATAGATATTAGTTGGTTGATCAATTCAAAAAAAAAATTTGGCCGAAAATCGCAAATTTTTCCATACATGGAAAAATTGTCAAAAATTCGATTTTCGAATTCATCGACCAAATTATATTCATGAACTAATTCTGGGGCGTAGATTGAGAATATGCAATTAGTTTTTTCATAAAATAATTATTTCAGAAATGAGAACGATTTGAATTTTCCGAAAAAAGGACCTTCGCGGAAAACGTTACCAAATCTGAAATATCCTTCGTAGAAAAAAAGTAAATATACCATTTTATTCTCGAAGAAACGTACTATGATATGGTGGAAATTCATAACTATGCCATCTATACTTTTCTTATATCTGCTTTCCAAATTTGACCGATTTTTCCGAAAAATCGCGGTATTTTCTAAATATTTCATAATGAATTGAGGTTATGGAAATTCTAATTACATATTCTCAATCTACGTCATTGAATTAATAAACTCTGATGCTTTCGTCAATATAGGATGAAAAAATTTTTTTTTCGGACTTGTCAACGTTTTCCGCAAAGGTCTATTTTTCGGAAAATTCTACAAAAAATTGAAAAAAAACAATAGAATGTTCTTAATCTAAGCCCTCGAATTAAGATATAGACATAATTTGGTTGATCAATTCAAAAAAAAAAATTTGGCCGAAAATCGCAAAATTTTTCCATACATGGAAAAATTGTCAAAAATTCGATTTTCGAATTCATCGACCAAATTAATTTGATGAACCAATTCGACGGCGTAGATTGAGAATATGCAATTAGTTTTTTCAAAAAATAATTATTTTAGAAATGAGAACGATTTGAATTTTCCGAAAAAAGGAACTTCGCAGCAAACGTTACCAAATCTGAAATATCCTTCGTGGAAAAAAAGTAAATATACCATTTCATTCTCGAAGAAACGTACTATAATATGGTGGAAATTCATAACTATGCCATCTATACTTTTCTTATATCTGCTCTCCAAAGTTGACCGATTTTTCCGAAAAAGCGCGGAATTTTCTAAATATTTCATAATATATTGAGGTTATGGAAATTCTTATCACATATTCTTGATCTACGTCATCGAGTTAATGAACCCTGATGCTTTCGTCAATATAGGATGAAAAAAAATTTTTTTTTCGGACTTACAATAATTTTCATTCTCGGTATTTTTCTTTTCATGTTGACGAAATAATTATATTATATTAATTCGAGGTCGTAGATTACGAATGTGTTATTACAATTCAGATATCTTTATCATTTTGTAAAATATTCAGAAAATTCCGCGATTTTTCGGATAAATCTGTCAATTTTGGAGAGCAGATATAAGAAAAGTATAGATGGTATAGTTATGATCTTTTCACCATATTATAGTACGTTTTTTCGAGAATGAATATGTATATCTACTTTTCTCTACGGAGGATATTTTAGATTTGTCAACGTTCTCCGCAAAGGTCTATTTTTCGGAAAATTCGAATCGCCATAACTTCTACAAAAAATAAAAAAATAATAATAGCATATTCTTAATCTACGCCCTCGAATTAAGATATAGACATAATTTGGTTGATCAATTAAAAAAAAAGTTTTGGCTGAAAAAAAAATTGTCAAAAATTCGATTTTCGAAATCATCGACCAAATTCATTTTATAAACTAATTCGAGGGCATTGATTAAGAATATGAAATTAGTTTTCTCATGAAATAATTATTTTAGAAATGAGAACGATTTGAATTTTCCGAAAAAAGGACCTTCGCGGAAAACGTCACCAAATCTAAAATATCCTTCGTAGAAAAAAAGTAAATATAACATTTTATTCTCGAAGAAACGTTCTATGATATGGTGGAAATTCATATATATGCCATCTATACTTTTCTTATATCTGCTCTCCAAAGATGACCGATTTTTCCGAAAAATCGCGGAATTTTCCAAATATTTTATAAAATATTGAAATTATAGAAATTCTTATCACATATTCTTAATCTACGTCATCGAAATAATGAACCCTGATACTTTCGTCAATATAGGATGAAAAAAAATTTTCGAGAGAAAAAATTATTTTTCTTTCTATGTTGACGAAATAATTATATTATATTGATTCGAGATCGTAGATCACGAGTATGTAATCACAATTTGGATATCTCTATTATTCTGAAAAATATACAGAAAATTCCGCGATTTTTCGAAGAAATCGGTTAATTTTGGAGAGCAGATATAAGAAAAGTATAGATGGTTTAGTTATGATCTTTTCACCATATTATAGAACGTTTCTTCGAGAATAAAATGGTGTATCTTTTTTTTCTCTACGAAGGATATTTCAGATTTGTCAACGTTTTCCGCAAAGGTCCATTTTTCGGAAAATTCAAATCGCTATAACTTCTACAAGAAATAAAAAAAAATGATAGCATATTCTTAATCTACGCCCTCGAATAAAGGTATAGACATAAGTTGGTTGATCAATTAAAAAAAAAAATTTTGGCATGAAATCGCGAATTTTTCCATACATGGAAAAATTGTCAATAATTCGATTTTCAAATTCTTCGACAAAATTATATTCATGAACTAATTCTGGGGCGTAGATTGAGAATATACAAATAGTTTTTTCATAAAATAATTATTTTAGAAATGAGAACGATTTGAATTTTCAGAAAAAAGGACCTTCGCGGAAAACGTTACCAAATCTGAAATATCCTTCGTAGAAAAAAAGTAAATATACCATTTTATTCTCGAAGAAACGTACTATGATACGGTGGAAATTCATAACTATGCCATCTATTCTTTTCTTATATCTGCTCTCCAAAGTTGACCGATTTTTCCGAAAAATCGCGGTATTTTCTGAATATTTCATAATGAATTGAAGTTATTGAAATTCTAATTACATATTCTCAATCTACGTCATCGAATTAATACACATTGATGCTTTCGTCAATATAGGATGAAAAAAAATTTTTTTTTCGGACTTGTCAAAGGTCTATTTTTCGGAAAATTCAAATCGCTATAACTTTTACAAAAATTTAAAAAAGAAATAGCATATTCTTAATCTACGCTCTCGAATAAAGATATAGACATAATTTGGTTGATCAATTAAAAAAAAAAAATTTGGCCGAAAATCGCAAAATTTTTCCATACATGGAAAAATTGTCAAAAATTCGATTTTCGAATTCATCGACCAAATTAATTTGATGAACCAATTCGACGGCGTAGATTGAGAATATGCAATTAGTTTTTTCATAAAATAATTATTTTAGAAATGAGAACGTGTACAAAATGGGGGATGTTCTGATTTTGGAAAATAAAGTTTAGGACTGTATCCAGATAATTGAGCTAGAGATGGTATTGTAAAAACATTTATTGACATCATTCACAATCATAAAATGAATAAGTCACCCGCATGAAGTTAATACAGTAAAAAATACAATATTAAAGTCATCTTTAAAACTCAGATTATTCAACTAAAAACAGAGGTAATCTAGAGAAGTTCAAAATGAGAGGTCAGCTGAAGTCAGACTTAAACTTTGAGAGAGTTCCATTAATTCAAAATTAAACACAGAGTTTACAGTGATGATGCAAATGAAATTTATTGCGAGAGCCTCTTTATCTCATCAGAAAAACAAAAGGTTCAATAGTGAATTGTTAGAGTAGTCTGAGTTGTAATAAAGTGAGATTAGGCCTTAGAGGAGTACATGTATTGAAAACTTAATAGTCTAAGTCTGGTCTTCATTGAGAGCATTACAATATGAGAATATCTGTACAAAATCGGGGTTGTTCTGATTTTGGAAAATAAAGTTTAGGACTGTATCCAGATAATTGAGTTAGAGATGGTATTGTAAAAACATTTATTGACATCATTCACAATCATAAAATGAATAAGTCACCCGCATGAAGTTAATACAGTAAAAAATACAATATTAAAGTCATCTATAAACTCAGAGTGATTTTATTCAACTAAAAACAGAGGTAATCTAGAGAAGTTCAAAATGAGAGGTCAGATGAAGACTTTGAGAGAGTTCCATTAATTCAAAATTAAACACAGAGTTTACAGTGATGATGCAACTGAAATTTATTGCGAGAGCCTCTTTATCTCATCAGAAAAACAAAAGGTTCAATAGTGAATTGTTAGAGTAGTCTGAGTTGTAATAAAGTGAGATTAGGCCTTAGAGGAGTACATGTATTGAAAACTTAATAGTCTAAGTCTGGTCTTCATTGAGAGCATTACAATATGAGAATATCAAAGTTAAGAAATCAATAATTATGATCTATAACGTAGTTCTGTAACGAGAAGGCTAATTAATCAATTGAGACAAAATTTACAGTGACAAACTACTTTTAGCAAGCAGGGTTAGTGTTCATCAGAAAAATAAGAGTTACAATTGATAATTATGAGAAAGACAATATGAGAGTACATTGTATGAGTGTAAATCACCAACCCTTTGATTTGTTTGAAGCTGAAGGCTTGAGTTGCCACTTGCTAAATGTTTCCGATGAATGAACTTGAGAATTTCTTGAATATACTGAGGAGTTCATACCAATCTAAATCATGTGGGCAGTACTTGAGGAGACTGCTCAAGGTGAAGCAGGGATTGAGACTGTCAATCAGGTTCAATATGTGAATTACTTGATCGTTCGAATATTTCAGAGAAGTTGAGTTGAGTTTATTGAGAGAGAAGACCGATTCCATGATTCACCCCTATGCTTGAGATCGCTCATTCATCTGAAACTCGAGAAAATAATTAGCAAATTTAATGAGAAGTGCATGATTGAGAAATGAGATGACTACACTGAGATAATGAGGTGCACATGAGAATATAATGAATCAAAACTCATTACCATAAATAATGTTCATTTTTGGAAGCATTCAACTAGTATTTCCAATGTGAAAATTCTAGAGAAATCTGAAAAATCATGAGAACAGCAAAATATACAAAAATATGTATCTTAGAGGAGTCAATTCCATTAGTTAAATGCAATAGAGATTTTCTGAGAGTAAAATGATAGAGGATTACCAGTATTTTTATAGATTTTATGATCTAAAACGTGGACACATTTTCAAACTTTATAAAAAGCAGGAAGATAACATTAAATATGCATTAATGAGAGATGACTTTGAGAAATGTTCACTTACCTAAATGATTGCTTCCAAAAATGAACGAGATGTACAATTAATTTGCGAGGTGACTTTTGAGAATTCTAAATTTCACAAGAGAGGTCTGATCTTCAGAGAATGTCGATACAGAAAGGAACGATTGACTGATGGTTACAATTAATTAGCATGAGTTGATCTGTCACTGAGTAGTACATAGAATTGAATTAGGTTAACTTGAGTTCACAGAGATGAGAAGTCGTCTTGACGTTTCGGTGCGTTCGGACCATAGGAGTAGTTGAGGATGACGTCTGAGGGGCTCAATTTTTAACAATATCAAAGTTGAGAAATCAATAATTATGATCTATAACGTAGTTCTGTAACGAGAAGGCTAATTAATCAATTGAGACAAAATTTACAGTGACAAACTACTTTTAGCAAGCAGGGTTAGTGTTCATCAGAAAAATAAGAGTTACAATTGATAATTATGAGAATGACAATATGAGAGTACATTGTATGAGTGTAAATCACCAACCCTTTGATTTGTTCGAAGCTGAAAGCTTGAGTTGCCACTTGCTACATGTTTCCGATGAATGAACTTGAGAATTTCTTAGTTATACTGAGGAGTTCATACCAATCTAATCATGTGGGCAGTACTTGAGGAGACTGCTCAAGGTGAAGCAGGGATTGAGACTGTCAATCAGGTTCAATGTGTGAATTACTTGATCGTTCAAATATTTCAGAGAAGTTGAGTTGAGTTTATTGCGAGAGAAGACTGATTCCATGATTCACCCTTATGCTTGAGATCGTTCATTCATCGGAAACTCGAGAAAAATAATTAGCAAATTTAATGAGAAGTGCATGATTGAGAAATGAGATGACTACACTGAGATAATGAGGTGCACATGAGAATATAATGAATCAAAACTCATTACCACAAATAATGTTCATTTTTGGGAGCAATCAACTAGTATTTCCACTGTGAAAAGTCTAGAGAAATCTGAAAAATCATGAGAACAGCAAAATATATCAAAATATGTATCTTAGAGGAGTCAATTCCATTAGTTAAATGCAATAGAGATTTTCTGAGAGTAAAATGATAAAGGATTGCCAGTATTTTTATAGATTTTATGATCTAAAACGTGGACACATTTTCAAACTTTATAAAAAGCAGGAAGATAACATTAAATATGCATTAATGAGAGATGACTTTGAGAAATGTTCACTTACCTAAATGATTGCTTCCAAAAATGAACGAGATGTACAATTAATTTGCGAGGTGACTTTTTGAAAATTCTAATTTCATAAGAGAAGTCCAAGAGCGATCTGATCTTCAGAGAGAGTCGATACAGAAAGGCATTGATTAATTGATACAATTAATTACGAGCATGAGTCGATCTGTCACTAGGTTATTCCATAGAGGTTGGTCAGTTCTGACGTCAATCAGCTGTTCATCGAGTTGCAGAGATCCAGTTGACGTTTCGGTGCGTTCGGACCATAGGCGTAGTTGAGGATGACGTCTGAGGGGCTCAATTTTTAACAGAACGATTTGAATTTTCTGAAAAAAGGACCTTCGCGGAAAACGTTACCAAATCTGGAATATCCTTCGTAGAAAAAAAATAAATAGACCACTTCATTCTCGAAGAAACGTACTATAATATGGTGAAAAGATCATAACTATACCATCTATACTCTTCTTATATCTGCTCTCCAAAGTTGACCGATTTTTCCGAAAAATCGCGGTATTTTCTGAATATTTCATAACGAACTGAGGTTATGAAAATTCTAATTACATATTCTTGATCTACGTCATCGAATTAATAAACCCTGATGCTTTCGTCAATATAGGATGAAAAAAATTTTTTTTTCGGACCTGTCAACGTTTTCCGCAAAGGTCTTTTTTTCGGAAAATTCAAATCGCTATAACTTTTACAAAAAAATTAAAAAAAAATAATATCATATTCTTAATCTACGCCCTCGAATGAAGATATAGACATAATTTGGTTGATCAATTAAAAAAAAAAATTCTGGCCGAAAATCGCAAATTTTTCCATACATGGAAAAATTGTCAAAAATTCGATTTTCGAATTCATCGACCAAATTAATTTCATGAACTGATTCGAGGGCGAAGATTGAGAATATGAGATGCTGCCCAGCATGGCTTTCGATCTGGCAAATCCACTCAGACGGCGACAGTTGATTTTGTTGAGTTTATTTATGAGAACCTGGATAGAGGTGAATATGTTGCGGGTCTATTTTTTGATCTTTCTCGAGCCTTCGATAGCTTATGTTTCGAGTTCATAATTGATAAATGTTAAAATCTGGGGTTCCGAGGCGTTATTTTACATTAGCTTCGCAGTTATCTCGAGGGTAGATCCATGTCAGTCAGGGTTCAGAACTCAACATCTTCTGAGTATGATGTCAATTTGGGAGTGCCCCAAGGATCCGTCCTTGGGCCACTCTTATTTTTACTCTTCATCAATGATCTTCCCGTCAATATACGTCAGTTTTTTGTCGCTGAGTTGAGTCAGCAACTGATGAGGATTATTTTGTTTGCTGATGATTCTTCGATGGCGCTTACAGCCCATACTTTTGAAGAACTTCAGATGTTGTGTGAAATGCTCTTACAAAGCTTTGTTAAGTGGTGCAAAAAGAATAATTTGATGGTCAACGTTGATAAGACCGAGATAATTCATTTCGAGTTAAGACATACGGATCAAAGGATAATAACTTCTCAATTAGATACTACCATCCAATCTAAGAAAAGTACAAAATTTCTTGGTTTATATCTAGACAGTAATCTGAGATGGAGTACACATATAGAACACTTGTGTAAGAGACTCAATAGTTCTTTTTATGTAATAAATAGGGTTAGAAGCTTACTTCCAATAGAAACACTTATAAACATTTATTATAGTTTAGTATATAGCCATCTTTCTTATAATATCCTATTGTGGGGAAACTCCTCTGAGGTTGGAAGGGCTTTTGTAATACAGAAAAGAATTTTGCGCATGATGTTCAATTTAGCACCACAGTCGTCATGCAGACCTTTGTTTATAGAGAAAGGTATCTTAACGTTGGCCTCTATTTTTATTCTGAAGGCTCTTCTATACGCTAAGGAGAATGAAAAAGCGATGGTAAAGTTATCTAGCTTCCATGCTTATGATACAAGAAATCAGGGAATACTGTATATCCCGAAACATAGCACAAGAAAGTTCGAGTTTTCTCCTATGTATCAATGCATCAAATTGTATAATCGCCTGCCGCATAGTATTCGGTCTCTTGATCTAGGGCCATTTAAAAAAACTGTGAAGGCCTTTTTGTTGAAAAAGTGTTACTATTCGGTTGGCGATTATCTTTCCGATAATATTGTTAGTAGTGAAATTTGTTTTCTTGACCTATCCTATACATTCATGTAAATGTCAAAAAGGATCAATAAATGAATATGAATATGAATATGAATATGAATATGAATATGAATATGAATATGAATATGAATATGAATATGAATATGAATATGAATATGAATATGAATATGAATATGAATATGAATATGAATATGAATATGAATATGAATATGAATATGAATATGCAATTAGTTTTTTTATAAAATAATTATTTCAGAAATGAGAACGATTTGAATTTTCCGAAAAAAGGACCTTCGCGGAAAACGTTACCAAATCTGAAATATTTTTCGTAGAAAAGAAATAAATATACCATTTTATTCTCGAAGAAACGTATTGTGATATGGTGGACATTCATAACTATGCCATCTATACTTTTCTTATATCTGCTCTCCAATATTGACCGATTTTTCCGAAAAATCGCGGAATTTTCTAAATATTTCATAATATATTGAGGTTATGGAAATTCTAATCACATATTCTTAATCTACGTCATCGAATTAATAAACCTCAATACTTTCGTCAATATAGAATAAAAAAAAATTTTTTTTTCGGAATTAGAATAATTTTCATTTTCGGTATACCTTTTTCGAAATTTTTCCAAGTCCGAGAAAAAAAAACTATTTTTCTTTCTATGTTGACGAAATAACTAAATTATAATAATTCCAGGTCGTAGATCACGAATATGTAATTACAATTTGGATATCTTCATTATTTTGGAAAATATTCAGAAAATTACGCGATTTTTCGGAAAAATGGGTCAATTTTGGAGAGCAGATATAAGAAAAGTATAGATGGTATAGTTATGACCTTTTCACTATATTATAGTACGTTTCTTCGAGAATAAAATGGTGTATTTACTTTTTCTCTACGAATAATATTTCAGATTTGTCAACGTTTTATGCAAAGGTCTATTTTTCGGAAAATTCAAATCGCTATAACTTCTACAAAAAAAAAAAAAAATAAAAGCATATTCTTAATCTACGCCCTCGAATTAAGATATAGACATAATTTGGTTGATCAATTCAAAAAAAAATTTTGGCCGAAAATCGCAAATTTTCCCATACATGGAAAAATTGTCAGAAATTCGATTTTCGAATTCATCGACCAAATTAATTTCATGAACTAATTCAAGGGCGAAGATATAGAATATGCAATTAGTTTTTTATAAAATAATTATTTCAGAAATGAGAACTATTTGAATTTTCCGAAAAAAGGACCTTCGCGGAAAACGTTACCAAATCTGAAATATTTTTCGTAGAAAAAAACAATATACCATTTTATTCTCGAAGAAACGTATTATGATATGGTGGAAATTCATAACTATGCCATCTATACTTTTCTCATATCTGCTCTCCAAATTTGACCGATTTTTCCGAAAAATCGCGGAATTTTCTAAATATTTCATGATATTTTGAGGTTATGGAAATTCTAATCACATATTCTTAATATACGTCATCGAATTAATAAACCCTGATACTTTCGTCAATATTATTATTATTATTATCATTACAGAAAAATTGGAGCTGAGGCCAAGCCTATCAAGAGCTCTAAATTAACAAAATTCAACTCAATAAATTGACAGTACACAGATAGAATATCGAGAAAATAGTCACTATTTATCACACACAGATCACACATTCGACGGCACCCCAAGCCTCCCGCAAAAGGCGTCGTATTTGTTTTTGAAACTGTTCAATGTCGAAGCATTCACGACTTCTGAGGGCAAACGGTTCCAGATATCAAAAACTCGGTTGGGCAAGAAGATTTGACGGGGATTAGTCTTGAAGTTTTCTTTGTGCAGCTTATAGTGATGACCCCTGAGCTGATTCCTGTTCAGTGTGAACAATGGCGACAAATCTACTCCAAATTTATTATGTAGGGCTCTATAAGTGACAATCAGATCACCCCTCAAACGTCGGTCCATAAAAGTACTCAGGCCAAATATTCGGAGTCGATCCTCGTAGCTAGGACGATTGAAGCCATAAGGAATTCGAGTTGATGCCCTCTGAACAGCCTCCAGTTTATCTATGTCGCTCCTCAGATTGGGACAGCATACTGGACCCGCAAACTCAAGAATTGGCCGGATGTACGATGAGTATATCTTACTACAGATACCAGGATCACACCTAGAGAAGGCCTTCGAGATCATATAAGTCACCCTCTTCGCCTTGTCCGTTGTTTTTTGGACATGTCTGGACCAGGTGAGATCATCCGACACAGTCAGACCTAAGTCATCATGGTGATCAGTTGCCAACAGTGGATGCCCCTCCAGAGTGTAAGTATTTCTCGGGTTCCTCTTCCCTATATGCAACACACAGCACTTGTCCGGATTCAGAGAAAGCAGCCAGCCTTTACACCACTGGGAAACAGTGTCAAGATCACGTTGTAAATCAGCCGAATCCGCAGCAGCATTATTTAAAGTTTGGTATCGTCCGCGAACTGAGAGCACGACGACCTAAGTAGAAGTGGTAAATCTGCAGTGTACAATAAAAACAGAATAGGTCCTAAAACGGACCCCTGGGGAATGCCACTGTATATGGGTCTGGGTTTTGAGACGCAGTCGGATACGCGAACGCAAAATTCCCTACGGTTGAGGAACGCCCCGATCCACAGTAGAAGCTTTCCTCTGATTCCAAAATGATCGAGTTTAACAAGGAGTCTCTCAAGAGGAACTCGATCGAAGGCTTTAGAAAAATCTAAATAGATAACGTCGATAGGGATCCCGGAATCGGAGGCCCTTGTCCAGTCGTTTACACACTGGAGAAGATTCGTAATTACGGATCTACCCGGTAGGAAGCCGTGCTGTTCCTGTGGAATAATATCATTCCCGAGCAGGAACTCCAACATCCGATTCAGTACCACCCTTTCACATATTTTGGAAGCAACAGCTGTGAGACTTATAGGACGATAGTTGGTTGGAGATAGTTTATCACCTTTCTTGAAGATGGGGGTCACTGATGCTTTTAACCAAGATGATGGTAGTGCGTGGGATCGAAAAGACTCCTCATATATCAGAGCAAGAGGCACAGAGAGTGAAACAGAGCAATTCACGAAAATTCTAGGTGCAAAACCATCCGGCCCGGGTGAAGATGCCACCTTCAAGTTCCTTAGTTCCCTCTCAACAAGCTCCGCCGAGAATGAAACATCACAAAGATCAAACCTGCATCGTGGGCATTTCACAGCTGGAATCGGTCCATCGGGCTCGACAGTGAATGAGGCGGAGAATGAATCGGCTAGTACTTCGGCTGACTCCTGATAGTTATCACAGATCCTTCCAGATGGATCTCTGACCAAGGACACAGTCACCGTAGTGTTCAAAAATGATCGAACATATTTGTTAAACTTTTTCGCATCTTTCGAAGATGCAATCCGTGACTCGTAACACTTTTTAGCACGATCGATGGTTTCTGATAAGAAGTTGGAATAGATTCGGTGAGCGGCATAGTCGTCTGGTTTTCTATGTCTGGTGAACCTCCGACAAAGTCTTCGCTTGTGACGAATCATATCACATAGGCCGTCATCGATCCAAGGTTTAGTGGAACTTGAGAAAATTTCCTTTGCATAGCTGTTATCTTGCACAGCGGAACTCAGGATGTTAGAAAACACACTCCACATATCGTCAACCCCAGAACGTGGGAGACGCTCCCTCCAATTTATGCCAGATAGTTCTCTATTCAGGTTTCTGTAGTTGATAACTTCTATAGATCTTCGAGTCATTCTCCTATTTGAGGGAACGCTGAACTGGATTTTAGTATTGAGAGTGAGGTGGTCAGATTTGCCAAAAGGAGGAAGATATTCGATCTCTGAGATTAGGTTATCTTCATTCACTAAGATGAGATCCAATAATGAAGGGACCTGGTTCTGACGATATCTTGTGGGCTTCGAAATGAGCTGCCCAAAATTAGAATCTTGCACCAACTTGGCAAAAGGAAACGAGGGGGACGAAGGCGGAGGTAGGTGGGTCAGAGGCCAAGTTACGTCAGGAAGGTTAAAGTCTCCCGCTATTATGCAGCTGTTACCCTCTGATAGCTGGGTTAAATGGTCAATCAGATCAGAGTCGTAGGCACAAGAACGTGGACGGTAAATACAACCTACAGTCAGGGAAAAGTCCTTGAATTTAATATGAATAAAGAGGTTATCTATGCCAGGAGTATTAAGCCTAGAAGTATTGATGGTTGAGGAGCGAATAATTTCTTCTCTAACATAGATACACACTCCACCGTGACCAACAGTTGTCACACTATCACCTCTGAAGAGTCGATACCCTGGGATATGTACCACTGAATCCTGAATGTTGGGGCGAAGCCAAGATTCGATAACCAAAATGAATGAGGGTTGATGAAAGTGCGCAAACGTCAGGAGTTCTCGGTATTCAGAACACAAAGATTGCACATTGGAGTATGTGACCGTCCATTCAGAGAGGTGGCCAATTAGTTTTTTGTATTTGTACCCTGGATCGTGCTTACAATAGCCGGTGAACCATTTACATATTTAATGGTGAGATTTTTTTCTCCAGCGGAACCCCTGGATTTCAATTACCACGAAGCATATTCAACTCAGCGATTTGATTAGGGGTTTTATCATCGCATAGGACTATATGTTTATATTCAGGAACACTGATTAATTTTTTTTTTTGCGCAATAGAGTTGTAACAATATCAGAATTAGAGAATGTCACCTTCAACAAACGCGGTCGACTTGATCGAGTTTTTCCAAGTCTGGTAGCCTTTACAGCGAAGATGTGAGAGTTGGGATCAACATTTTTCAGTACATCTACGGCCATATGGATATTATCATCAGGGCAATCTGGTTCGGGAACATTTTTAAAATGACATAAAAGGATCGCTTGACCCGATCGAGAATCTCGGCCGAATCGACCCGAGCGAGACCGACATTTGAAGAAACTAGGGAAGTAGACGCGATAGCATTGTTTTCGAAATCACGTTTAATTTCACAAACATCGTCGACGATAGATCTCACACTGGAAGCAAGGGCAGCATGTGAACCTTCCAGGATATTTATTTTGCTCTCGCATTCGGATATTGCTGCTTGATGGACATCAAGTGTCCGCGTATGATTCTCCAGGGTTGCGTTCATAAACTTACTCAGAGTAAGCTCCCCTTACTCTGAAGCGTTCACAAACTTGCTTTGTCTTCCTCGGAGTATACTCTGTGAGCGTTCATAAACTTCCTCTGAGTAAGCTCTGCATACTCTGCTATTTGGGAGAGTAAACACATACTCTGACAGTTGTGACGTACGATTTTCATTCTGTCCTGCTCCCGCAGACTTTTTGAGACTTGAGTATTATTCGAATAAGTATTTATTTCTGGTTTTGTTTCATTTCAATAACGAAATACGAAACAATTAATTTTCCAATTTTCCAAGTGTACTGAATGCAGGGGTGAAATGAAATTGTATTTCTTCTTTACTAGGCTTTTATTCAGAACTCAACAAAAGTACCACTTGCAGTCGACTCGCTGTGAAATCCAACCACTATAATGTGAAATACAAAATTATTAAACTCGCTAAACTAAATGAGACTAAAACAAAAAACCATTTATGGATATTTTCTTACCTTCACCAAGAAAAACAAATTTATTTCGGTTTAGCGAACAATTTGCACAATCCAATACGGCTGAAGAGATCTTCATCAAGCGTCAATCAAACAATAATTTCAAGTGCGCAAACTGCCCGCTACCGAGTTCCGCGACACAATTCTGAAACAAGCCCCACTTATACTCCTCAAACAAAACACCTTCTGTGTTCTGCTTCACTATTCTGTGAAATAAAGAAATATTGGAAAGAATTACTTTAATGATTAATAAATTCAATGAAATTGCTAGCAGTGAATTAACGCAGCTCAAAGTGAACTTTACCAAGAGATAATGGTAAAGAAAAAAAGAGTTTTTCCCTGTATTGCAGAACCTAGAGTGGTCCGTTCATGTTCAAATGAATCGAGACATGAAAAGTCCCACAATAACTGTTTTTTGTATCTGATTTGGAATCTACGTTGATATTTTGTTATATTCGAGAGTTTAGATCTGTCAAGATTCATTCATATTTTGCTTTATCTTTCATACAATATTTTTTCAACTTCTTTTTGTTAGCTTCCTCAAAAGAAACTATTTTTTGTTACGAAGTATTTAATTTTTTTCTGGCTTAGAGTCAATAAAACAACAAAACATGTATAACTTTTTTAATTATCCGCTTGCAAGAGAAGATTATAGACAATAATATCCTTATTCATTCTTTCTGTCTCATTAAAAGTAATTCAAAGTCCTGAGAACATTTATCAGTTTCCTCACAATCATAAAAAAAAAACACGTTTGTGCTCTGCTTTTCAAATAAAAGAAAAATTGACTATACTGCGAAAACACAACTGAAAATGTACGACTAGAGAGAATTTATATCTTAAACTTCTATTATTCATTCATGATAGCAACAAATCAATATGAAATGATATATAAAAAATGTATATGATGCAAAAGTATTATTCATAACCCATACAAATGTTTGAATTTTGAATGACATTTGTCAGAGTAAGTTTGTGAACGACGAGTGTGGAGTAAAGACCGAAGTATATTTCTGATCATATGGCCATACTCTTACTCTACTCTCTGAGTAAGTTTGTGAACGCTGTCCATGGGTTCTCTACATTTTGTGAGTTCAGAAAATATAGAGGACTGATCCCTTTTGATGGACTTCATGTCGTCAGCCATAGTTGAGATTTTACTCATAAGTAATGAAAAATGCTAGTTATAGGTTGATCGCTACCAGAAGATTGGGATCCACTACGCAGTGAGCGTTTACGAGTATCACAACCTGCGCAATTCCATTTTGAGTTTGATTTTTTTATGATATCAAGTTCTATAGAAGATAGATTGGCGCATTGTGGATGTACGAATTTACGGCATCCACAACACTGGAGCCGACCGCCATCGACAATTGAACCAGAGCACACCGAACAACTACCCGGCATTGTGCTACCTGACTATTATTGGCAGTGAAAGAAATATATACGTTTGCAAGGAAAGGATGTATAAGGTTGACTTTTTACTCTCGTGGGTCTATACGAGGGACTTGAACAGAAAGGAAGGGCCACGGTCTATGAGGAATAGGTCAAAACAGGGAAAAGAGAAATACAAGAATGATGAGATATAATACGCGATATATATGCACAGAGAACAATCAGCAGGTATACCGATCCAGTACCAGGTGGAGACTCACTGGAACTCAAGGGCGAGCGCCGCCGAAGCGATCGGTTTAACCGCTGCAGGAGGTGGGGAATGAATTCGAAATCAACTCAGATCGTCGGCGCGATTCGAGTCTGAGAATGAAGTTATTATGCGAATTTCACCTCTAATGACAACAACAATGAAAAAGCAATCGAATAAAAATAGAAAAAGTATGATACATGAGCGAAAAATAGCTTACGTGTTGAGTATGGCAACACACAAAAGATGTTGAGTCACAATATTTTGTAATAACGTTTGCTTTATACCTTTCAAAATTTCAAATGAGTAAGCGAGCCCAAAACATGCGTGCACTGTCAACAACTGCCATTATATGACTGAATGAAAAATTTTTTTTTTCTGAATTAGAATAATTTTTATTTTCGGTATACCTTTTTCGAAATTTCTCCAAGTCCGAGAAAAAAAAAACAATTTTTCTTTCTTTGTTGACGAAATAATTAAATTATAATAATTCCAGGTCGTAGATCACGAATTTGTAATTACAATTTGAATATCCCTATTATTTTGGAAAATATTCAGAAAATTCCTCGATTTTTCGGAAAAATCAGTCAAGTTTGGAGAGCAGATATGAAAAAGATATAGATGGTATAGTTATGATCTTTTCACCATATTATAGTACGTTTCTTCGAGAATGAAATGGTTTATTTACTTTTTTTCTACGAAGGATATTTTAGATTTGTCAACGTTTTCCGCAAAGGTCTATTTTTCGGAAAATTCAAATCGCTATAACTTCTACAAAAAATAAAAAAAAAATAATAGCATATTCTCAATCTACGCCCACTAATAAAGATATAGACATTATTTGGTTGATCAATTAAAAAAAAAAATTTTGGCCGAAAATCGCAAATTTTTCCATACATGGAAAAATTGTCAAAAATTCGATTTTCGAATTCATCGACCAAATAAATTTGATGATCCTATTCGGGGGCGTAGATTGAAAATATGCAATTAGTTTTTTCATAAAATTATTATTTTAGAAATGAGAACGATTTGAATTTTCTGAAAAAAGGACCTTCGCGGAAAACGTTACCAAATCTGAAATATCCTCCGTCGAAAAAGAGTAAATATACCATTTTATTCTCGAAGAAACGTACCATAATACGGTGGAAATTCATAACTATGCCATCTATACTTTTCTTATATCTGCTCTCCAAAATTGACCGATTTTTATGAAAAATCGCGGAATTTTCTGAATATTTCATAATATATTGAGGTTATGGAAATGCTAATTACATATTCTTAATCTACGTCATCGAATCGATGAACCCTGATGCTTTCGTCAATACAGGATGAAAAAATTTTTTTGTCAGACCTAAAATAATTTGGATATCTCTATTATTTTGGAAAATATTCAGAAAATTCCGCGATTTTTCGGAAAAATCGGTCAATTTTGGAGAGCAGATATAAGAAAAGTATAGATGGTATAGTTATGATCTTTTCACCATATCATAGTACGTTTCTTCGAGAATAAAATGGTGTATATACTTTTTCTCTACGAAGGATATTTTAGATTTGTCAACGTTTTCCGCAAAGGTCTATTTTTCGAACAATTCAAATCGCTATAACTTCTACAAAAAATTGAAAAAAAAAATAATAGCATATTCTTAATCTACGCCCTCGAATTGAGATATAGACATAATTTGGTTGATCAATTCAAAAAAAAACTCTCGGCCGAAAATCGCAAATTTTTCCATACATATATATAAAAATTGTGAAAAATTCGATTTTCGAATTCATCGACCAAATTAATTTCATGAACTCATTCGAAGGCTTAGATTAAGAATATGTAATTAGTTTTTTTATAAAATAATTATTTTAGAAATGAGAACGATTTGAATTTTCCGAAGAAAGGACCTTCGCGGAAAACGTTACCAAATCTGAAATCTCTTTCGTAAAAAAAAAGTAAATATACCATTTCATTCTCGAAGAAACGTACTATAATATGGTGGAAATTCATAATTATGCCATCTATACTTTTCTCATATCTGCTCTCCAAAGTTGAACGATTTTTCCGAAAAATCGCGGAAGTTTCTAAATATTTCATAATATATTGAGGTTATGGAAATTAAACTTACATATTCTTGATATACGTCATCGAATGAATAAACACTGATACTTTCGTCAATATAGAATGGAAAAATTTTTTTTTTTTTGACTCGCGAATATGTAATTACAATTTGGATATCCCTATTATTTTGGAAAATATTCAGAAAATCGGTCAATTTTGGAGAGCAGAGATATAAGAAAAGTATAGATGGTATAGTTATGATCTTTTCACCATATTATAGTACGTTTCTTCGAGATTAAAATGGTGTATTTACTTTTTCTCTACGAAGGATATTTCAGATTTGTCAACGTTTTCCGCAAAGGTCTATTTTTCGGAAAATTCAAATCGCTATTACTTCTACAAAAAATTAAAAAAAATATATAAAAGCACATTCTTAATCTACGCCCTCGAAGATATAGGACATAATTTGGTTGATCAATAAAAAAAAAATTTTTTGCCGAAAATCGCAAATTTTTCCATACATGGAAAAATTGTCAAAAATTCGATTTTCGAATTCATCGACCAAATTAATTTCATGAACTAATTCGAGGGCGTAGATTGGGAATATGCAATTAGTTTTTTTATTAAAAAAATTATTTCAGAAATGAGAACGATTTGAATTTTCCGAAAAAAGGACCTTCGCGGAAAACGTTACCAAATCTGAAATATCCTCCGTAGAGAAAAAGTATATATTCCATTTCATTCTCGAAGAAACGTTCTATCATATGGTGGAAATTCATGACTATGCCATTTATACTTTTCTTATATCTGCTCTCCAAAGTTGACCGATTTTTCCGGAAAATCGCGGAATTTTCTAAATATTTCATAATATATTGAGGTTATAGAAATTCTTATTACATATTGTTAATTTACGTCATCGAATTAATAAACTCAGATACTTTCGTCAATATAGGATGAAAAAAAAAATTTTTTTCGGACTCAGAATAATATTTTTCTTTCTACGTTGACGAAATAATTATATAATATTAATTCTAGGTCGTAGATCACGAATATGTTATGACAATTTCGATATTTCTATCATTTTGAAAAATATTCAGAAAATTCCGCGATTTTTTGGAAAAATCGGTCAACTTTGGAGAGCAGATATAAGAAAAGTATGGATGGTATAGTTATGATCTCTTCGATATATTAAAGAACGTTTCTTCCAGAATGAAATGGTGTATTTTCCTTTTCTCTACGAAGGATATTTTAGACTTGTAGACGTTTTCCGCGAAGGTATATTTTTCGGAAAATTGAAATCGCTATAACTTCTACAAAAAAAAAAAAAACTGATTGCATATTCTAAATCTACGCCCTCGAATTGAGATATAGACATAATTTGGTTGATCAATTAAAAAAAAAAGTTTTGGCCGAAAATCGCATCATATGGAAAAATTGTCAAAAATTCGATTTCCGAATTCATCGACCAAATTTATTTTATGAACAAATTCGAGGGCGTAGATTAAGAATATGCAATTAGTTTTCTTATAAAATAATTATTTTGGAAATTAGAACGGTTTGAATTTTCCGAAAAAAGGTCCTTCGCGGAAAACGTTACCAAATCTAAAATATCCTTCGTAGAGAAAAAGTAAATATATCATTGCATTTTCGAAGAAACGTACTATAATATGGTGAAAAGATCATAACTATGTCATGTATACTTTTCTTATATCTGCTCTCCAAAATTGACCGATTTTTCCGAAAAATCGCGGAATTTTCTAAATATTTTATAAAATATTGAGGTTATGGAAATTCTCATTACATATTCTTGATCTTCCTCATGGAATAAATAAACCCTGATACTTTCGTCAATATAGGATGAATAGAATAATTTTCATTCTTGGTATACCTTTTTCGAAATTTTTCTAAGTCCAAAAAAAAATTATTTTTCTTTCTATGTTAACGAAATAATTATATTATATCAATTCGAGGTCATAGATCACGAAAATGTAATAACAATTTGGATATCTCCATTATTTTGTAAAATATTCAGAAAATTCCGCGATTTTTCGGAAAAATCGGTCAACTTTGGAGAGCAGATATACGAAAAGTATAGATGGTATAGTTATGATCTTTTCACCATATCATAGTACGTTTCTTCGAGAATAAAATGGTGTATTTTTTTTCTCTACGAAGGATATTTTAGACTTGTGAACTTTTTCCGCAAAGGTCTATTTTTCGGAAAATTCGAATCGCTATAACTTCTACAAAAAATTTGAAAAAAATCTAATTGCATATTCTAAATCTACGCTCTCGAATTGAGATATAGACATAATTTGGTTGATCAATTCAAACAAAAATTTTTGTCCAAAAATCGCATCATATGGAAAAATTGTCAGAAATTCGATTATAAACAAATTCGAAAGCGTAGATTAAGAATATGCAATTAGTTTCTTTATAAAATAATTATTTTGGAAATGAGAACGGTTTGAATTTTCCGAAAAAAGGACCTTCGCGGAAAACGTTACCAAATCTGAAATATCCTTCGTAGAGAAAAAGTGAATACACCATATTATTCTCGAAGAAACGTACTATAATATGGTGAACAGATCACAACTATACCATCTATACTTTTCTTATATCTGTTCTTCAAAATTGACCGATTTATCCGAAAAAATCGCGGAATTTTCTGAATATTTTCCAGAATAATAGGGATATCCATATTGTAATTACATATTCGTGATCTACAACCTCGAATTAATATAATTTAATTGTTTCGTTAACATAGAAAAAAAAAATATATTTTTTTTTCGGACTTAAAAAATTTCGAATAAGGTATACCGAGAATGAAAATTATTCCAAGTCCGAAAGTATCAGGGTTTATTCAACCGATGACGTAGATCAAGAATATGTAATTAGAATTTCCATAACCTCAATATATTATGAAATATTTGGAAAATTCAGCAATATTATAGTACAATTCTTCGAGAATGAAATGGTATATTCTTTTTTTTTCTACGAAGAATATTTCAGATTTGGTAACGTTTTCCGCGAAGGTCCTTTTTTCGGAAAATTCAAATCGCTATAACTTCTACAAAAAATAAAAAAAAATAAACTCTCATTTCTTATTTCTGAAATAATTATTCTATGAAAAAACTAATTGCATATTCTCAATCTACGCCCTCGAATAAGTTCATAAAATTAATTTGGTCGATGAATTCGAAAATCGAATTTTTGACAATTTTTCCATGTATGGAAAAATTTGCGATTTTCGGCCAAATTTTTGTTTTTTATTTGATCAACCAAATTATGTCTATATCTCAATTCGACGGCGTAGATTAAGAATATGCTATAATTTTTTTTTTTTAATTTTTTGTAGAAGTTATAGCGATTTGAATTTTCCGAAAAATAGACCTTTGCGGAAAACGTTGACAAATCTGAAATATCCTTCGTAGAGAAAAAGTAAATATACCATTTCATTCTCGAAGAAACGTACTATAATATGGTGAAAAGATCATAACTATACCATCTATATATTTCTCATATCTCTGCTCTCCAAAATTGACCGATTTTCTGAATATTTTCCAAAATAATAGAGATATCAAAATTGTAATTACATATTCGTGATCTACGACCTCGAATTAATATAATTTAATTATTTCGTTAACATCCTATATTGACGAAAGTATCAGGGTTTATTCATTAGCCGCCGTAGATCAAGAATATGTAATTAGAATTAGAATCCATAACCTCAATATATTATGGAATATTCAGAAAATTCCGCGATTTTTCGGAAAAAAACGTTCAACTTTGGAGAGCAGATATAAGAAAAGTATGGATGGCTTAGTTTTGATCTTTTCACAGTATTATAGAACGTTTCTTCGAGAATGTAATGGTATATTTACTTTTTTTCTACGAAGGATATTTCAGATTTGGTAACGTTTTCCGCGAAGGTCCTTTTTTCGTAAAATTCAAATCGTTCTCATTTCTAAAATAATCATTTTGTAAAAAAACTAATTGCATATTCTCAATCTACGCCCTCGAATCAGTTCATGAAAATAATTTGGTCGATGAATTCGAAAATCGAATTTTTGACAATTTTTCCATACATGTAAGGAAAAATTTGCGATTTTCGGCCAAAATTTTTTTATTTTATTGATCAACCAAATTATGTCTATATCTTAATTCGAGGGCGTTGATTAGGTATATGCTATAATTTTTTTTTTAAATTTTTTGTAGGAGTTATAGCGATTTGAATTTTCCGAAAAATAGACCTTTGCGGAAAACGTTGACAAATCTGAAATATCCTTAGTAGAGAAAAAATGAATACACCATCTTATTCTCAAAGAAACGTACTATAATTTGGTGAAAAGATCATAACTATACCATCTATACTTTTCTTAAATCTGCTCTCCAAAATTGACCGATTTTTCCGAAAAATCGCGGAATTTTCTGAATATTTTCGAAATAATTGGGATATCCATATTGTACTTACATATTCGTGAGACAGTTAATGCGTTGATAGAAAGAAATTTTACTAATGTGACTTTATAGGTTTGTTGGAATTGACGAGTTTTATGAATGTTATTATACACTTACACTGTTTACACCTTTTATTCGTTTTCGGTGAGAAGTTTGTCATTTTTATTGTAATTGTTTATAAAATTGCCCTTTACAGTTGCCCTGAGGAAGGAACTAAATATTTCCGAAAGCTTGGCCTATGAATAAAGAATAGATTAACCTTTGGTGTATTGATCGATATCCCTTAACGATTTTGGTAGATTATTTAACGATCATTACTTGGAATATTATATATATATATTTATATATATATATATATATATATATGGATTCGTAGTGCGTTGTGACCTCCGCTAAGTTAATTGGGCGACCTGACCTCCGGCTGAAGGAGGGGTGTGATTGAAATTTTTTTCGTCAATAGATATAGAGGGGAAGGCAAAGAATATAGGGAGCTGAAGAGGGGAAAAGATTTTTCTCGAAATTTTTTTTTATATGAGACAGACCTTGCTACCTCCGCTTATATTTTGTATGGGTCGTCCGCTGTGTCCTCCTGCAACGATTCCAGATTTTCGGAGGACAGAAGGTAAATTAGTTCGGAATAATCATATATGGAATGCAGCTGTTCTTTCAACACATGTTTGGAAAGATAATTGCCTTACGCTGCTGGTTCCGGAGCATCGAAATAAATAAAGAAACATCCTCTTGTGCCTGACAAAGGCTTCGTGAACTAGAGTAGAAAATATTCTCATGAAATTTATGAATTTGTGTATTTTATGGTAAAAAATAAAACTAACAGAGAATATCAGGTACTTTGACATATCAAACTATCTTTCAATATTCCTGAAGCAGAACGAAAATGAATCGATAATTTCATGATGGTGGCGCCAACGGTATAATCAAATCGGTAAACGTATGCATCTCATGTTTCAAATAACAATCATCCTATATGAATCCTCTAAAAAACTGCAGATTATTGTTAAAATCCATTTTTCAACGTTCAGAATTCTAGTTTCACATAATGAATATGATGTTGAAAGATGTCCATTTCAGATATGATAATTATGGAAAATCGCACAATACAATATGAAATTTCAGGCGCTATACTAAATGAAAAAATGGTTATGATTATAATTTCATGTGATATCATTCTTGTTATTTTAATCCCTAAACGTTGAATCGGATGTTGTTTCATTTCCGTGAAAGATAAGATGAACTCATTTGAGGAGGCACAAACGGTTTTCGGCACTGAAGTTCATGTAATGCAAACTGATCCTGAGTTTACTATGAATATGTTTTACTTATGCTGCTTCCAACATAAAAACGTTGTATTGGAAACAGCATGTAGTTTGTTTTGGTAATAACCAAGATATAGATTTAAAAACTTCACAATGTCCTATACAGCTATTAGAAAATAACAATTTTATTTATGCTGTTCTACAATCATGAGATATAGTAGATATTTAATTCATTAAACGCGAGTTTTGTAATTACAAATATTCAGTTTATCAATCTGGAACCAACTAAACGAAAGCTGTAATAACAATTTCATTTGAAGTACAGGGTGGCCGAAATTGTTGATAACTGAACAACTTTTTAACCGAGAAAGATAGAGAAAATGAATGACATATTATGATCTTTTTTTTAAAAAAAAACTGATAATGCCAATCGCAATCCTATCTCCTTTTGTTTCAGAGTTATAGGCCAGAACATTATCTCCGTTTCTGTTTGTGCTAGGATGTTGAAATTGAAACAATATGCAGAAACTTTCTTCATATCAATCCAGTAGTGTATCCAATAGTTTTCTCCAGGAGAAAAAGAATACGACCTTTTGTTGTAGTTATAGGTCAGCAAGTAAACCTCTTGAAAATATCAAAGTACGCTAGTGGATTGCTATGAAGAAAGTATCTATATAATTTTTTATTACGAAATCCTAGGACGAACAGAAACTAACTAACCCTAGAACTAACCTTTCAAACAAGCCTATTGACAATAATGGCACACTTCGTATTCCTATTTAATTTATTATCGGAAAATTCTATTTTTCATTACAAGGATCTGTGAATCATCTTCTATACCACTTTCTTAAAATTTTTATGAAAATCTATCAAGGCTTTAAAAAGTTATGCCGATTGAAAAATGTTTATCAAATACATAAAACATCAACTATCTCTCAATATATAGTATGGACATATTTAGAACACTGATTTAGAATCTCCAAAATGTCCTATATCTGCACTGAAAGCCTTTACAGGTTGGGCAAAATTGGTGATACATGAACGACAACTTTTTAACCCAACGGAATAGAGAAAAATGAATGGCATTTTACTGTCGTCTTTTTTTAGAGAAACTGATAATGCCATCAACTGCATTCCTCTAAGTTCTTTTGTTTTCGAGTTATAGGCCAAAATTGAAGTTTACGCGATTTCAACTTTGGTCACTATCTCCGTTTCTGATAGAGCCAGAATGAATTTAAAACCTCATAAAGACACTTTTTTCATAGCAATCCAGTAGCGTAATATGTTTTTTCCTAAGAGGTTTCCTTGCCGAGCAATTACATAGTTGTGTTTTGTTGTGTTTTTTCTTATGGAAACAATAGTTTATTATGACTCAGAAAGAATCATCTTCGTTATTCCGTTTAGAAAATATATGAAAAATTATACAAAAAGTGCGTTTCAAAGTTTCAAACACCATTGAAAAAATATTTCTCACAAAAAACAGTTCTGATCAAATAAAGAAACCTACATAATTTAATGTTGGCAAAGATGAAAATTCAAAGTTAATTACTCAGCACTTTGAAGACTTTCATTATATTGAAACTACCCATCTGCAACATTTACTTCTCTTATGGAACAAATTCTGCAATAGAAAAAATTACCTCAGATTAAAACTAGGCTTTACCTTCGCTTCCATATTTCATGAAATAAAGAAATGCTTCAAGCTATAGAATAGAACTAGAGGTGTCTCAAAGTTTTAAGCATTATAAATCGAGGTAATTTTCACAGAAAAAAACACATTCTATTTAATTAGGAAACATGCAACTGAATGTTGAAAAGATGAAGAAAAGTTAATTACTCACAACATTGATGGGATTAATCATAATCAAAACTTTTTAACCAAAACATATATTCACGTTATATTAAGTTATAAATACCATTAAATAACCTTCAGTTTTCTATTCCTTCAATGCACGGTTAAAAAATTTTCGATGATTTCGCCCTCCCAAAAATTTGACTTCGTCCCGTTCCTGGACATCTTTAACGATATTCAATGAGGAATATCATACCTCTGAAGAAACAAAAATGCTTTCGGAGTATAATATGAAAGTTCATGTTTTTGTTAGTTTGTTTATTTGTCTTCACAGAAATCGGGATGCAAATGTCCGGTTGGATTGTGGAATTCATTCCAATATACCCAACGAAGAATGGGGAAAATATAGAATTTTCATGAACAAGTTGTTTTATGAACCAATCGATTTATGGCTTTTACGGGCGAAGCTGAATGAACTACAAGAGATAGTGGAACTCGAAAGGGACATTCTTGTAGTGTAAGAAAATTTATACATAAAAGTCCGCGACTACATATGTCTAACTCTCATCGAGGATAACCCTCGATAACCAATTTTAATATTTTCAATTCAATCCAAATCAATTAAAATAAAAATAAATATGACTGTTATCATTTCTGATAGAGCATAGTTTTCTGAAGAAATTTTCCCGCGATATGACGAGAGGTTCAAATACAAATTTAGGCAAGAATTAAACGAAGCGTTCTAAAGCTTCGTCGCGTGCCCTTTACTTCGAGATGTTTTAAGAGAGCACAATCGGCTCACGACGACCTTCGATTCACATTTGGAATAGGATTGTTAGATCAGGTACCTGAATAGGGGCAATAAGGATTTTTTTTTAGGAAGTTAGCTAAGCTCGAATCATTTGATAACTTGATTTTGTTTCAAGTTTTCTTTCTCATAGGGGTTTTAGATTTTTTGATGTTGATAATAATCATAATTATTTTTTCATTTAATTTTTCATATTGAGATTTTTTTGATTTTCTGTTCTTACGTTCATCTGATGCACAAAATGTGCAAGTTGAAGCATCTATTGGAAAGTAGCGTAATATAGTGTACAGGGTTTTTTTCATTTTACTCAATAGCTATCTCAGTTAATATTGGTCGCACAGAAAAGTTTAAATGAGCAAAATTGAAGTATATTTCATGGGCATTCAGAATTCAGTACTAGGAAATGCAGTTATCGTAAACCAACTCATCAAACTAAAAATTTTTTTTAAACTATTGTTTTTTGAATGGCACACCCTGTATTTTATTCTCCCAACCAGTATTGCTTTCTCATCTGATTTCAAATATATATATATATATAGATACAGGGTGTACCAAGTTCGATGGCCTATTAGGAGTTTCTGGAGAACTAGATCTATTTGAAATATGAAAATTCGGATTATGTTATTGTTTGAAATTATCTATCGAGCCAAAATATTCTTGAAGCCTGACCACTTTCAATTATACAGGAAGCGAAAAAAAAATTTCGATATTTTTTTTTCTGTGTTTTTGTTTTCCAATTTGATAGAGTAAGCAATTCTGAAGACATTCGTACTCAAATCGTTGCATTCGTCGAAATAGTTTCAAAAATATCGACAAAAAACTGAAGAAAAAAGGGAGATAAGACTATTCAGTATCATTTGAAAAACGAAAGTTATGAGTCAATCTTGATCCCAATTTTTAACCCAACATTTGGAACACCTGTGACGAATTTTTTGAAGTTCAAGAAATGTACAATATTTCCACAATCTTCGACTTCAAAAGTATGATATAATGCTTCCTGCGCTGTTACAACCTCTGAAGCTGTAAACATTTTCGTGTAAGTGATTGTTTTCCTGGTGGTACCAAACAATTTGACAGTACGTGATCAGGCATTCAAAGTTTTGTGAAACCCACCTTGAAAGTGGTTTTCCGTCTATGATCACTTCAAATGAAAAAGGTCCCTCTTATTTGGGTCAGTTTCTGTCTCGCTTTCGTGAATTTATTGAAAGAGCTAATCGGATCTACCAATTTATGGATTCTTTTCAATTTTGTGATGTCAAGTATAGGAGAACGACTGTGAAATGTTTCCTGAAACATGTGGTATCTAAAAAATAGATTGGGCACACAGACACTTGGGAGAACTGTTTACGTCTTTATAGGCAAGCTCATTGTTGTAATATCAACCCGAGGAGTCAAACACATTTAGCCACTTTCTCCAACGGTCTTGCTCGCTGTAAAACGGAACCTCCCTTGAATTATTTATTATTCAGTCTCCACCCTGAATCACCTAAAATCCCAGCCAATTATAGACGACTACCTTCCTTCTATCACCAATATGATTTTAGTATGAGTTTTTCTGTATCCACGGTTGTAAGTAGTATTATCAGAGCATTTGACATATACAGGGCGTCCAGGAAAGTGTGAGAAATCTCTCGGATTCAGATAAAGTGAAGAAATAAGATGACAAAATCCCATCATTTTTTCTTCCTAGCTGTCCTCCCTAGAGAAATACGGCTTTCTTAATGACGCCACTGGAAATCCATTTCACTCCATTTCACGTGTTATGAATCAATGCCGCGTTTTTAGGAAGTTGAACACGAAATAAAATACTCACTCGGATTTTTTGCGATCTGTTTAATGCACTTGAAATTTTAATAAACATGAAGAATTATTTTTCAACTTCCATCTGGAGATTTTTTCTGAGAGAAATAGTTCATTCCAAAGTGGGGACAGAAAAATTTTCTTGGAAAACAAAAATTCACAAATCCAGCGATAAAACTCGTAGAAATTGTTTTCATGAATTGGTCGTAATGATCATTGTTCGATCGAATTGAATTCATCATCGAATTCGATCAATTTGAATCATATCAATAGGTCCCTATTGGAATAAAGCTGCATATTCCAAAACTGATGTTCGAACATAATCAATATAGATGAATTTTCAATACGTTCAAGTCAGATTTGGACTTGGCATTTCTCACATTTGCAGGTAACTCTGGTTCAAATAAATTGGGAACAGTGGATATTCAAACTTTTTTCATTTTGATGAGGTCTATTCCCTGTCAATACAAAGCGTTACATTTGAAGACACCGTATGTATTCAGATTGATTAGAGAAAACGATTGTATCTCCTTTAATAATTTAGATTTTATCATACAAATGTTCATATTTTACATCTATATCGGGGACAAGCTATATTCCTCGTATAGATGCCTAAAAAGCTTTCATTCTCTTTCAGTTATGCGTGGATGGTACAAAATGAATAAGTTGGACGATGACAAACAAGCATTTATGAATTCCCTCATAGGATGAAGTTCAAGCTTGTCTTCCTAATGCATCACACCATTCCCCTTGAAAAAGCGATAAAATAACCCTTGAGATATACCACCTGTCGACATCTGCTCTGAGGGTGTACATTGATGCCATTCACGGAGGAGGAAACGTCTTTCGAGTCTCTCAGAGTTATTCATCCATATATGGCGCAGCACACTAGCGCCCGTGATATATACCCGAACTAAAAGATTGTTCAGTACATAAACAGGGTACCTTGTGACCTCAAAACGATGTTTTGATATGTTGATCCTTGAGTCATCCTGATTCCAACAAGCTAAAAAACAAGGCGATACGTTGTCACCTCCGAAATCGGAGGTGACAACGTTATATATGAGGTCAGAGCGTAGAACGAGTTTCTGTTTTGGAGGTGAAAATGACCGTTTATAACTATATATATATATATATATATATATATATATATATATATATATATATATATCTGTTGTTGTTATCCAGTGTATACTTTGTTTTATTTGTTGTGTGTTCAGTATTTAATTAATTTATTCCGTACGACAAACCATGTATTTCTTTTGATGGTGAAGTTTTTCCTTCTGTAGAATTTGGATATCTCTATTATTTTGGAAAATATTTAGAAAATTCCGCGATTTTTCGGAAAAATCGGTCAACTTTGGAGAGCAGATATAAGAAGAGAATAGATGGAATAGTTATGATCTTTTCACCATATTATAGTACGTTTCTTCGAGGATGAAATGGTGTATTTTGTTTTTCTCTACGAAGGAAATTTTAGATTTGTCAACGTTTTCCGCAAAGGTCTATTTTTCGGAAAATTCAAATCGCTATAACTTCTACAAAAAATTTAGAAAAAAAAAATAATAGCATATTCTAAATAATTTGGTTGATCAATTGAAAAAAAAAATTTTGGCCGAAAATCGCATCATATGGAAAAATTGTCAAAAATTCGATTTTCGAATTCATCGACCAAATTTATTTTATGAACTAATTCGAGGGCTTAGATTGAGAATATGCAATTAGTTTCTTTATAAAATAATTATTTAAGAAATGAGAACGATTTGAATTTTCCGAAAAAAGGACCTTCGCGGAAAACGTTACCAAATCTGAAATATCTTTCGTAGAAAAAAAGTAAATATACCATTTCATTCTCGAAGAAATGTACTATTATGTGGTGGAAATTCATAACTATGCCATTTATACTTTTCTTATATCTGCTCTTCAAATTTGACCGATTTTTCAGAAAAATCGCGGAATTTTCTAAATATTTCATAATATATCGAGGATATGGAAATTCTTATTACATATTCTTAATCTACGTCATCGAATTAATGAACCCTGATACTTTCGTCAATATAGAATGAAAAAAAATTTTTTTTTTTGGACTTAAAATAATTTTCATTCTCGGTATACCTTTTTTAAAATTTTTCAAGTCCAAAAAAAAAAATTATTTTTCTTTCGATGTAAGGGAAATAATTATTTTATATTAATTCGAGGTCGTAGATCACGAATATGTAATTACAATTTGGAAAATTTTGGAAAATATTCAGAAAATTCCGCGATTTTTCGGAAAAATCGGTCAATTTGGGAGAGAAGATATGAGAAAAGTATGGATGGTATAGTTATGATCTTTTCACCATATTATGGTACGTTTCTTCGAGAATAAAATGGTGTATTTACTTTTTCTCTACGAAGGATATTTTAGATTTGTCAACGTTTTCCGCGAAGGTTTATTTTTCGGAAAATTCAAATCGCTATAACTTCTACAAAAAATAAAAAAAAATAATAGCATATTCTTAATCTACGCCTCCGAATTAAGATATAGACATTATTCGGTTGATCAATTCAAAAAAAAAATTCTGGCCGAAAATCGCAAATTTTTCCATACATGGAAAAATTGTCAAAAATTCGGTTTTCGAATTCATCGACGAAATTAATTTGATGAACTAATTCGAGGGCGTAGATTGAGAATATGCAATTAGATTTTCATAAAATAATTATTTTAGAAATGAGAACGATTTGAATTTTTCGAAAAGAGGACCTTCGCGGAAAACGTTACCAAATCTGAAATATCCTTCGTAGAAAAAAAGTAAATATACTATTTTATTCTCGAAGAAACGTACTATATATGATATGGTGGAAATTCATAACTAAACCATCTATACTTTTCTTATATCTGCTCTCCAAAGTTGACCGATTTTTCCGAAAAATCGAGGAATTTTCTAAATATTCAATAAAAATTGAAGTTATGGAAATTCTAATTACATATTCTTGATCCACGTCATCGAATTAATAGACCCGGATGCTTTCGTCAATACAGGATGAAAAAATTTTTTTTTTCGGACTTAAAATAATTTTCATTCCCGGTATATCTTTTTCGAAATTTTTCCAAGTCCAAGAAAAAAAAATATTTTTTTTTCTATGTTGACGAAATAACTATATTATATTAATTCGAGGTCGTAGATCACGAATATGTTTTTCAGTTTGGATATCTCTATTATTTTAGAAAATATTCAGAAAATTCCGCAATTTTTCGGAAAAATCGGTCAATTCTGGAGAGCAGATAAAGAAAAGTATAGATGTTATAGTTATGATCTCTTCACCATATTATAGAACGTTCCTTCGAGAATAAAAGGGTGTATATGCTTTTTCTCTACGAAGGATATTTTAGATTTGTCAACGTTTTCCGCAAAGGTTTTTTTTCGGAAAATTCATATCGCTATAACTTCTACATAAAATTGAAAAAAAAATGATAGCATATGCTTGATCCACGCCCTCGAATTGAGATATAGACATAATTTGGTTGATCGATTAAAAAAAAAAATTTGGCCGAAAATCGCAAATTTTTCCATACATGGAAAAATTGTCAAAAATTCGATTTTCGAATTCATCGACCAAATTAATTTTATGAAAAATCCGAGGGCGTAGATTGAGAATATGATATCAGTTTTTTTATAAAATAATTATTTTAGAATTGAAAACGATTCGAATTTTCCGAATAAAGGACCTTCGCGGAAAACGTCACCAAATCTGAAATATCCTTCGTAGAAAAAAAGTGAATATACCATTTTATTCCCGAAGAAACGTACTATAATATGGTGGAAATTCATAACTATACCTTCTATACTTTTCTTATATCTGCTCTCCAAAGTTGACCGATTTTTCCGAAAAATCGAGGAATTTTCTGAATAAATAGTTTCAGGCTTTCACGACCGGATATATTGACATTAAAAGAGTCTTCCGAGCTTATTGGCCGTGGTCTATAAGGAATTATTTCACCTAACGTTTCGCCCACAACTGCGGTAGGCATCTTCAGAGGATTCTTGGTCTTAGATTGTAACTCGACCGCTGAATTTCCGAAAGTGATGCTGGATTCGATCCGTTGGCCCCACTCATACCCTAATCATTGGCGGGAGAAGGTAGTGGGTTTGCGCGCGCGATGTTGATTGGTCCATTGCTTCCACTTCGTATTGGCTTGATTTTGGTCTTTTCCAACACCGGCAACCATGCGCTATGTACCAAAGGGGTTTCTTCCCTTCTGTTCATATTGTTCTTATGTTTATATATCTCAATGGCTTCCAGGTTCATCCTAGGATAGAAACTTTTGATGTTTGAAATAGCTTCTGCCTTTGAGAAAACAATATTGTGTCCATCTGTCAGAGCATGTTCCGCTAGTGCGGATTTTTCTGTCTGATTGAGTCGACAGCATCGTTCATGCTCCTTAATTCTCGTATTCATACTTCGCTTCGTTGTACCAATGTAGACTTTGCCGCAGTCACAAGGTATCCTGCAAATACCGGGTTGGGAGAGTGGGTCGACTTTGTCTTTGGTAGTTCTGATCATTTGGCCAAGTTTTTGAGTTGGCTTATAGACAGTCTCTATATTGTGGCCCTTTAGTATTCTACCAATTCTATCGGTGACCTTGGGGATATATGGTAAGATGGCTCTTCCATTGGGGGTGAGTTGTGATGTGTTATCATCACGTGTGGAAAGTCTTGGTCTTATTGCCCTCTGAATTTCCTTAGCATTATATCCGTTAGCGACGAATGCATGCTGTAGATGTTCAAGTTCATCTTCCAGAAATTCCGGCTCGCACAATCGTCGGGCTCTATCTACGAGTGTTTTTATAACTCCTCGTTTCTGTTGGGATGATGATTGGACTGCTTGTGTAGATACCTGTCAGTGTGGGTTGGTTTTCTATAAACCCTGTGTCCTAGCTTTCCATTAGGCTTTCTAGTAACCAAGACGTCTAGAAAGGGTAGAGCACCATCCTTTTCAATTTCCATAGTGAATTGAATATTTGGGTGCCTACTGTTAAGATGGGATAGGAAAGCATCCAATTCTTCAAGTCCATGACTCCAGACGACAAAAGTATCATCCACATAACGTAGCCATGTGGATGGTCTCTTAGTTGCCGCTTCAATTGCACTTTGTTCGAATTTCTCCATGAAGAAATTTGCAATTGCAGGACTTAGAGGGTTTCCCATGGCGCATCCGTCTATTTGCTCATAGAATTCGCCTTTCCACTGAAAATAGCTGGATGATAGGCAAAGTTCGAAGAGCTTTGCTATGTCATTCGGGAATATTTCAGACACGTAGTTAAGCGATTCCCTGATGGGAACTTGTGTGAACAAAGACACAACATCAAAACTAACGAGTCGGTCATTCGGTCCCAACTGAATTTTCTGCAGTTTTTCTATAAACTGAGTAGAGTCCTTGACGAAAGTGTCCGTGTTTCCCACATGAGGTCTCAACATAGTTGTTAAAACTTTGGCTAAGTCGTATGTTGGTGAATCGATGGTACTAACGATAGGTCTCAATGGGACATTATCCTTGTGAATTTTCGGAAGTCCGTATATACGCGGAGCCCTTGCTTCACTCTTACAAATCCTCTTTTTAAGTTCCTCATCGAGAGAAGAAACTTTTATAAGAGCCTTTGCTTGTCTGAGCCTGGATGGGGTAGGATCTCTTTTAAGCTTCCTGTAGTTTGAGGGGTCTAACAACGCCCTCATTTTGGAATCATAGTCAGAGGTGTCCATCACTACCGTCGCGTTTCCTTTGTCAGCTGGAAGGATCACAATGGATGTATCTTCATTGAGACTCTTTATGGCTTGGTGTTCCCTGAAATTTATATTATTTTTTGGAGGTTTAGCCTTCCTGATGATTCTTGAGGCTTCAGTCCTCACTTCTTCAGCCGTAGCCTCAGGTAAGGACCGAATTGCTGCCTCAACATTGGCTATTATATTCTCTATAGGAATTTGTTTCGTTCGAATGGAGAAATTGTTTCCCTTTTCAAGGATAGATTTCTCCTCTTGTGTTAATGTCCTCTTGGACAAGTTAACAACAGTTTCTTTCCTGTTCGGAACTGAAGAAACAGATAATTCCTGCAACCGTGAGAATTTATTTTTGAGGCGTATAGTATTAGTGTACATTCGCCCCTCCATGGATTTCTGGGTTATGTTATCGACAGAAGTCCAGTCTGTTGGTGTTAAGGTTCCTACTAGATCATTCTGTATTTGTCCGATTTCCTCGTCGATGCTGACAAGTTTCTGACGAGAATAACGGATCCTCTCCCTTAACAGAGCACACTCGGCTCGATTATATATCCTATGTTCCTGAGCACTCAGAAAAAGCCGTCTAAAGCGTACGAAGTTGGGCACAACATTCGAATCCCGACAACGTTTCAGAAATGTGAGGGTGCAAAGTTGGTCTGCCTTTTTCTTCCTCAACAAGTCCAATCGTCGAATGGAACTGTATGCTACCTCCCCGTAGAGGCGTTTAATAAATAGTTTAAGGCTTTCACGACCGGATATATTGACATTAAAAGAGTCTTCCGGGCTTATTGGCCGTGGTCTATTAGGAATTATTTCACCTAACGTTTCGCCCACAACTGCGGTAGGCATCTTCAGAGGATTCTTGGTCTTAGATTGTAACTCGACCGCTGAATTTCCGAAAGTGATGCTGGATTCCATCCGTTGGCCCCACTTATACCCTGATCATTGGCCGGAGAAGGTAGTGGGTTTGCGCGCGCGATGTTGATTGGTCCATCGCTTCCACTTCGTATTGGCTTGATTTTGGTCTTTTCCAACACCGGCAACCATGCGCTATGTACCAAAGGGGTTTCTTCCCTTCTGTTCATATTGTTCTTATGTTTATATATCTCAATGGCTTCCAGGTTCATCCTAGGATAGGTACTTTTGATGTTTGAAATAGCTTCTGCCTTTGAGAAAACACCATTGTGTCCATCTGTCAGAGCATGTTCCGCTAGTGCGGATTTTTCTGTCTGATTGAGTCGACAGCATCGTTCATGCTCCTTAATTCTCGTATTGATACTTCGCTTCGTTGTACCAATGTAGACTTTGCCGCAGTCACAAGGTATCCTGTAAATACCGGGTTGGGAGAGTGGGTCGACTTTGTCTTTGGTAGTTCTGATCATTTGGCCAAGTTTTTGAGTTGGCTTATAGACAGTCTCTATATTGTGGCCCTTTAGTATTCTACCAATTCTATCGGTGACCTTGGGGATATATGGTAAGATGGCTCTTCCATTGGGGGTGAGTTGTGATGTGTTATCATCACGTGTGGAAAGTCTTGGTCTTATTGCCCTCTGAATTTCCTTAGCCTTATATCCGTTAGCGACGAATGCATGCTGTAGATGTTCAAGTTCATCTTCCAGAAATTCCGGCTCGCACAATCGTCGGGCTCTATCTACGAGTGTTTTTATAACTCCTCGTTTCTGTTGGGGATGATGATTGGACTGCTTGTGTAGATACCTGTCAGTGTGGGTTGGTTTTCTATAAACCCTGTGTCCTAGCTTTCCATTAGGCTTTCTAGTAACCAAGACGTCTAGAAAGGGTAGAGCACCATCCTTTTCAATTTCCATAGTGAATTGAATATTTGGGTGCCTACTGTTAAGATGGGATAGGAAAGCATCCAATTCTTCAAGTCCATGACTCCAGACGACAAAAGTATCATCCACATAACGTAGCCATGTGGATGGTATCTTAGTTGCCGCTTCAATTGCACTTTGTTCGAATTTCTCCATGAAGAAATTTGCAATTGCAGGACTTAGAGGGTTTCCCATGGCGCATCCGTCTATTTGCTCATAGAATTCGCCTTTCCACTGAAAATAGCTGGATGATAGGCAAAGTTCGAAGAGCTTTGCTATGTCATTCGGGAATATTTCAGACACGTAGTTAAGCGATTCCCTGATGGGAACTAGTGTGAACAAAGACACAACATCAAAACTAACGAGTCGGTCATTCGGTCCCAACTGAATTTTCTGCAGTTTTTCTACAAACTGAGTAGAGTCCTTGACGAAAGTGTCCGTGTTTCCCACATGAGGTCTCAACATAGTTGTTAAAACTTTGGCTAAGTCGTATGTTGGTGAATCGATGGTACTAACGATAGGTCTCAATGGGACATTATCCTTGTGAATTTTCGGAAGTCCGTATATACGCGGAGCCCTTGCTTCACTCTTACAAATCCTCTTTTTAAGTTCCTCATCGAGAGAAGGAACTTTTATAAGAGCCTTTGCTTGTCTGAGCCTGGACGGGGTAGGATCTTTTTTAAGCTTCCTGTAGTTTGAGGGGTCTAACAACGCCCTCATTTCGGAATCATAGTCAGAGGTATCCATCACTACCGTCGCGTTTCCTTTGTCAGCTGGAAGGATCACAATGGATGTATCTTCGTTGAGACTCTTTATGGCTTGGTGTTCCCTGAAATTTATATTATTTTTTGGAGGTTTAGCCTTCCTGATGATTCTTGAGGCTTCAGTCCTCACTTCTTCAGCCGTAGCCTCAGGTAAGGACCGAATTGCTGCCTCAACATTGGCTATTATATTCTCTATAGGAATTTGTTTCGTTCGAATGGAGAAATTGTTTCCCTTTTCAAGGATAGATTTCTCCTCTTGTGTTAATGTCCTCTTGAACAAGTTAACAACAGTTTCTTTCCTGTTCGGAACTGAAGAAACAGATAATTCCTGCAACCGTGAGAATTTATTTTTGAGGCGTATAGTATTAGTGTACATTCGCCCCTCCATGGATTTCTGGGTTATGTTATCGACAGAAGTCCAGTCTGTTGGTGTTAAGGTTCCTACTAGATCATTCTGTATTTGTCCGATTTCCTCGTCGATGCTGACAAGTTTCTGACGAGAATAACGGATCCTCTCCCTCAACAGAGCACACTCGGCTCGATTATATATCCTATGTTCCTGAGCACTCAGAAAAAGCCGTCTAAAGCGTACGAAGTTGGGCACAACATTCGAATCCCGACAACGTTTCAGAAATGTGAGGGTGCAAAATTGGTCTGCCTTTTTCTTCCTCAACAAGTCCAATCGTCGAATGGAACTGTATGCTACCTCCCCGTAGAGGCGTTTAATAAATAGTTTAAGGCTTTCACGACCGGATATATTGACATTAAAAGAGTCTTCCGGGCTTATTGGCCGTGGTCTATTAGGAATTATTTCACCTAACGTTTCGCCCACAACTGCGGTAGGCATCTTCAGAGGATTCTTGGTCTTAGATTGTAACTCGACCGCTGAATTTCCGAAAGTGATGCTGGATTCGATCCGTTGGCCCCACTTATACCCTGATCATTGGCGGGAGAAGGTAGTGGGTTTGCGCGCGCGATGTTGATTGGTCCATCGCTTCCACTTCGTATTGGCTTGATTTTGGTCTTTTCCAACACCGGCAACCATGCGCTATGTACCAAAGGGGTTTCTTCCCTTCTGTTCATATTGTTCTTATGTTTATATATCTCAATGGCTTCCAGGTTCATCCTAGGATAGGTACTTTTGATGTTTGAAATAGCTTCTGCCTTTGAGAAAACAATATTGTGTCCATCTGTCAGAGCATGTTCCGCTAGTGCGGATTTTTCTGTCTGATTGAGTCGACAGCATCGTTCATGCTCCTTAATTCTCGTATTGATACTTCGCTTCGTTGTACCAATGTAGACTTTGCCGCAGTCACGAGGTATCCTGTAAATACCGGGTTGGGAGGGTGGGTCGACTTTGTCTTTGGTAGTTCTGATCATTTGGCCAAGTTTTTGAGTTGGCTTATAGACAGTCTCTATATTGTGGCCCTTTAGTATTCTACCAATTCTATCGGTGACCTTGGGGATATATGGTAAGATGGCTCTTCCATTGGGGGTGAGTTGTGATGTGTTATCATCACGTGTGGAAAGTCTTGATCTTATTGCCCTCTGAATTTCCTTAGCCTTATATCCGTTAGCGACGAATGCGTGCTGTAGATGTTCAAGTTCATCTTCCAGAAATTCCGACTCGCACAATCGTCGGGCTCTATCTACGAGTGTTTTTATAACTCCTCGTTTCTGTTGGGGATGATGATTGGACTGCTTGTGTAGATACCTGTCAGTGTGGGTTGGTTTTCTATAAACCCTGTGTCCTAGCTTTCCATTAGGCTTTCTAGTAACCAAGACGTCTAGAAAGGGTAGAGCACCATCCTTTTCAATTTCCATAGTGAATTGAATATTTGGGTGCCTACTGTTAAGATGGGATAGGAAAGCATCCAATTCTTCAAGTCCATGACTCCAGACGACAAAAGTATCATCCACATAACGTAGCCATGTGGATGGTATCTTAGTTGCCGCTTCAATTGCACTTTGTTCGAATTTCTCCATGAAGAAATTTGCAATTGCAGGACTTAGAGGGTTTCCCATGGCGCATCCGTCTATTTGCTCATAGAATTCGCCTTTCCACTGAAAATGGCTGGATGATAGGCAAAGTTCGAAGAGCTTTGCTATGTCATTCGGGAATATTACAGACACGTAGTTAAGCGATTCCCTGATGGGCACTAGTGTGAACAAAGACACAACATCAAAACTAACGAGTCGGTCATTCGGTCCCAACTGAATTTTCTGCAGTTTTTCTACAAACTGAGTAGAGTCCTTGAAGAAAGTGTCCGTGTTTCCCACATGAGGTTTAGCCTTCCTGATGATTCTTGAGGCTTCAGTCCTCACTTCTTCAGCCGTAGCCTCAGGTAAGGACCGAATTGCTGCCTCAACATTAGCTATTATATTCTCTACAGGAATTTGTTTCGTTCGAATGGAGAAATTGTTTTCCTTTTCAAGGATAGATTTCTCCTCTTGTGTTAATGTCCTCTTGGACAAGTTAACAACAGTTTCTTTCCTGTTCGGAACTGAAGAAACAGATAATTCCTGCAACCGTGAGAATTTATTTTTATTTTTAAGTTTCTATCCTAGGATGAACCTGGAAGCCATTGAGATATATAAACATAAGAACAATGTGAACAGAAGGGAAGAAACCCCTTTGGTACATAGCGCATGGTTGCCGGTGTTGGAAAAGACCAAAATCAAGCCAATACGAAGTGGAAGCGATGGACCAATCAACATCGCGCGCGCAAACCCACTACCTTCTCCCGCCAATGATCAGGGTATAAGTGGGGCCAACGGATCGAATCCAGCATCACTTTCGGAAATTCAGCGGTCGAGTTACAACCTAAGACCAAGAATCCTCTGAAGATGCCTACCGCAGTTGTGGGCGAAACGTTAGGTGAAATAATTCCTAATAGACCACGGCCAATAAGCCCGGAAGACTCTTTTATTGTCAATATATCCGGTCGTGAAAGCCTGAAACTATTTATTAAACGCCTCTACGGGGAGGTAGCATACAGTTCATTCGACGATTGGACTTGTTGAGGAAGAAAAAGGCAGACCAACTTTGCACCCTCACATTTCTGAAACGTTGTCGGGATTCGAATGTTGTGCCCAACTTCGTACGCTTTAGACGGCTTTTTCTGAGTGCTCAGGCACATAGGATATATAATCGAGCCGAGTGTGCTCTGTTAAGGGAGAGGATCCGTTATTCTCGTCAGAAACTTGTCAGCATCGACGAGGAAATCGGACAAATACAGAATGATCTAGTAGGAACCTTAACACCAACAGACTGGACTTCTGTCGATAACATAACCCAGAAATCCATGGAGGGGCGAATGTACACTAATACTATACGCCTCAAAAATAAATTCTCACGGTTGCAGGAATTATCTGTTTCTTCAGTTCCGAACAGGAAAGAAACTGTTGTTAACTTGTCCAAGAGGACATTAACACAAGAGGAGAAATCTATCCTTGAAAAGGGAAACAATTTCTCCATTCGAACGAAACAAATTCCTATAGAGAATATAATAGCCAATGTTGAGGCAGCAATTCGGTCCTTACCTGAGGCTACGGCTGAAGAAGTGAGGACTGAAGCCTCAAGAATCATCAGGAAGGCTAAACCTCCAAAAACTAATATAAATTTCAGGGAACACCAAGCCATAAAGAGTCTCAATGAAGATACATCCATTGTGATCCTTCCAGCTGACAAAGGAAACGCGACGGTAGTGATGGACACCTCTGACTATGATTCCAAAATGAGGGCGTTGTTAGACCCCTCAAACTACAGGAAGCTTGACAGAGATCCTACCCCGTCCAGGCTCAGACAAGCAAAGGCTCTTATAAAAATTTCTTCTCTCGATGAGGAACTTAAAAAGAGGATTTGTAAGAGTGAAGCAAGGGCTCCGCGTATATACGGATTCCGAAAATTCACAAGGATAATGTCCCATTGAGACCTATCGTTAGTACCATCGATTCACCAACATACGACTTAGCCAAAGTTTTAACAACTATGTTGAGACCTCATGTGGGAAACACGGACACTTTCGTCAAGGACTCTACTCAGTTTGTAGAAAAACTGCAGAACATTCAGTTGGGACCGAATGACCGACTCGTTAGTTTTGATGTTGTGTCTTTGTTCACACTAGTTCCCATCAGGGAATCGCTTAACTACGTGTCTGAGTTATTCCCGAATGACATAGCAAAGCTCTTCGAACTTTGCCTATCATTCAGCTTTTTCAGTGGAAAGGCGAATTCTATGAGCAAATAGACGGATGCGCCATGGAAAACCCTCTAAGTCCTGCAATTGCAAATTTCTTCATGGAGAAATTCGAAAAAAGTGCAATTGAAGCGGCAACTAAGAGACCATCCACATGGCTACGTTATGTGGATGATACTTTTGTCGTCTGGAGTCATGGACTTGAAGAATTGGATGCTTTCCTATCCCATCTCAACAGTAGACACCCAAATATTCAATTCACTATGGAAATTGAAAAGGATGGTGCTCTACCCTTTCTAGACGTCTTGGTTACTAGAAAGCTAATGGAAAGCTAGGACACAGGGTTTATAGAAAACCAACCCACACTGACAGGTATCTACACAAGCAGTCCAATCATCAGCCCCAACAGAAACGAGGAGTTATAAAAACACTCGTAGATAGAGCCCGACGATTGTGCGAGCCGGAATTTCTGGAAGATGAACTTGAACATCTACAGCACGCATTCGTCGCTAACGGATATAATGCTAAGGAAATTCAGAGGGCAATAAGACCAAGATTTTCCACACGTGATGATAACACATCACAACTCACCCCCAATGGAAGAGCCATCTTACCATATATCCCCAAGGTCACCGATAGAATTGGTAGAATACTAAAGGGCCACAATATAGAGACTGTCTATAAGCCAACTCAAAAACTTGGCCAAATGATCAGAACTACCAGAGACAAAGTCGACCCACTCTCCCAACCGGTATTTACAGGATACCTTGTGACTGCGGCAAAGTCTACATTGGTACAACGAAGCAAAGTATCAATACGAGAATTAAGGAGCATGAACGATGCTGTCGACTCAATCAGACAGAAGAATCCGCACTAGCGGAACATGCTCTGACAGATGGACACAATATTGTTTTCTCAAAGGCAGAAGCTATTTCAAACATCAAAAGTTTCTATCCTAGGATGAACCTGGAAGCCATTGAGATATATAAACATAAGAATAATATGAACAGAAGGGAAGAAACCCCTTTGGTACATAGCACATGGTTGCCGGTGTTGGAAAAGACCAAAATCAAGCCAATACGAAGTGGAAGCGATGGACCAATCAACATCGCGCGCGCAAACCCACTACCTTCTCCCGCCAATGATCAGGGTATAAGTGGTGCCAACGGATCGAATCCAGCATCACTTTCGGAAATTCAGCGGTCGAGTTACAATCTAAGACCAAGAATCCTCTGAAGATGCCTACCGCAGTTGTGGGCGAAACGTTACGTGAAATAATTCCTAATAGACCACGGCCAATAAGCCCGGAAGACTCTTTTAATGTCAATTTTCTGAATATTTAATAAAAATTGAGGTTATGGAAATTCTAATTACATATTCTTGATCCACGTCATCGAATTGATACACCCTGATGCTTTCGTCAATACAGGATGAAAAAACTTTTTTTTCGGACTTAAAATAATTTTCATTCCCGGTATACCTTTTTCGAAATTTTTCCAAGTACGAGAAAAAAAAATATTTTTCTTTCTATGTGGACGAAATAATGATGTTATATTAATTCGAGGTCGTAGATCACGAATATGTAATTTCAATTTGGATATCTCTATTATTTTAGGAAATATTCTGAAAATTCCGCAATTTTTCGGAAAAATCGGTCAATTTTGGAAAACAGATATAAGAAAAGTATAGATGGTATGGTTATGATCTCTTCACCATATTATAGAACGTTTCTTCGAGAATGAAATGGTGTATATACTTTTTCTCTACGAAGGATATTTTAGATTTGTCAACGTTTTCCGCTAAGGTTTTTTTTTCGGAAAATTCAAATCGCTATAACTTCTACAGAAAATTAAAAAAAAAAAATGATAGCATATGCTTGATCTACGCCCTCGAATTAAGATATAGACGTTATTTGCTTGATCGATTGAAAAAAAAAATTTGGCCGTAAATCGCAAATTTTTCCATACATGGAAAAATTGTCAGAAATTCGATTTTCGAATTCATCGACCAAATTAATTTTATGAAAAATTCGAGGGCGTAGATTGAGAATACTTTTAATTTTTCCATATTTTAAGTCCGAAAAAAAAAGTTTGACGAAAGCATCAGGGTTTATTAATTCGATGACGTGGATCAAGAATATGTAATTTGAATTTCCATAACCTCAATTTTTTTTAAATATTTAGAAAATTCCGCGATTTTTCGGAAAAATCGGACAATTTTGGAGAGCAGATATAAGAAAAGTATCGATGGTATGGTTATGATCTTTTCACCATATTATAGTACGTTTCTTCGAGAATGAAATGGTGTATTTACATTTTCTCTACGAAGGATATTTCAGATTTGTCAACGTTTTCCGCAAATGTCTATTTTTCGGAAAATTCAAATCGCTATAACTTCTACAAAAATAAAATAATAGCATATTCTCAATCTACGCCCTCGAATTAAGATATAGACATAATTTGGTTGATCAATTAAAAAAAAAATTTGGCCGAAAATCGCAAGTTTTTCCATACATGGAAAAATTGTCAGAAATTCGATTTTCGAATTCATCGACCAAATAAATTTTATGAACTAATTCGAGGGCGTAGATTGAGAATATGCAATAATTTTTTTATAAAATAATTATTTTAGAAATGAGAACGATTTGAATTTTCCGAAAAAAGGAACTTCGCAGCAAACGTTACCAAATCTGAAATATCCTTCGTAGAAAAAAAGTAAATATACCATTTCATTCTCGAAGAAACGTACTATAATATGATGGAAATTCATAACTATGCCATCTATACTTTTCTTATATCTGCTCTCCAAAATTGACCGATTTTTCCGAAAAATCGCGGAATTTTCTAAATATTTCATAATATATTGAGGTTATGGAAATTCTAATCACATATGCTTAATCTACGTCATCGAATTAATTAACCCTGATGCTTTCGTCAATATGGGATGAAAAAAAAATTTTTTTTTGGACTTAAAATAATTTTCATTCTCGGTATACCTTTTTTGAAATTTTTTAAGTCCGAAAAAAAAAATTATTTTTCTTTCTATGTTAGGGAAATAATTATTTCATATCAATTCGAGGTCGTAGATCACGAATATGTAATTACAATTTGGTAAATTTTGGAAAATATTCAGAAAATTCCGCGATTTTTCGGAAAAATCGGTCAATTTGGGAGAGCAGATATGAGAAAAGTATGGATGGTATAGTTATGATCTTTTCACTATATTATGGTACGTTTCTCCGAGAATAAAATGGTGTATTAATTCGATGAACTTATTCGAGGGCGTAGATTGAGAATATGCAATTAGATTCTCATGAAATAATTATTTTAGAAATGAGAACGATTTGAATTTTCCGAAAAAAGGACCTTCGCGGAAAACGTTACCAAATCTGAAATATCCGTCGTAGAAAAAAAGTAAATATACCATTTTATTCTCGAAGAAACGTACTATAACATGGTGGAAATTCATAACTATACCATCTATACTTTTCTTATATCTGCTCTCCAGAATTGACCGATTTTTCCGAAAAATCGAGAAATTTTCTAAATATTCGATAAAAATTGAGGTTATGGAAATTCTAATTACATATTCTTGATCCACGTCATCGAATTAATAGACCCTGATGCTTTCGTCAATACAGGATGAAAAAAACTTTTTTTTTCGGACTTAAAATAATTTTCATTCTCGGTATACCTTTCATATCGCTATAACTTCTACAAAAAATTGAAAAAAAAAAAATGATAGCATATGCTTGATCTACGCCCTCGAATTGAGATATTGACATAATTTGGTTGATCGATTAAAAAATAAAATTTGGCCGAAAATCGCAAATTTTTCCATACATGGAAAAATTGTCAAAAATTCGATTTTCGAATTCATCGACCAAATTAATTTTATGAATAATTCGAGGGCGTAGATTGAGAATATGCAATCAGTTTTTTCATAAAATAATTATTTCAGAAATGAAAACGATTTGAATTTTCCGAAAAAAGGACCTTCTCGGAAAACGTGACCAAATCTGAAATATCCTTCGTAGAAAAAAAGTGAATATACCAATTTATTCTCGAAGAAACGAACTGTAATATGGTGGAAATTCATAACTATACCATCTATACTTTTCTTATATCTGCTCTCCAAAGTTGACCGATTTTTCCGAAAAATCGAGGAATTTTCTAAATATTTGATAAAAATTGAGGTTGTGAAAATTCTAATTACATATTCTTGATCCACGTCATCGAATTGATACACCCTGATGCTTTCGTCAATACAGGATGAAAAAACTTTTTTTTCGGACTTAAAATAATTTTCATTTCCGGTATACCTTTTTCGAAATTTTTCCAAGTACGAGAAGAAAAAATATTTTTCTTTCTATGTTGATGAAATAATGATATTATATTAATTCGAGGTCGTAAATCACGAATATGTAATTTCAATTTGGATATCTCTATTATTTCAGAAAATATTCAGAAAATTCCGCAATTTTTCGGAAAAATCGGTCAATTTTGGAGAACAGATATAAGAAAAGTATAGATGGTATGGTTTATGATCTCTTCACCATATTATAGAACGTTTCTTCGAGAATGAAATGGTGTATATACTTTTTCTCTACGGAGGATATTTCAGATTTGTCAACGTCTATTTTTCGGAAAATTCAAATCGCTATAACTTCTACAAAAATAAAAAAAAAAATAATAGAATATTCTTAATCTAAGCCCTCGAATTAAGATATAGACATAATTTGGTTGATCAATTAAAAAAAAAATTTTGGCCGAAAATCGCAAATTTTCCCATACATGGAAAAAATGTCAAAATTTCGATTTTCGAATTCATCGACCAAATTAATTTGATGAACTAACTCGAGGGCGTAGATTGAAAATATGCAATTACTTTTTTTATAAAATAATTATTTTAGAAATGAGAACGATTTGAATTTTCCGAAAAAAGGACCTTCGCGGAAAACGTTACCAAATCTGAAATATTCTTCGTAGAAAAAAAGTAGATACACCATTTTATTCTCGAAGAAACGTACTATAATATGGTGTAAATTCATAACTATGGCATCTATACTTTTCTTATATCTGTTCTCCAAAATTGACCGATTTTTCCGAAAAATCGCGGAATTTTCTAAATATCTCATGATATATTGAGGTTATGGAAATTCTAATCACATATTCTTAATATACGTTATCGAATTAATAAACCCTGATACTTTCTTCAATATTATTATTATTACAGAAAAATTGGAGCTGAGGCCAAGCCTATCAAGAGCTCTAAATTAACAAAATTCAACTCAATAAATTGACAGTACACAGATAGAATATCGAGAAAATAGTCACTATTTATCACACACAGATCACACATTCGACGGCACCTCAAGCCTCCCGCAAAAGGCGTCGTATTTGTTTTTGAAACTGTTCAATGTCGAAGCATTCACGACTTCTGAGGGCAAACGGTTCCAGATATCAAAAACTCGGTTGGACAAGAAGATTTGACGGGGATTAGTCTTGAAGTTTTTTTTGTGCAGCTTATAGTGATGACCCCTCAGCTGATTCCTGTTCAGTGTGAACAATGGCGACAAATCTACTCCCAATTTATTATGTAGGGCTCTAAGTGACAATCAGGTCACCCCTCAAACGTCGGTCCATAAAAGTACTCAGGCCAAATATTTGGAGTCGATCCTCGTAGCTAGGACGATTGAAGCCATAAGGAATTCGAGTTGATGCCCTCTGAACAGCCTCCAGTTTATCTATGTCGCTCCTCAGATTGGGACACCATACTGGACCCGCAAACTCAAGAATTGGCCGGATGTACGATGAGTATATCTTACTACAGACACCGGGATCACACCAAGAGGAGGCCTTCGAGATCATATAAGTCACCCTCTTCGCCTTGTCCGTTGTTTTTTGGACATGTCTGGACCAGGTGAGATCATCCGACACAGTCAGACCTAAGTCATCATAATGATCAGTTGCCAACAGTGGATGCCCCTCCAGAGTGTAAGTATTTCTCGGGTTCCTCTTCCCTATATGCAACACACAGCACTTGTCCGGATTCAGAGAAAGCAGCCAGCCTTTACACCACTGGGAAACAGTGTCAAGATCACGTTGTAAATCAGCCGAATCCGCAGCAGCATTATTATAAAGTTTGGTATCGTCCGCGAACTGAGAGCACGACGACCTGAGTAGAAGTGGTAAATCTGCAGTGTACAATAAAAACAGAATAGGTCCTAAAACGGACCCCTGGGGAACGCCACTGTATATGGGTCTGGGTTTTGAGACGCAGTCGGATACGCGAACGCAAAATTCCCTACGGTTGAGGAACGCCCCGATCCACAGTAGAAGCTTTCCTCTGATTCCAAAATGATCGAGCTTAACAAGGAGTCTCTCGAAAGGAACTCGATCGAAGGCTTTAGAAAAATCTAAATAGATAACGTCGATAGGGATCCCGGAATCGGAGGCCCTTGTCCAGTCGTTTACACACTGGAGAAGATTCGTAATTACGGATATACCCGGTAGGAAGCTGTTCCTGTGGAATAATATCTTTCCCGAGCAGGAACTCCAACATCCGATTCAGTACCACCCTTTCACATATTTTGAAAGCAACAGCTGTGAGATTTATAGGACGATAGTTGGTTGGAGATAGTTTATCACCTTTCTTGAAGATGGGGGTCACTGATGCTTTTAACCAAGATGATGGTAGTGTGAGGGATCGAAAAGACTCCTCATATATCAGAGCAAGAGGCACAGAGAGTGAAACAGAGCAATTCACGAAAATTCCAGGTGCAAAACCATCCGGCCCGGGTGAAGATACCACCTTCAAGTTCCTTAGTTCCCTCTCAACAAGCTCCGCCGAGAATGACACATCACAAAGATCAAACCTGCATCGTGGGCATTTCACAGCTGGAATCGGTCCATCGGGCTCGACAGTGAATGAGGCGGAGAATGAATCGGCTAGTACTTCGGCTGACTCCTGATAGTTATCACAGATCCTTCCAGATGGATCTCTGACCAAGGACACAGTCACCGTAGTGTTCAAAAATGATCGAACATATTTGTGAAACTTTTTCGCATCTTTCGAAGATGCAATCCGTGACTCGTAACACTTTTTAGCACGATCGATGGTTTCTGATAAGAAGTTGGAATAGATTCGGTGAGCGGTATAGTCGTCTGGTTTTCTATGTCTGGTGAACCTCCGCCAAAGTCTTCGCTTGTGACGAATCATATCACATAGGCCGTCATCGATCCAAGGTTTAGTGGAACTTGAGAAACTTTCCTTTGCATAGCTGTTATCTTGCACAGCGGAACTCAGGATGTTAGAAAACACACTCCACATATCGTCAACCCCAGAACGTGGGAGACGCTCCCTCCAATTTATGCCAGATAGTTCTCTATTCAGGTTTCTGTAGTTGATAACTTCTATAGATCTTCGAGTCATTCTCCTATTTGAGGGAACGCTGAACTGGATTTTAGTATTGAGAGTGAGGTGGTCAGATTTGCCAAAAGGAGGAAGATATTCGATCTCTGAGATTAGGTCATCTTCATTCACTAAGATGAGATCCAATAATGAAGGGACCTGGTTCTGACGATATCTTGTGGGCTTCGAAATGAGCTGCCCAAAATAAGAATCTTGCACCAACTTGGCAAAAGGAAACGAGGGGGACGAAGGCGGAGGTAGGTGGGTCAGAGGCCAAGTTACGTCAGGAAGGTTAAAGTCTCCCGCTATTATGCAGCTGTTACCCTCTGATAGCTGGGTTAAATGGTCAATCAGATCAGAGTCGTAGGCACAAGAACGTGGACGGTAAATACAACCTACAGTCAGGGAAAATTCCTTGAATTAAATATGAATAAAGAGGTTATCTATGCCAGGAGTATTAAGCCTAGAAGTATTGATGGTTGAGGAGCGAATAATTTCTTCTCTAACATAGATACACACTCCACCGTGACCAACAGTTGTCACACTATCACCTCTGAACAGTCGATACCCTGGGATATGTACCACTGAATCCTGAATGTTGGGGCGAAGCCAAGATTCGCTAACCAAAATGAATGAGGGTTGATGAAAGTGCGCAAACGTCAGGAGTTCTCGGTATTTAGAACACAAAGATTGCACATTGGAGTATGTGACCGTCCATTCAGAGAGGAGGCCAATTAGTTTTTTGTATTTGTACCCTGGATCGTGCTTACAATAGCCGGTGAGATGGTGAGATTTTTTTCTCCAGCGGAACCCTGAATTTCAATTGACCACGAAGCATATTCAACTCAGTGATTTGATTAGGGGTTTTATCATCGCATAGGACTATATGTTTATATTCAGGAACACTGATTAAATTTTTCTTTTTGCGCAATAGAGTTGTAACAATATCAGAATTAGAGAATGTCACCTTCAACAAACGCGGTCGACTTGATCGAGTTTTTCCAAGTCTGGTAGCCTTTACAGCGAAGATGTGAGAGTTGGGATCAACATTTTTCAGTACATCTACGGCCATATGGATATTATCATCAGGGCAATCTGGTTCGGGAACAGTTTTTAAAATGACATTAAAGGATCGCTTGACCCGATCGAGAATCTCGGCCGAATCGACACGAGCGGGACCGACATTTGAAGAAACTAGGGAAGTAGACGCGATAGCATTGTTTTCGAAATCACGTTTAATTTCACAAACATCATCGACGATAGATCTCACACTGGAAGCAAGAGCAGCATGTGAACCTTCCAGGATATTTATTTTGCTCTCGCATTCGGATATTGCTGCTTGATGGACATCAAGTGTCCGCGTATGATTCTCCAGGGTTGCGTTCATAAACTTACTCAGAGTAAGCTCCCCTTACTCTGAAGCGTTCACAAACTTGCTTTGTCTTCCTCGGAGTATACTCTGTGAGCGTTCATAAACTTCCTCTGAGTAAGCTCTGCATACTCTGCTATTTGGGAGAGTGAACACATACTCTGACAGTTGTGACGTACGATTTTCATTCTGTCCTGCTCCCGCGGACTTTTTGAAACTTGAATATTATTCGAATAAGTATTTATTTCTGGTTTTGTTTCATTTCAATAACGAAATACGAAACAATTAATTTTTCAAGTGAAACAACTATTCTGTGAAATAAAGAAATATTGGAAAGAATTACTTTAATGATTAATAAATTCAATGAAATTGCTAGCAGTGAATTAACGCAGCTCAAAGTGAACTTTACCAAGAGATAATGGTAAAGAAAAAAAGAGTTTTTCCCTGTATTGCAGAACCTAGAGACGTCCGTTCATGTTCAAATGAATCGAGACATGAAAAGTCCCACAATAACTGTTTTTTGTATCTGATTTGGAATCTACGTTGATATTTTGTTATATTCGAGAGTTTAGATCTGTCAAGATTCATTCATATTTTGCTTTATCTTTCATACAATATTTTTTTCAACTTCTTTTTGTTAGCTTCCTCAAAAGAAACTATTTTTTGTTACGAAGTATTTAATTTTTTTCTGGCTTCTAAGCCTCTATATTGACTCTAGTCAATAAAACAACAAAACATGTATAACATTTTCAATTATCCGCTTGCAAGAGAAGATTATAGACAATAATATCCTTTTTCATTCTTTCTGTCTCATTAAAAGTAATTCAAAGTCCTGCGAACATTTATCAGTTTCCTCACAATCATAAAAAAAAACACGTTTGTGCTCTGCTTTTCAAATAAAAGGAAAATTGACTATACTGCGAAAACACAACTGAAAATGTACGACTAGAAAAAATTTATTTCTTAAACTTCTATTATTCATTCATGATAGCAACAATTCAATATGAAATGATATATAAAAAAATGTATATGCTGCAAAAGTATTATTCATAACCTATACAAATGTTTGAATTTTGAATGACATTTGTCAGAGTAAGTTTGTGAACGACGAGTGTGGAGTAAAGACCGAAGTATATTTCTGATCATATGGCCATACTCTTACTCTACTCTCTGAGTAAGTTTGTGAACGCTGCCCAGGGTTTCTCTACATTTTGTGAGTTCAGAAAATATAGAGGACTGATCCCTTTTGATGGACTTCATGTCGTCAGCCATAGTTGAGATTTTACTCATAAGTAATGAAAAATGCTCCATAGTTATAGGTTGATCGCTACCAGAAGATTGGGATCCACTACGCAGTGAGCGTTTACGAGTATCACAACCTGCGTAATTCCATTTTGAGTTTGATTCTTTTATGATATCAAGTTCTATAGAAGATAGATTGGCGCATTGTGGATGTACGAATTTACGGCATCCACAACACTGGAGCCGACCGCCATCGACAATTGAACCAGAGCACACCGAACAACTACCCGGCATTGTGCTACCTGACTATTATTGGCAGTGAAAGAAATATATACGTTTGCAAGGAAAGGATGTATAAGGTTGACTTTTCACTCTCGTGGGTCTATACGAGGGACTTGAACAGAAAGGAAGGGCCACGGTCTATGAGGAATAGGTCGAAACAGGGAAAAGAGAAATACAAGAATGATGAGATATAATACGCGATATATATGCACAGAGAACAATCAGCAGGTATACGGATCCAGTACCAGGTGGAGACTCACTGGAACGCAAGGGCGAGCGCCGCCGAAGCGATCGGTTTAACCGCTGCAGGAGGTGGGGAATGAATTCGAAATCAACTCAGATCGTCGGCGCGATTCGAGTCTGAGAATGAAGTTATTATGCGAATTCCACCTCTAATGACAACAACAATGAGAAAGCAATCGAATAAAAATAGGAAAGTATGATACATGAGCGAAAAATAGCTTACGTGCTGAGTATGGCAACACACAAAAGATGTTGAGTCACAATATTTTGTAATAACGTTTGCTTTATACCTTTCAAAATTTCAAATGAGTAAGCGAGCCCAAAACATGCGTGCACTGTCAACACCTGCCATTATATGACTGAATGAAAAATTTTTTTTCTTCTGAATTAGAATAATTTTCATTTTCGGTATACCTTTTTCGAAATTTCTCCAAGTCCGAGAAAAAAAAACTATTTTTCTTTCTTTGTTGACGAAATAATTAAATTATAATAATTCTAGGTCGTTGATCACGAATAAGTAATTACAATTTGGATATCCCTATTATTTTGGAAAATATTCAGAAAATTCCGCGATTTTTCGGAAAAATCAGTCAATTTTGGAGAGCAGATATAAGAAAAGTATAGATGGTATAGTTATGATCTTTTCACCATATTATAGTACGTTTCTTCGAGAATGCAATGGTGTATTTACTTTTTCTCTACGAAGGATATTTTAGATTTGTCAACGTTTTCCGCAAAGGTCTATTTTTCGGAAAATTCAAATCGCTATAACTTCTACAAAAAAATTTAAAAAAATAATAGCATATTCTTAATCTACGCCTTCGAATTGAGATATAGACATTATTTGGTTGATCAATAAAAAAAAAAAAATTTGGCTGAAAATCGCAAATTTTTCCATACATGGAAAAATTGTCAAAAATTCGATTTTCGAATTCATCGACCAAATAAATTTGATGATCTTATTCGAGGGCGTAGATTGAGAATATGCAATTAGTTTTTTATTGAATTATTATTTTAGAAATGAGAACGATTTGAATTTTCTGAAAAAGGACCTTCGCGGAAAACGTTACCAAATCTGAAATATCCTTCGTAGAAGAAAAGTAAATATATCATTTTATTCTCGAAGAAACGTTCTATAATACGGTGGAAATTCATAACTATGCCATCTATACTCTGCTTATATCTGCTCTCCAAACTTGACCGATACACGAAGTGACAAAAAAAAATACATACCTCAATATGTTAAAAATTACAAATACCGACCATATAATGTAGAAAAATTTAAAATGTGAGTCAATCAAGGAAAATGACACATGTACACTAGATAGTTTGAAACAACAAACCATAAACCATAAATGTGAATCACAAAACAAGTCGTATTTTAGTTGTCGAATATTGAACTATTTCACGTTTGAACTAACTAGTTCATTTTTTTGTCAAATTCTTATACTTAAATAATATTGGGTTATATAAACAACTAAGATGACTAGTATCAGATCTAAAATTAACAGATTTGTTTAAATTAATGTGAATCATCTCTAATATATTTCTTTTTTGATATTGTTTTTCGTTTTCAAGAATTTTCACATTAGGAAAATCTAACCGGTGATTCTCTACGAAGAAATGGGAGCATGGTGCCGTCTTTTCTCTGTTTTTTGAGTCTTTCAAGTCATATTTATGTTGTTTCATACTGTTGTTTAAATATTGCTTTGTTTGTCCAATATATACTTCATCGCAGTCCAAGCATGGAACTTTTCATATCACTCCCGATTTTTGTTCTTTTTTATAGGATCTTTGATACGGCTGTATAACAAACCCACGGTTTTCATATTATAAAATACTAATTCCTTGTTATCTGTTTTTAAAGTTCTTTTGAGTTTTTGTGAAAGTTCTGGCCTGAGGAAGCAAATGTGAATTTGCGAAACGTCGCCAAATATATGTATTAGACACTCTGACATATTGTGATTGTCCTATTCCCACAATAATTTTTCCATTATTAAATCTTGGAGGACACTAAGCAATATTTTATTTCATAATATATTGAGGTTATGGAAATGCTAATTACATATTCTTAATCTACGCAATCGAATCGATGAACCTGATGCTTTCGTCAATACAGGATGAAAAAAAATTTTTTTGTCAGACCTAAAATAATTTGGATATCTCTATTATTTTGAAAAATATTCAGAAAATTCCGCGATTTTTCGGAAAAATCGGTCAATTTTGGAGAGCAGATATAAGAAAAGTATAGATGGTATAGTTATGATCTTTTCACCATATTATAGTACGTTTCGTCGAGAATAAAATGGTGTATTTACTTTATCTCTACGAAGGATATTTTAGATTTGTCAACGTTTTCCGCAAAGGTCTATTTTTCGAACAATTGAAATCGCTATAACTTCTACAAAAAATTAAAAAAAAAACTAAGAGCATATTCTGAATATACGCCATCGAATTAAGATTTAGACATAATTTGGTTGATCAATTAAAAAAAAAGTTTTGGTCGCAAAAAAAAATTGTCAAAAATTCGAGGGCGTAGATTGGGAATATGCAATTAGTTTTTTTATAAAATAATTATTTTAGAAATGAGAAAGATTTGAATTTTCCGAAAAACGGACCTTCGCGGAAAACGTTACCAAATCTAAAATATCCTTTGTAGAAAAAAAGTAAATATACCATTTCATTCTCGCAGAAACGTACTATAATATGTTGAAAAGATCAAACTATGCCATCCCTACTTTTCTTATATCTGCTCTCCAAAGTTGACCGATTTTTTTGAAAAATCGCGGAATTTTCTAAATATTTCATAAAATGTTGAGGTTATGGAAATTCTAATTACATATTCCTCATCTACGTCTTCGAATTAATAAACCCTGATACTTTCGTCAATATAGAAATTTTTTTTCGGACTTATGGCGGTATTCTGCTTTTTCTCTGTAAGCTACGAATCTGTAGCGTACGATTGATCTGTAATTTTTCTATGGATCTGTATGTGGCTGACTTCCAGATTCGTAAATTATGACATTCTGGAAGTTTTTCTGTAACTCTCGTATTAGAAGTGTCAATTTCGAACTAATTCCTAATAAGATCGTAACTACTTCGTAATAAGATCATAGAATAGAATTTATTTTCCTATCATTTTGGCTCGTAAGTATTGATTTTTGGATATATTTATGTTCAATTCGTGTTCGTTACAACGAGAAAGAAAAATTAACAACCGAAGTATGAAGATGAATTACAAAAGTAGTTAAGTTTAGTAAAGTATTTTATATTCTGTGACTGAAACAAATCATTCAATATAATCTCACAATATACCTTTCGATATGTTTCCGATCATCTGTAAGCTACAGATTTATAGAAAGCGTCGAGAATCGTAATTGTCCTGTAAACTTATGAATGTTACAGATTCGCTTACAGATGAAAGCAGAATACCGCCATTATAATAATATTTTTCTCTCTACGTTGACGAAATAATTATTTTATATGAATTCGAGGTCGTAGATCACGAATATTATCAATAATTATAATAATGGCCTTCATTGAAGAAGAAAATTATATAGTTAATTACAGTAATACTAATGGGCGAGGTTCAGTTCGCCGGGTATATCACTGATACACCCTGAACGTCTGTTCAACTAACCCAAAAAATGAAAAGAAAAACAGTTGAATGTAGAAAAGAAAAAAAAACGATTAATGATATTGAAGAAGGTATACCCAGAATCGTCAGAATTCACAAAATAAATAAAAGACAACCACCTCATCCTCACGTGAACGAGCCAGTGACCCACCCTAACGCTATCTTTCTAATCTTCTCTTTTATGAAGTGTTGGTCAATGTTCGCGAAATTAATGGGGATCCCGTTCAAACACCTCGCAATATTGTATGAAAATGATCGTTTGAAGAGTTGTAACGAATGCGAAGGTATCGTAAGTCTTCCCCTAAAGCGGACATTGATGTTGTGCACGTCACACCGAAATCTTATTTTATTGTATAGATATGCCGGCGTCCCTCCAACAACAATACGCGAAAACTGGCAGGCAAGATGGAGGCCACGTCTCTGCTTCATATTCAACCAATCGATCTCCTTTAATTTATGACTGATGTGCTGAAATTTTCGTATACCAAAAACCAATCTTAAACATGAATTCTGCAGTCTTTGAATTCTATACGAGTCGCATTCCGTTATACAGGGGCCATATATGGTATCACAATAGTTCAGCTGTGAAAAAACTAGGCTGTCACAGAGCATCGCTTTCAGTTCTCTGTTGAGAAAAGTCTAAGATTAATATATGCTTTTTTCAGAACTTGTGAAACATGGTGAGAAAATCTCAATTGGTGATCGATGTGGAGTACAAGATTTTTGATTATGGCGGAAATATCTTGAAAACACTCTTCAGGGTAAAATGATAGATACAGCTGTACATCGTCGGCATAATAGTGCTGATGGCATGATATAAAAGCGTTTGGAAACGTTAGCGTGTAGATACAGAGCAGCAGCGGCGAGATTATAGACCCCTGTGGTACCCCAGCGAAGACATCAAGAAATTCCGACCTTACTCCCCCACAAACCATCGCCTGAGACCTACCCTCCAAGAAGGCCGACATCCAACCAACCGCAGAGTCGGATAGGCCGATATGTCGAAGAACTGCTTTTAAAAGACGATGATTTACCGTATCGAAAGCTCTAGAGTAATCGAATAGAATTAGTACGGTTAATTTACCAGTGTTCGTAGCCTTAAGGATATCGTCGGTGATTGAGAGAAGAGCTGTGCCACAGCTATGACCCCGTCTGAAACCCGACTGATGTGTAGGTAGAATATTATTTGATTCCACATACTCACGGAGTTGAATTTCAATCACCTTTTCCAGAATCTTTGATAGCGTTGTCATAATGCTTATCGGTCTCATGTCCTCAAGACATGTAGGATTGGATTTCTTCGGAAGAGGAAACACCCGTGCCTTCCTCCATTCTTTCGGAAATACAGACTTAGATATGCAATGATTAATAATATGAGTGAGAAGAGGCAACAAGAAGGGGAGACATAAATTTAAGGTGAAGACGTTTATCCTGTCTAAGCCAGTAGCATTGCTTTTGATATTAGAGATAATCTCAGCACATCCATCTCTGAAACATTTTGGAAATTGAAATCTATAGAAAAACGGCGATTATTTTCGTAGAATGCTATCTGGTCTTGATCTGGTTTTAAAGTTGGTATCGAATTTATAAAGTGATGATTGATCTCTTCTACGTTCGATAAATTTTTTGGTATTGAGTGAGATTTCTTGTTTACTCTTACACCGATTGCATTGAGGTGACCCCATAATTCTTCCTTATTCTTTGCAGTGAACTTTCTATTAAAGAATGTTTTTTTTTCACGCCTTACCATAGCAGTAAAAAAAACTAACGCATTGTCTTGTAGTTATTCCAGTCTGCTTGCAATCTAGATTTTTTAAATTTACCTAATGCCTTATCTCTATTTTTCTTTAAATTGATGTAATTACAATTTGGATATCTCTATTATTTTGAAAAATATCAAGAAAATTCCGCGATTTTCGGAAAAATCGGTCAACTTTGGAGAGCAGATATAAGAAAACAATAGATGGTATAGTTATGATCTTTTCACCATGTTATAGTACGTTTCTTCGAGAATAAAATGGTGTAATTTCTTTTTCTCTACGAGGGAAATTTTAGACTTGTAAACGTTTTCCGCAAAGGTCTATTTTTTGGAAAATTCAAATCGCTATAACTTCTACAAAAAATTTTTCAAAAAAAACTAATAGCATATTCTAAATCTACGCCCTCGAATTAAGATATAGACATATTTTGGTTGATCAATTCAAAAAAAAAATTTCGGCCGAAAATCGCATCATGAAAAAATTGTCAAAAATTCGATTTTCGAATTCATCGACCAAATTTATTTTATGAACTAGTTCGAGGGCGAAGATTAGAAATATGCAATTAGTTTTTTTATGAAATAATTATTTTAAAAATGAGAATGATTTGAATTTTCCGAAAAAAGGACCTTCGCGGAAAACGTTGCCAAATCTGAAATATCATTCGTAGAAGAAAAATAAATATACCATTTTATTCTCGAAGAAACGTACTATGATATGGTGGAAATTCATAACTATGCATCTATACTTTTCTTATATCTGCTCTCCAAAGTTGACCGATTTTCCGAAAAATCGCGGAATTTTCTGAATATTTGATAAAATATTGAGGTTATGGAAATTCTTATCACATATTCTTAATCTACGTCATCAAATCAATAAACCCTTATACTTACGTCAATATGGGATGAAAAAAAACTTTTTTTCAAGTCCGAAAAAAAAATATTTTTCTTTCTATGTTAACGAAATAATCATATTATATAAATTCGAGGTCGTAGATCACGAACATGTAATTACAATTTGGATATCTCTATTATTTTGAAAATATTCAGAAAATTCCGCGATTTTTCGGAAAAATCGGTCAATTTGTAGAGCAGATATAAGAAAAGTATAGATGGTATAGTTATGATTTTTTTCACTATATTATAGTTCATTTCTTCGAGAATAAAATGGTGTATTTTCTTTTCCTCTACGAAGGATATTTTAGATTAGTCAATGTTTTCCGCAAAGTTCTATTTTTCGGACAATTCAAACCGCTATAACTTCTACAAAAAATAAAAAAAAACGAAAATCATATTCTCAATCTACGCCTTCGAATCAAGATATAGACATATTTGGTTGATCGATTCAAAAAAAATGTTTTGGCCGAAAAAAAAATTGTCAAAAATTCGATTTTCGAATTCATCGACCAAATTTATTTTATAACCTAATTCGAGGGCGTTGATTATGAAAACGCAATTAGTTTTTTTATGAAATAATTATTTTAGAAATGAGAACGATTTGAATTTTCCAAAAAAAGGGCCTTCGCGGAAATCGTTACCAAATCCAAAATATCCTTCGTAGAAGAAGAGTAAATATACCATTTTATTCTCGAAGAAACGTACTATAATACTGTGAAAAGATCATAACTATTCCATCTGTACTTTTTTCATATCTGCTCTCCAAAGATGACCGATTTTTCCGAAAAATCGCGGAATTTTCTGAATATTTTATAAAATATTGAGGTTATGGATTTTCTAATTACATATTCCTAATCTATGTCATCGATTTAATGAACCCTGATACTTTCGTCGATATAGGATAAATAGAATAATTTTCATTCTCGGTATACCTTTTTCGAAATTTTTCTAAGTCCGAAAAAAAAATATTTTTCTTTCTATGTTAACGAAATAATTATATTATATTAATTCGAGGTCGTAGATCACGAAAATGTAATTACAATTTGGATATCTCAATTATTTTGTAAAATATTTGGAAAATTCCGGGATTTTTCGGAAAAATCGGTCAAGTTTGGAGAGCAGATATAAGAAAAGTATAGATGATATAGTTATGATGTCTTCACCATATTATAGTACGTTTCTTCGAGAATAAAATGGTGTATTTTTTTTTTCTCTACGAAAGATATTTTAGACTTGTGAACGTTTTCCGCAAAGGTCTATTTTTCGGAAAATTCAAATCGCTAACTTCTACAAAAAATAAAAAAAAAATTATAGCATATTCTAAATCTACGCCCTCGAATTGAGATATAGACATAATTTGGTTGATCAATTCAAAAAAAAAGTTCTGGCCGAAAATCGCATCATATGAAAAAATTGTCAAAAATTCGATTTTCGAATTCATCGACCAAATTCATTTTATGAACAAATTCGAGGGCGTAGATTAAGAATATGCAATTAGTTTTCGAAAAAAATAATTATTCCAGAGATGAGAACGATTTGAATTTTCCGAAAATAGGACCTTCGCGGAAAACGTTACCAAATCTAAAATATCCCTTGTAGAAAAACAGTAAATAGACCATTTCATTCTCGAAGAAACGAACTATGATATGGTGAAAAGATCATAACTATGCCATCTATACTTTTCTTATATCTGCTCTCGAAAGTTGACTGATTTTTCCGAAAAATTGCGGAATTTTCTAAATATTTCATAAAATATTGGGGTAATGGAAATTCTTATTACATATTCCTTATCTACGTCATCGAATTAAAAAAACTCTGATAGTGTCGTCAATATAGAATGAAAAAAATTTTTTTTTCGTACTAAGAAAGATATTTTTCTATCTACGTTGACGAAATAATTATATTATATTAATATAATAATGTAATGCAATTACAATTTGGATATCTCTATTATTTTGGAAAATATTCAGAAAATTTCACGATTTTTCGGAAAAATCGTACAAATTTGGAGAGCAGATATAAAGAAAATATCGATGGTATAGTTATAATTTTTCCACCATATTATAGTACGTTTCTTCGAGAATTAAATGGTGTATTTTCTTTTTCTCTACGAAGGATAGTTTAGATTTGTCAACGTTTTCCGCAAAGGTCCATTTTTCGGAAAATTCAAATCGCTATAACTTCTACAAAAATTAAAAAAAAAAAAAATAAAAGCATATTCTTAATCTACGCCCTCGAAGTAAGATATAGACATAATTTGGTTGATCAATCAAGAAAAAAAATTTTAGCCGAAAATCGCAAATACATGGAACAATTGTCAAAAGTTTTTCGAATTCATCGACCAAATTAATTTTATGATCTGATTCGAGGGCGTAGATTGAGAATATGCAATTAGTTTCTTTATAAAATAATTATTTCAGAAATGAGAACGATTTGAATTTCCGAAAAATGGACCTTCGCGGAAAACGTTACCAAATCTGAAATATCCTTCGTAGAGAAAAAGTAAATATACCATTTTATTCTCGAAGAAACGTACTATATATATATATATATATTATATATATATATATATATGTATATTCTCATGAAAAAGAGAGGTAAAAAAATACAATAAATATTGAAACAAAAAGTACCTAAGCTGAGGTAAAAAAAAGAACGGGGTATCATAACATTCTTTGTCTGATACTATAGAATCATACGATATTATCAAGACTAGTATCATACGATACTATACAGCCAGGGGAAAAAACCTCAGCCGAAAAAACCTGCCCCCCCGTAAACAAAATAACATAAAATATCAAATATCAGGAAAGTCTTGAAAGACATCAGTGTGATCATCTTCATGTTATCCGTCGATGGGCTCGGATACACAGATTCTTCCCAAAACGACTCGTAATTCTTGATCTGAAATGAAAAAAGACAAGAGCAGAAAAGAAACCGATTATTCAGAATAAATCGAATGCATTTTGGAAATGCATTTGCTACTTTAAAAAACATCAACATTAAGATTTCTTGGCCAAATAATTTTCGGAGGTTTATAAATATTTACGACGGAAATGTCACAAAATTTGAAAGAAATGAAAAAAACTCCATCAATTTACCCTTTTCGAATCTGTTGAAAGTTACGTAACTGATAATTTTTGAACATCACAAGCTAAACTTGTAAAAAAATGAATTAATACATAACCTTTCAACTGTCCTCTTTCACGAGGATTTTTTTCTGTTGCCGTGTGGGTTTCTTGCAGAAGAATCTCTTTGATACCATGTCAATCAGCTAATTTGGAGACGTAATCACACTTGTCTTTCGGAATTCCTTCGATATTCAAATTCAAAATCCACGAATTGTTGCTCTCTGGTCGTGAGGGTTTTTTCAAACCAGATACGACCTTCCAGGTGATGATTTTTCGGCACTTCAGATGTTTGAAGACCGCTACGGGACCCCAATGAAAGGCAATCATCTCCCATAGATAAACCAAACATGTTATAACACAAGAAAACAGAATATTTTTCAGGACCGAAAACTAACACATATTACGAGAATTGTCATTCTAACAATATATACAGGTGTGAGTCGGGAGGAACGGACCAAACTTCAGGTGTGTATTCTGCAGGTCGAAATAATTCCAAAAAACTCATATGTTGTTATCCGATTCTCATTTGTTTTCAAACTATAGGGTAATTAGAATATTTAAACAAGGTCAACCAATATCAGTTCAAGAGTTTCTCGGACTATGGATTGGTCGCTGTGGTCGTATTAGTTGGACTCCAAGATCTCCAAACCTCACACCATTGAACTATTATTTGTGGGGCTGGTTCAAGAACGAGGTATACAAAGTTAAAGTTGACACTCGGGATGCTCTAAGTCGACGCATTAGAAATACGGCATTGCTTATTAAAAAAAGCACGAATCAATCAGAAAAGTGTCGAGAGCCCTTCGCAGACGAATGTGTTGCGGGGTTTTCGTGCTTTTTTTTAAATAATGCTATAAATGAAATCATTTTAATATAAAAAATGTTGTTTTTCATAATGACGCTATAGTTTGAGAACAAATGAAAATCGGATAACAACATATGAGTTTTTTTATATTATTTCGGGCTATAGAATACACACCTGAAGTTTAGTCCGTTCCTCCCGACTCTCCCTGTATATGGTGGAAATTCATAACTATGCCATTTATACTTTTCTTATATCTGCTCTCCCAAGTTGACCGATTTTTCCGAGAAATCGCGGAATTTTCTAAATATTTCATAATATATTGAGGTTATGGAAATTCTTATTACATATTCTTAATCTACGTCATCGAATTAATAAACTCTGATACTTTCGTCAATATAGGATGAAAAAAAAATTTTTTTTTCGGACTCAGAATAATATTTTTCTTTCTATCTTGACGAAATAATAATATCAGATTAATTCAAGGTCCTAGATCACGAATATGTAATAACAATTTAGATATCTCTATTATTTTTGAAAATATTCAGAAAATTCCGCGATTTTTCGGAAAAATCGGTCAAGTTTGGAGAGCAGATATAGGAAAAGTATAGACGATATAGTTATGATGTCTTCACAATATTATAGTACGTTTCTTCGAGAATAAAACGATGTATTCACTTTTTCTTTACGAAGGATATTTTAGATTTGTAGACGTTTTCCGCAAAGGTCTATTTTTCGGAACATTCAAATCGCTATAACTTCCACAAAAATTAAAAAAAAAAAACTAATAGCATATTTGGAATCAACGAACTTGAATTAAGATATAGACATAATTTGGTTGATCAATTCAAAAAAAAAGTTTTGGCCGAAAATCGCATCATATGGAAAAATTGTCAAAAATTCAATTTTCGAATTCATCGACCAAATTTATTAATTGAACTAATTCGAGGGCGTAGATTAAGAATATGCAATTAGTTTTTTTAAAAAATAATTATTTAGGAAATCAGAACGATTTGAATTTTCCGAAAAAAGGACCTTCGCGGAAAAACGTTGCCAAATCTGAAATATCCTTCGTAGAAAAGAAGTAAATATACCATTTTATTCTCGAAGAAACGTACTATAATACTGTGAAAAGATCATAACTATGCCATCTTTACTTTTTTCATATCTGCTCTCCAAAGTTGACCGATTTTTCCGAAAAATCGCGGAATTTTCTGAATATTTGATGAAATATTGAGGTTATGGTAATTCTTATCACATATTCTTAATTTACGTCATCGAGTCAATAAACCCTGATACTTACGTCAATATGGGATGAGAAAAAATTTTTTTGTAAGTCCGAAAAAAAAATTTTTTTCTTTCTATGTTAACGAAATAATCATATTATATAAATTCGAGGTCGTAGATCACGAATATGTAATGACAATTGGGATATCCCAATTATTTTGAAAATATTCTGAAAATTCCGTGATTTTTCGGAAAAATCGGTCAATTTTGGAGAGCAGATATAAGAAAAGTATGGATGGTATGGTTATGATCTTTCCACCATATTATAGTACGTTTCTTCGAGAATGAAATGGTGTATTCACTTTTTCTCTACGAAGGATATTTTAGATTTGTAGACGTTTTCCGCAAAGGTCCATTTTTCGGAAAATTCAAATCGCTATAACTTCCACAAAAATAAAAGCATATTCTCAATCTACGCCCTCGAATTAAGATATAGACATAATTTGGTTGATCAATTAAAAAAAAAATTTTGGCCGAAAATTGCAAATTCTTCCATACATGGAAAAATTGTCAAAAATTTTTCGAATTCATCGACCAAATAAATTTTATGAACTAATTCGAGGGCGTAGATTGAGAATATGCAATTGGTTTTTTTATAAAAAAACTAATAGCATATTTGAAATCTAAGCCCTCGAATTAAGATATAGACATAATTTGGTTGATCAATTAAAAAAAAAAGTTTTGGCCGAAAATCGCATCATATGGAAAAATTGTCAAGAATTCGATTTTCGAATTCATCGACCAAATTCATTTTATAAACGAATTCGAGGGCGTAGATTCAGAATATGCAATTAGTTTTTCTAAAAAATAATCATTTCAGAAATGAGAACGATTTGAATTTTCCGAAAAAAGGACCTTCGCGGAAAACGTTACCAAATCTAAAATATCTTTTGTAGAGAAAAAGTGAAAATACCATTTCATTCTCGAAGAAACGTACTATGATGTGGTGAATAAATCATAATTATGCCATCTATACTTTTTTTATTCCTGCTCTCGAAAATTGACCAATTTTTCCGAAATATCGCGGAATTTTTTAAATATTGCATGAAATATTGAGGTTATGGAAATTCTAATTACATATTCCTTATCTACGTCATCGAATCAATAAACCCTGATACTTTCGTCAATATAGAATAAAAAAAAAATTTTTTTTTCGGACTCAGAATAATCTTTTTTTTTCTACGTTGACGAAATAATTATCTTATATTAATTCGAGGTCGTAGATAACGAAAATGTAATTTCAATTTGGATATCTGTTTTATTTTGGAAAATATTCAGAAAATTTCGCGATTTTTCGGAAAAATCGGTCAATTTTGGAGAGCAGATATAAGAAAAGTATGGATGGTATAGTTATAATATTTCCACCGTATTATAGCACGTTTCTTCGAGAATAAAATGGTGTTTTTACTTTTTTTCTACGAAGGATATCTCAGATTTGTCAACGTTTTCCGCAAAGGTCCATTTTTCGGAAAATTTGAATCGCAATAACTTCTAAAAAAAAAAAAAAATAATAGCACATTCTTAATCTACGCCCTCGAAGTAAGATATAGACATAATTTGGTTGATCAATAAAAAAAAAATTTTTGGCTGAAAATCGCAAATTTTTCCATACATGGAAAAATTATCAAAAATTCGATTTTCGAATTCATCGACCAAATTAATTTTATGAACTAATTCGAGGGCGTAGATTGAGAATATGCAATTAGTTTTTTTATAAAATAATTATTTCAGAAATGAGAAGGATTTGAATTTTCCGAAAAAATATGCTATTATTATCATTATTTTTTTTAATTTTTTGTAGAAGTAATAGCCTCTCACGGGGATCGGCACCTTGACGTTGGTGTGAGGGCTTAAGTAACTACAATGAATCTTGGGGCGATGTCGACGGAACACAGTTCCGGCAGGGTCACCCATGTCGATAAGGTCCAAGACGAGTGGCGAAGACTAAGACTGATCCACAAGCCTCCCTGTTAGGTCATGTCTCTGCATTGAGTGCTTTGGCGCGGTGGGGATCCGCCCGAGTAGCCTTTATGGTTTGCTCCGAACAATCCCCCCCAAGCCAATGGTGGAACAACATACGCCGAGAGCTGCGTGGCCAGCGGGTAGGCTGGTCGCTAGTATGCGAACTCCTGGTACCGGGGGACCCCAGGTTTAATTACCCTTGCTGCATCAACAGGCTCTGATGCAGTGGACCAACTATGTCCTGTACACAAAGAAACTTCGAATGGATGTCAAAACGAAAACAGAAGAAGAATCACCAGGGGAATCGCCAGTAACCACTATTACTGAGATTCCCATGGAGATTAATCTGGTTCAGGTTGATGAAGGCCAAACCGAGAACACACCTGAAGTTCAGAACCCCCCAGTTCTAACTTCATCTACAACAGCTTCCTTAGCGGGGGCTATTACCGATGAAGATCGGCTCCTCGAAGGCACTTCTTCGGACGAATCTGTGCGGGCTCAGCTTAAAGAGCAGTCCAACAGACAACGTCTGAGGAAAGCTGAGAGGAAGAGATACAAATGGTTGGTGAGTAACGGGCATACGCACGAAGAGGCGTATACATTCTGCAAGCTAACCATTGCAGAACGGGAGGCCCTACACCCTGCTCCTGCTGTGAAGCGGGTCAGGTCTGAGGACTCAACCCCCGACCGAAATGCGCAGAAGAAGGTCAAGACGCAACAACCTGGGCCATCGAGGTCTCGAGCTGATCCCAAACGGGAACAATCGAGACCCTCGACAGCTCAAGAAAAAGGCGGAAAGGGCACGCAGAGACTGCCTGACGCTCGAGTTGCCTCCACAAGCAGGTCTCAGCAGAAGTCGGTCTCTCGAACTGTCACCAGACCGCCTAAATCCACCTACAGCGGGATGCTCAAGGGAGTAAAGGTTGGACTTGTTCCGGCCGATCATCCCGAGGGCAACCTAGCGGTAGAGGATATGACCGAGCTGGAAAAAAGACTGGCTCGTCTTATACTGGGGTGTGAGGACAATATAGTCCCCACCTTCAACAATGTTGTATTTCGCCCAGGGTTCATGGTGATTAACTGTGATAATCAGGCTACAGCCGACTGGGTGAAATCCAAAGAAGAGGAGCTGCAACTCCCCCACATGAGGGTCCAAGTCAGGGATGAAAAGAACATCCCAGGTGCGGCGGTGGCCACTGCCTATTTCCCAAATAGCTTGGAGTACACCGTCGACGAAAAACGGACCTTCATCGACAAACAAAACCCTAGTGTGAACACCGCTCAGTGGAAAGTGCTGAAGGTAGGGGACACAGGGGACACAGGGAAAAACTGCCGAGAGATCGTCTTCTCGCTGGACCATGGAAGCCTAGCCGCTCTACAAGCGCTAGAGAACATGGTCAACTACAGACTGGGAAAGGTCAAGTTTTGGACGAAAAAACCACCGAGCGCTCAAAGCTCTGCGGCTGCTGGCGATGCGGTACCTGTGGATTCTGGCGCCGTGATTCACGATTCTGCCTTAGCCGAATCAGAACCCTCGGCGTCGGCCCAGGCGACTGCCACGCCGACTCCAATGGAAGTAGTCCAAACTTCCAACAGGGCGGAGGAAGAGCCCAAGATTACAAAGGCTCTTAAGCCAGAAAAACCGGGGGATGGAAGGCCACCTCCACTCCGGCAGGAGCGCGACAAGCGACCCATTCCCCAGAACAAAGGAAAACCGTGGAAGCACTCAAGGGACGACCGCAAGGAACACCATTAGGTGCCTCCAAATCAACCTCCACCATGCCAAGGCTGCTACAGATGCGGCCCTCTGGAGGTTGGTTAACAAGACCTAGACGTAATGCTGGTACAGGAGCATGGGATCCAAGATCAAAGGATTACCAAATGGGTCAGGTAAATTTATTTATCATGAAGGGGTGCTAGCACCTTGAGCGGCACTCTACATCAACAAAAACTCACAATACCTGCCTCTCTCCAGATTTATACAACGCGACATTGCAGCAGCAGTGATAGATGTCCGTCTTCCCGGAGGTAACGTCATAGCTTCAACTTACCACCATGAGGAGGAAGCATCCCCACCCGAGGAGGTGGTCAATTTGGTGAACTACTGCAAAAAGCTGAACATGCAATTCATCATCGGATGTGATAGCAATGCACACCACACAGTATGGGCGAGCTCTGATATCAACAGAAGAGGTGAGAATTTACTTGATTTTCTTATGACTGAAGGGGTGGGAGTAGCAAATCGGGGTAGTGAACCTACATTCCGCAATGCAATCAGGGAGGAGGTACTAGACCTTACCCTTATTAGCCCAGCCCTACATCACAAAATCTCGAACTGGCATGTCTCGGATGAGGCCTCCTTATCTGCCCACAGACAAATCCGGTTCGACATTAAATGGCACCAACTATTTGAATTTTCTAAGGAACAGTGTACCCTTACTCTTAGAAGATATACCACTGGAAATGCGACGTAATCTATGGTTTCAACACGACGGGTGCCCAGCACACTACAGTCGTCATGTTAGGGAATATTTAAACCAATCATATCCTCACCGGTGGATCGGAAGGGGCGGTGAAATTTTGTGGCCTCCACGTTCACCAGACTTAAATCCTTTGGATTTTTTTTTACTGGGGTTTTTTAAAAAATGAAATTTATTCGAACCCCATAAGAGATGAAGCACAACTAAGGTACCGCATTCGTATTTCAGCAGCCAAAATAGCGGGAAGAAGTTTGTATGGTTTGAAAAGGTCATTTCTCAATAGATGCAGGGCATGTATTAGCGAAGGAGGTGGTCATTTTGAGCACTTGCTCTAATAAGAATCCTGAATTTTTATTATTGATATTTTTATAGAGTTTCTTCACAATACATTTGTTGATATTGAAGGTCCTGTGCGTTATTACATTATATCATTGCAATTAATGAATAATTTCACTTTATAGGTATTTTGAGGACAAACTGACATTTTTTCAAGAGAATAATTCAATATGTTACACCAGAATCTGCAAAATGAAAGGACTTGTGGAAAAGTTCACAAAATCAGTTTTTCACAGAAATGCTCCATTTTTGATAAACATTCAAATATCTTTTTTCGTGAAAGAAGGTTATCACCTGTATTTTACTTTTTCGGAATCCTCACAAAATGAACAACTTTTCAAGGTAATATCCAGAAAAGGTCTAGTGTCTTTTTTTTATACCACGTCAGATAGAATTCAGTACAAAAAAAAAACTTCCTCCAGAACATGAATTTCAACTTTGTTTTCAGGATCCCTGTATAATATTTTCTAATATTTTTCATTGCATGAATTGAAGTGATCATTCAACAAAATTTAGAGAAAAAAAACTGATTCGAAAAGTATTTAATTGTAGCTTCACAAGCGAGGAAGCATCTTAAGTGAAAAAAATTGAACATCTTCATAAAACATCAAATATCTCGAAAACTGTGAGACTTTCATATGAACGATTTTTTCACATCAGGTAGAGCACATTCTGATCTCGTTTTCGTTTGACGTGGTCTTTACGGGACACCCTGTATGTATGGAAAAAATTCGCGATTTTCGGCCAAATTTTTTTTTTTTAATTGATCAACGAAATTATATCTATATCTTAATTCGAGGGCGTAGATTAGAGAAGAATGCTATTATTTTTTTTTTAATTTTTTGTAGAAGTAATAGCGATTTGGATGTATGGAAAAATTTGCGATTTTCGGCCAAATTTTTTTTTTTGATTGATCAACAAAATTATGCCTATATCTTAATTCGAGGGCGTAGATTTAGAGAATATGCTATTATTTTTTTTTTTTGTAGAAGTTATAGCGATTTGAATTTTCCGAAAAATAGACCTTTGCGGAAAACGTTGACAAATCCGAAATATCCTTCGTAGAGAAAAAGTAAATACACCATTTCATTCTCGGAAGAAACGTACTATAATATGGTGAAAAGATCATAACTATACCATCTATACTTTTCTTATATCTCTGCTCTCCAAAATTGATCGATTTTCTGAATATTTTCCAAAATAATAGAGATATCCAAATTGTTATTACATATTCGTGATCTACGACTCGAATTAATATAATATAATCATTTCGTTAACATAGAAAGAAAAATAATTTTTTTTTTCGGACTTGAAAAATTTCGAATAAGGTATACCAAGAATGAAAATTATGTTAAGTCCAAAAAAAAATTTTTTTTCATTCTATTTTGACGAAAGTATCAGAGTTTATTCATTCGATGACGTAGATCAAGAATATGTAATTAGAATTCCATAACCTCGATATATTATGAAATATTCAGAAAATTCCGCGATTTTTCGGAAAAATCGGTCAACTTTGGAGAGCAGATATAAGAAAAGTATAGATGGCATAGTTATGATCTTTCCACAGTTTTATAGAAAGTTTCTTCGAGAATGTAATGGTATATCTACTTTTTTTCTACGAAGTATATTTCAGATTTGGTAACGTTTTCCGCAAAGGTCCTTTTTTCGGAAAATTCAAATCGTTCTCATTTCTAAAATAATTATTTTATAAAAAAACTAATTGTATATTCTCAATCTACGCCCCGAATAAGCTCATAAAATTAATTTGGTCGATGAATTCGAAAATCGAATTTTTGACAATTTTTCCATACATGTAGGCCAAAATTTTTTTTTTATTGATCAACCAAATTATGTCTTTATCTCAATTCGAGGGCGTTGATTAGGAATATGCTATTATTTTTTTTTAATTTTTTGTAGGAGTTATAGCGATTTGAATTTTCCGAAAAATAGACCTTTGCGGAAAACGTTGACAAATCTGAAATATTCTTCGTAGAGAAAAAATAAATACACCATTTTATTCTCCAAGGAACGAGCTATAATATGATGAAAAGATCATAACTATACCATCTATACTTTTCCTATATCTGCTCTCCAAATTTGACCGATTTTTCCTAAAAATCGCGGAATTTTCTTAATATTTTCCAAAATAATAGAGATATATAAATTGTAATTACATATTCGCGATCTACGTTCTCGAAATAATTATTATATGATTATTTCGTCAACATAGAAAGAAACAAATTGTTTTTTCGGACTTAAAAAATTTCGAATAAGGTATACCGATATTGAAAATTATTAAAATTTCGAAAAAGGTATACCTAGAATGAAAATTATTCTAAGTCCAAAAAAAAATTTTTTTTAATCCTATACTGACGAAAGTATCAGGGTTTATTAATTCGATGACGTAGATTAAGAATATGTAATTAGAATTTCCATAACCTCAATATATTATGAAATATTCAGAAAATTCCGCGATTTTTCGGAAAAATCGGTCAACTTTGGAGAGCAGATATAAGAAAAGTATAGATGGCATAGTTATGAATTTCCACCATATTATAGTACGTTTCTTCGAGAATCCTATCCTACTATCCTACTAATATTATAAATGCGAAAGTTTGTGAGGATGTGAAGATGTTTGTTACTCTTTCACGTTAGAACTACCGAACGGATTCAGATGAAACTTCACATCAATATAGTTTCTATATCCGATTAACATAATTTATGAAAAAATTGTGGTTTTTCAGCATGAAACAACCACGAATCACATAGCGAATCGGAAAAAATGCATAGGTTGGGACATATTTGGGCGATTCCATTATGCCGATTGTGTCGATACGTCGCGTAGTCGCGAATCATCCATGTTATTCTTACGGTGATATGCAAGAATGACCTAAGGCTTGATATGATGGATGCAACCCAACAAACACATACGTAAAAGGTGAAAATTTAAACTATATATAATATATCATACCCAACGAGAAAATGAGTGTTCACAATACTTGATTTGTGCTGCTTTCTGCCGGTGAAATTTTCTACTTATTCATTCGAGAAATTCTGCCAGCTCAACGCTTTTCGAAAAGATGAAGTTCAATGAGTGAAGAAAATTTTTGGTTAGTTGTGCTTTATCAAAAAATTTAAATTGAACAAAAAAGATAGCCAAGCACTTTCGTCCTTCTTATATTGAATGAATAGGGGAATATGTGATATAGTTGTGTGCTGTTTTGTGCCAGGAATTCACGGAAATTGTTCAGTCCAACGCGTTCTCCATTTTCAACGAGAAATATTTGATATGGTTATGCCAGGTGAACGAGTTTCCTCTCATAAGGAGAAAAAGGAGTTTCACAGCAGATAATACTCTTTATTGGCTGCCGATTACCTGTTTCAATGTCTTTTTTCTAAAATGCAAAAAGTTATCACTATATCATGCTTTCAATAATTGGTAAGGAATATCTTGAATTCTAATTATCAGTGATCAAATCACAGTTCGTGAGATATCGCTTACCTATAAGACCTATCTCGAATGAGATGTTCACAAAGATTCGTCGTTGCTTCGCAAGAATCCGTACTTTCGATTTCGGGCGACATACACGGCAGAAGCCACATGAAAACATCAATTTCGAAAGCTTGCTTTTTCAGTATGTTGCAAAATGTGATTATGCTAACAATACATATTAGCAAAAACAGTTTCACGCTTTACGGATAAGCATACCATGGCAAAATGCAAGAAGAAGAAAACGGTCAATTCGGAAAAATTAATTTCCGAACTGCGATCGTGGACTAGCGGAGACCCATGCTGAAAGTAAACCACAGGAAATAGCGTCATCGCCGAGAAGGGAATGGATGCATACCAGTTTCGGAGTTGTTACCCTTCATCAGTGCAACATAATTCTCCAACTCGAAACGAACACTGTGAAGTCACGAAACTATAAACCATTCTGGTGAGCACTTCGGAGAATTAAATACCGAAGCGACACTAGTGATGGCAGTCCGAACTCCATCCCATGTGGCACTTAAAGCATGAATCCTCGCGTATATTCATTTCTCCCGTCGAGGCTCTCCACATTAACCCTATATCGGGTCGGAATGCAGGTCGCCTCGGAGAGGTTTGAATTCGCCCGGATAACGCGTAATAACTCGCCAGTGAAAATAAACAGAAACAGTTTCACGCTTTACGAAAAGCATACCATGGCAAAATGCAAGAAGAAAACGGTCACAATTCGGAAAAATTAATTTCCGAACAGCGATCGTGGACTAGCGGAGACCCATGCTGAAAGTAAACCACAGGAAATAGCGTCGTCGCCGAGAAGGGAATAGATGCATACCGGTTTTGGGGTTGTTACCCTTCATCAGTGCAACATAATTCTCCAACTCGACAACGAACACCGTAAAGTCACGAAACTATAAACCATGCTGATGAGCACTTCGGAGAATTAAATAACCGAAGCGACACCTAGTGATGGCAGTCCGAACTCCATCCCATGTGGCACTTAAAGCATGGATCCCCCAAAAGCAACATATTAGTTGCTTTTGGAACTTCGAGCACTTTGTCAATACTACAATACTTTGAGATATCGGAATAAAATATTAAGTTCCTGTTGTTTGAAACCTTCACATGATGAAGTCGGTTCTGAATTGTCATGAAGGTATCAGCCATTGATGGCCTGCTTTTCTTGAAAGAACAATTTGGGTGAAAAAAAAAAGCTCTTCGTAGTCGAAATTCCCGGAAGGCAGAACCTAGCTACAACCAACCAAGTTCATATTAATTGAAATAATGTTGTTTGAACGAAAAAAATCAAAATACAAGAATTGACATCTTCACCTGACTACCTCAATTCGTTTCTTTCAGACACACACTCTTTCACTAAATTGTTTTATTTGTTCCGTTCTGGAAGACCTGTCAAACATGTCGAATCAGAGTGTCCAAATTGAATCCGTATTCGTTGGTCCACACCTAAGAAGTTTTACGGTGCCATGAGTTTGTAAGGATCTGAGTATGGATGTTTTTTACTCTTTTAGATAAGAACTGCCTGAAAGATTCGGAAGAAACATCACATCAATATATGTAATTTATATAACAGATAAACGTTATAGAGGGTTATTTAATATTGTGAATTGGCTTGATACAATGAAAAACTATCGAGAGAGTCGAAAAAAATTCTGCCCTTCAAAATCGATCGAGACGTTCGCAGCCTGAACACTTGATGATACATGAACATAATGTACATGGGTTTTTTTTCCCTCAAAAAGTTCTGAATAACAATCGACGACGACAACATAGTTATTTTTTCCATATGGAAGTCTTCATAACAAATACTTTTGTCGTTTTCAGTTTTCAAAGTAGATGACCTTTTGTCGGCCTAATTCATTAACCTGCTGATCCCATTGCTTCAGAATTGATTTGGCAGGTTTACAAATAAGGCCGACGCTTTGTCTTTTACACAAATCAATATGGACGAATAGCTATCACGATATAAGTTTGATCTTAGGGTCGCTTGCCACTATGCTAAATTCGGAACTAATTCAAGCTCTTATACCTTAATCGAATGCGTGAACATAATAATATTTCGCATTTATCGTGCGTGTGCATTTGATTTAGGACTAAGACTTGATTTAGTTCCGAATTCAGCGTAGTGGCAAGCGACCCTTAAGAATGATACAGCACTAATTCAACCGACTGTACGTAAAAGAGATATCGTTGGCGACTGCCTTCATTTTGCGTTTCATGGCGGGGGTTCATCCATTGAGGTGGTTGTCTAATTATTGGATTGTATTGTCAAGTATGGGTTAGATGTAATATTACTAAAAGTAAGGGAAATATAATTGGTGTTGCAATCAGGATTCAAGCTTCTTCAAGATTTTTCGTTTTTGAAATATGACTGAGGACCTTAGTATATATATATTCTTATGATAAAGAGAGCTAAAACAATACAATAAATGTTGAAACAAAAAAGTACCTAAGCTGAGGTAAAAAAAGAACGGGGTATCATAACATTCTTTGTATGATACTATAGAATCATACGATACTATCACACTTGTATCATACGATACTATACAGCCAGGGGAAAAAACCTCAGCCGAAAAAACCTGCCTCCCCGTAAACAAAATAACATAAAATATCAGGAAAATCTTGAAAGACATCAGAGTGATCATCTTCATGATATCCGTCGATGGTCTCGGATACACAGATTCTTCCCAAAACGACTCGTAATTCTTAATCTGAAATGAAAAAAAGACAAAAGCAGAAAAGAAACCGATTATTCAGAATAAATCGAAGGCATTTTGGAAATGCATTTGCTACTTTAAAAAACATCAACATTAAGATTTCTTGGCCAAATAATGTTCGAGATTTATAAATATTTATGACAGAAATGTCACAAAATTTGAAATAAATGAAAAAAAACTCCATCAATTTCCCCTTTCCGAATCTGTTGAAGTTATGTAAATGATAATTTTTCAACATAACAAGCTGAACTTGTAAAAAATCAATTAATACATAACTTTTCAACTGTCCTCTTTCACGACGATTCTGTTGCCGTGTGGGTTTCTTGCAGAAGAATCTCTTTGATACCATGTTCATCAGCTAATTTGGAGACGTAATCACACTTGTCTTTCGAAATTCCTTCGATATTCAAATTCAAAATCACAATTTGGAGACGTAATCACATTGTCTTTCGAAATTCCTTCGATATTCAAATTCAAAATCCACAAAATTGTTGCTCTCTGTCGTGAGGGTTTTTTCAAACCAGATACGACCTTCCAGGTGATGATTTTCCGGCACTTCAGATGTTTGAAGGACCGCTACGGGACCCAATGAAAGGCAAATCATCTCCCATAGATAAACCAAACATGTTATAACACAAGAAAACAGAATATTTTTCAGGAACAAAAACTAAGACGTATTACGAGAATTGTCGATGTCCATGAAATAATGATAAAATAATAGTGGGAAAATAATAAAAAATAATAACAATGATTTTGATAGCGATCTGCGCTGACGAAGTTGAGCGGGTAGTTGCTAGTAGAATGATATATTCACTTTTTTTCTACGAAGGATATTTCAGATTTGCCCAACGTTTTCCGCGAAGGTCCTTTTTCAGAAAATTAAAATCGTTCTCATTTCTAAAATAATTATTTTATAAAAAATTTGATTGCATATTCTCAATCTTCGCCCTCGAATAAGTTCATAAAATTAATTTGGTCGATGAATTCGAAAATCGAATTTTTGACTATTTTCCATATATGTATGGAAAAATTTGCGATTTTCGGCCAAACTTTTTTTTTTGATTGATCAACCAAATTATGTCTATATCTTAATTCGAGGGCGTAGATAAAGAATATGCTATTATGTTTTTTTAATTTTTTGTAGAAGTTATAGCGATTTGAATTTTCCGGAAAATAGACCTTTGCAGAAAACGTTGACAAATCTGAAATATCCTTCGTAGAGAAAAAGTAAATACGCCATCTTATTTTCGAAGAAACGTACTATAATATGGTGAAAAGATCATAACTATACCATCTATACTTTTCTTATATCTCTGCTCTCCAAAATTGACCGATTTTTCTGAATATTTTCCAAACAAATGGAGATATCCAAATTGTATATACCTATTCGTGATCTACGACCTCGAATTGATATAATATAATCATTTCGTTAACATAGAAAAAAAAAATTTTTTTTCGGACTTGGAAAATTTCGAATAAGGTATACCGAGAATGAAAATTGTTCCAAGTCCAAAAAAAAATTTTTTTTTTCATTCTATATTGACGAGAGTATCAGGGTTTATTCATTTGATGACGTAGATCAAGAATATGTAATTGGAATTTCCATAACCTCAATATATTATGGAATATTTGGAAAATTCCGCGATTTTTCGGAAAAATCGGTCAACTTTGGAGAGCAGATATAAGAAAAGTATAGATGGCATAGTTATGAATTTTCACCATATTATGGAACGTTTCTTCGAGAATAAAATGGTATATCAACTTTTTTTTACGTAGGATATTTTAGATTTGGTAACGTTTTCCGCGAAGGTCCTTTTTTAGGAAAATTGCATATTCTTAATCTACGCCCTCGAATTAGTTTATAAAATTAATTTGGTCGATGAATTCGAAAATCGAATTTTTGACTATTTTTCCATATATGTATGGAAAAATTTGCGATTTTCGGCAAAAATTTTTTTTTTTTATTGATCAACCAAATTATGTCTTTATCTTAATTCGAAGGCGTAAATTAAGAATATGCTATTATTTTTTTTTTATTTTTCTGTAGAAGTTTTAGCGATTTGAATTTTCCGAAAAATAGACCTTTGCCGAAAAAGTTGACCTATCTGAAATATCCTTCGTAGAAAAAAAATAAATACACCATTTCATTCTCGAAGAAACGTACCATAATATGGTGAAGAGATCATGAAGATCATATAGATCTCCAAAGTTGACCGATTTTTCCGATAAATCGCAGAATTTTCTAGATATTTTCCAAAATAATAGAGATATCCAAATTGTAATTACATATTCAGGATCTACGACCTCGAATGAATTTAATATAATTATTTCGTTAATCGTAGAAAAAAAAAATTTTTTTTTTCGGACCTAGAAAAATTTCGAAAATAGTATACCGAAAATGAAAATTATTCTTAGTCTGAAAAAAAGGCGTAGATTAAGAATATGCTATTAGTTTTTTTTTAATTCTTCGTAGAAGTTATGGCGATTTTGAATTTTCCGAAAAATAGACCTTTGCGGAAAACGTTGACAAATCTGAATATCCTTCGTAGAGAAAAAGTGAATACACCATTTCATTCTCGAAGAAACGTACTATATATATATGGTGAAAAAATCATAACTATCCATCCATACTTCTCTTATATCTGCTTTCCAAAGTTGACCGATTTTTCCGAAAAATCGCGGAATTTTCTGAATATTTTCCAAAATAATAGAGATATCCAGATTGAAGTTACATATTCGTGATCTACGACCTCGAATTGATATAATATAATTATTTCTCTAACATAGAAAAACAAATAATTTTTTTTTTCGGACTTAAAAAATTTCGAATAAGGTATAAAAAAAAATTTTTTTTCATTCTATATTGACGAAAATATCAGAGTTTATTCATTCGATGACGTAGATCAGAATATGTAATTAGAATTTCCATGAACTCAATATATTATGAAATATTTGGAAAATTCGCGATTTTTCGGAAAAATCGGTCAATTTTGGAGAGCAGATATAAGAAAAGTATAGATGACATAGTTATGAATTTCCACCATAATAAAGTACGTTTCTTCGAGAATGAAATGGTGTATTTACTATTTTTCTAGGAAAGATATTTCAGATTTGGTAACGTTTTCCGCGAAGGTCCTTTTTTCGGAAAATTCAAATCGTTCTCATTTCTAAAATGATAAAAAAACTTATTGCATATTCTCAATCTACGCCCTCGAATTAGTTCATTAAATCAATTTGGTCGATGAATTCGAAAATCGAATTTTTGACAATTTTTCCATACATGTATGGAAAAATTCGCGATTTTCGGCCAAAATTTTTTTTTAATTGATCAACCAAATTATGTCCATATCTTCATTCGAGGGCGTAGATTAAGAATATGCTATAATTTTTTTTTTTTAATTTTTTGTAGAAGTTATAGCGATTCGAATTTTCCGACGAATAGACCTTTGCCGAAAACGTTACCTATCTAAAATATCCTTCGTAGAAAAAAAAATAAATACACCATTTCATTCTCGAGAAAACGTACTATAATATGGTGAAAAGATCATGAAGATCATATTATAGATCTCAAAAGTTGAACGATTTTTCCGAAAAATCGCGGAATTTTCTAGATATTTTCCAAAATAATAGAGATACCCAAATTGTTATTACATATTCGTGATCTACGACCTCGAATGAATATAATATAATATTTCGTTAACGTAGAAAGAAAAAAAATTTTTTTTTTCGGACCTAGAAAATTTCGAAAAAGGTATCTCTTCTTCTTCCTTATTCTTAAGACCATGTCTTGTTATCTTCTGTTCATTCAGACTCCTGCGATGTGGACGTCCAACTCTCATTCATCTCTTTGGTGGTCGGCCGGGGGGGCGCTTTGAGTTTGGCTTTTCGTTTTTTGCCCACTTTGCCATCGATCGTTGCTCATTCTTGACACGTGGTCTCTCCAGTTCCTGCGTTCTTGACCGTACAAACCGAACAATATCCTGCACTTCCAGTTCTTCTCGTATAACACTGTTCTTATTTGGTCCCGCAGTGTTACTCGAAAATGAAAATTATTCTTAGTCCGATTTGAATTTTCTGAAAAATAGACCTTTGCGGAAAACTTTGACAAATCTGAAATAACCTTCGTAGATCACGATTATGTAATTACAATTTGGATATTTCTATTATTTTGGAAAATATTCAGAAAATTCCGCGATTTTTCGGAAAAAAGCGGTCAATTTTGGAGAGCAGATATGAGAAAAGTATGGCCGGTATAGTTATGATCTTTTCACCATATAATAGTACGTTTCTTCGAGAATGAAATGGTGTATTTAGTTTTTCTCTACGAAAGATATTTCAGATTTGTCAACGTTTTCGCAAAGGTCTATTTTTCGGAAAAATCAAATCGCTATAACTTCTACAAAAAATTAAAAAAAAAATAATAGCATATTTTCAATCTACGCCCTCGAGTTAAGATATGGACAAATTTGGTTGATCAAATAAAAAAAAAAATTTTGGCCGAAAATCGCAAATTTTTCCATACATATATGGAAAAATAGGCAAAAATTCGATTTTCGAATTCATCGACCAAATTAATTTTATGAACTTATTCGAGGGCGAAGAATGAGAATATGCAATTAGCTTTTTTATAAAATAATTATTTTAGAAAAGAGAACGATTTGAATTTTCTGAAAAAAAACCTTCGCGGAAAACGTTACCAAATCTGAAAGATCTTCGTAGAAAAAAAAAATAAATATACCATTTCATTCTCAAAGAAACGTTCTTTATTATGGTGGAAATTCATAACTATGCCATCTATACTTTTCTTATATCTGCTCTCCAAATTTGACCGATTTTTCCGAATAATCGCGGAATTTTCCAAATATTCCATAATATATTGAGGATATGGAAATTCAAATTACATATTCTTGATCTACGTCATCAAATGAATAAAGCCTGATACTTTCGTCAATATAAAATGAAAAAAAACTTTTTTTACTTGGATTAATTTTCATTCTCGGTATACCTTATTCGAAATTTTTTCAAGTCCGAAAAAAAAACAATTTTTTTTCTTTCTATGTTGACGAAATAATTATATTATATTAATTCGAGGTCGTAGATCACGATTATGTTCTTACAATTTGGATATTTCTATTATTTTGAAAATATTCGGAAAATTCCGCGATTTTTCGGAAAAATCGGTCAATTTTGGAGAGCAGATATGAGAAAAAGTATGAATGGTATAGTTATGATCTTTTCTTCATATTATAGTACGTTTCTTCGAGATAAAATGGTGTATTTAGTTTTTCTCTACGAAGGATTTTCCAGATTTGTCAACGTTTTCCGCAAAGGTCTATTTTTCGGAAATATCAAATCGCTATAACTTCTAGAAAAATTAAAACAAAAATAATAGCATATTCTCAATCTACGCCCTCGAATGAAGATATAGACATAATTTAGTTGATCAATAAAAAAAAATTTTGGCCGAAAATCGCAAATTTTTCCATGTATGGAAAAATTGTCAAAAATTCGATTTTCGAATTCATCGACCAAATTGATTTTATGAGATAATTCGAGGGCGTAGAATGAGAATATGCAATTAGTTTCTTCATAAAATGATTATTTTAGAAATGAGAACGATTTGAATTTTCCGAAAAAAGGACCTTCGCGGAAAACGTTACCAAATCTGAAATATCCTTCGTAGAAAAAAAGTAAATATACCATTTCATTCTCGAAAAACGTACTATATTATGGTGGAAATTCATATGACTATGCTATCTATATTTTCTTATATCTGCTCTCCATAATTTGACCGATTTTTCCGAAAAATCGCGGAATTTTCTAAATATTTCATAATATATTTGAGGTTATGGAAATTCTAATTACATATTCTTGATCTACGTCATCGAATGAATAAACCCTGATACTTTCGTCAATATGAATGAAAAAAAAATTGTTTTTTGAACTTAGAATAATTTTCATTCTCGGTATACCTTATTCGAAATTTTTATGTCCGAAAAAAATTTTTTTTTTCTTTCTATGTTAACGAAATAATTATATTATATTATTTCGAGGTCGTAGATCACGATTATGTAATTACAATTTGGATATTTCTATTATTTTGGAAAGTATTCAGAAAAATTCCGCGATTTTTCGGAAAAATCGGTCAATTTTGGAGAGCAGATCTGAAGAAAAGTATGGATGTATAGTTATGATCTCTTCACCATATTATAGTACGTTTCTTCGAGAATGAAACGGTGTATTTAGTATTTCTCTACGAAGGATATTCCAGATTTGTCAACGTTTTCCGCAAAGGTCTATTTTTTCGGAAAAATTCAAATCGCTATAACTTCTACACAAAATTAAAAAAAAAAAATATAGCATATTCCTAATCGACGCCCTCGAATTAAGATATAGAAATAATTTGGTTGATCAATAAAAAAAAGATTTTGGCCGAAAATCGCAAATTTTTCCATGTATGGAAAAATTGTCAAAAATTCGATTTTTGAATTCATCGACCAAATTGATTTAATGAACTAATTCGAGGGCGTAGATTGAGAATATGCAATTAGTTTTTTTAAAAAAAAACGAACGATTTGAATTTTCCGAAAAAAGGACTTCGCGAAAAACGTTACAAATCTGAATAGCCTTCGTAGGGAAAGTGAATACACATATTTCATTCTGGAAGAACGTACTATAATATGGTGAAAAAATCATGAAACTATACCATCCATACTTTTCTTATATCTGCTCTCCAAATTTGACCGATTTTTCCGAAAAATCGCGGAATTTTCTGAATATTTTCCAAAATAATAGAGATATCCAGATTGTAATCACATATTCGTGATCTACGACCTCGAATTAATATAATATTATTATTTCGTTAACATAGCAAGAAAAAAAGTTGTTTTTTTCGGACTTAAAAAATTTCGAATAGGTATACGGGAATGAAAATTGTCAAAATTTCGAAAAAGGTATACCGAGTATGAAAATTAGTCCGAAAAAAAAAATTTTTTTAATCCTATATTGACGAAAGTATCAGGGTTTATTCATTCGATGACGTAGATCAAGAATATGTAATTAGAATTCCATAACCTCAAATATATTATGAAATATTTAGAAAATTCCGCGATTTTTCGGAAAAATCGGTCAAATTTGGAGAGCAGATATAAGAAAAGTATAGATGGCATAGTTATGAATTTCCACCATAATATAGTACGTTTTTCGAGAATGAAATGATATATTTATTTTTTTTCTACGAAGGATATTTCAGATTTGGTAACGTTTTCCGCGAAGGTCCTTTTTTCGGAAAATTCAAATCGTTCTCATTTCTAAAATAATTATTTTATAAAGAAACTAATTGCATATTCTCATTCTACGCCCTCGAATTATCTCAAAAAATTAATTTGGTCGATGAATTCGAAAATCGAAATCTTGACAATTTTTTCCATACATATTTGCATGGAAAAATTTGCGATTTTCGGCCAAAATTTTTTTTTTTTATTGATCAACTAAATTATGTCTATATCTTAATTCGAGGGCGTAGATTGAGAATATGCTATTATTGTTTTTTTTTATTTTTTCTAGAAGTTATAGCGATTTGCTATTTCCGAAAAATAGACCTTTGCGGAAAACGTTGACAAGTCTGGAAAATCCTTCGTAGAGAAAAACTAAATACACCATTTTATTCTCGAAGAAACGTACTATAATATGAAGAAAAGATCATAACTTTACCATTCATACTTTTCTAATATCTGCTCTCCAAAATTGACCGATTTTTCCGAAAAATCGCGGAATTTTATGAATATTTTCCAAAATAATAGAAATATCCAAATTGTATTAACATATTCGTGATCTACGACCTCGAATTAATATGATATGTGATTATTTCGTCAACATAGAAAGAAAAAAAATTGTTTTTGTCGGACTTGAAAAATTTCGGATAAGGTATACCGAGAATGAAAATTATTCAAAGTTAAAAAAAAAATTTTTTTTCATTTTATATTGACGAAAGTATCAGGCTTTATTCATTTGATGACGTAGATCAAGAATATGTAATTAGAATTTCCATAACCTCAATATATTATGGAATATTTGGAAAATTCCGCGATTTTTCGGAAAAATCGGTCAACTTTGGAGAGCAGATATAAGAAAAGTATAGATGGCATAGTTATGAATTTCCACCATAATAAAGAACGTTTCTTTGAGAATGAAATGGTATATTTATTTTTTTTCTACAAAGGATATTTCAGATTTGGTAACGTTTTCCACGAAGGTCTTTTTTTCGGAAAATTCAAATCGTTCTCATTTCTAAAATAATTTATTTTATAAAGAAACTAATTGCATATTCTCATTCTACGCCCTTGAATTACTTCATAAAATTAATTTGGTCGATGAATTCGAAAATCGAATTTTTGACAATTTTTCCATTGCGATTTTCGGCCAAAATTTTTTTTTTTATTGATCAACCAAATTATGTCTATATCTTAATTCGAGGGCGTAGATTGAGAATATGCTATTATTTTTTTTTTTATTTTTCTAGAAGTTATAGCGATTTGATATTTCGAAAAATAGACCTTTTCGGAAAACGTTGACAAATCTGGAAAATCCTTCGTAGAGAAAAACTAAATACACCATTTTATTCTCGAAGAAACGTACTATAATATGAAGAAAAGATCATAACTATACCATTCATACTTTTCTTATATCTGCTCTCCAAAATTACCGATTTTTCCGAAAAATCGCGGAATTTTCTGAATATTTTCCAAATGATAGGAATATCCAAATTGTAATTACATAATCGTGATCTACGACCTCGAATTAATATAATATAATTATTTCGTTAACATGGAAAAAAAAAATTGTTTTTGTCGGACTTAAAAAATTTCGAATAAGGTATACCGAGAATGAAAATGTCAAAATTTCGAAAAAGGTATACCGAGTATGAAAATTATTCTAAGTCCGAAAAAAAAATTTTTTTAATCCTATATTGACGAAAGTATCAGGGTTTATTCATTTGACGACGTAGATCAAGAATATGTAATTAGAATTTCCATAACCTCAATATATTATGAAATATTTGGAAAATTCCGCGATTTTTTGGAAAAATCGGTCAACTTTGGAGAGCAGATATAAGAAAAGTATAGATGGCATAGTTATGAATTTCCACCATAATAGAGAAGGTTTCTTCGAGAATGAAATGGTATATTTCCTTTTTTTCTACGAAGGATATTTCAGATTTGGTAACGTTTTCCGCGAAGGTCCTTTTTTCAGAAAATTCAAATGGTTCTCTTTTCTGAAATAATTATTTTATAAAAAAACTAATTGCATATTCTCATTCTTCGCCCTCGAATGAGTTCATAAAATTAATTTGGTCGATGAATTCGAATATCGAATTTTTGACAATTTTTCCATATGCATGGAAAATTTGCGATTTTCGGCCAAAATTTTTTTTTTATTGATCAACCAAATTATGTCTATATCTTAATTCGAGGGCGTAGATTGAGAATATGCTATTATTTTTTTTTTTTAATTTTTTCTAGAAGTTATAGCGATTTGATTTTTCCGAAAATTAGACCTTTTCGGAAAACGTTGACAAATCTGGAATATCCTTCGTAGAGAAAAACTAAATACACCATTTTATTCTCGAAGAAACGTATTATAATATGGTGAGAAGATCATAACTATACCATTCATACTTTTCTTATATCTGCTCTCCAAAATTGACCGATTTTCCGAAAAATCGCGGAATTTTCTGAATATTTTCCAAAATAATAGAAATATACGTTTCTTCGAGAATGAAATGGTATATTTACTTTTTTTCTACGAAGGATATTTCAGATTTGGTAACGTTTTCCGCGAAGGTCCTTTTTTCAGAAAATTCAAATCGTTCTCTTTTCTAAAATAATTATTTTATAAAAAAACTAATTGCATATTCTCATTCTTCGCCCTCGAATAAGTTCATAAAATTAATTTGGTCGATGAATCCGAAAATCGAATTTTTGACTATTTTTCCATATATGTATGGAAAAATTTGCGATTTTCGGCCAGAATTTTTTTTTTTAATTGATCAACCAAATAATGTCTATATCTCAATTCGAGGGCGTAAATTAAGAATATGCTATTATTTTTCTTTAATTTTTTGTAGAAGTTATAGCGATTTGAATTTTCCGAAAATTAGACCTTTGCGGAGTACGTTGACAAATCTGAAATATCCTCCGTAGAGAAAAAGTAAATACACCATTTTATCCTCGAAGAAACGTACTATAATATGGTGAAAAGATCATAACTATACCATCTCTACTTTTTCTTATATCTCTGCTCTCCAAAATTGACCGATTTTCTGTATATTTTCCAAAATAATAGAGATATCCAAATTGTAATTCCAAGTCCGAAAAAAAAAATTTTTTAATCCTTTATTGACGAAAGTATCAGGGTTTATTCATTTGACGACGTAGATCAAGAATATGTAATTAGAATTTCCATAACCTCAATATATTATGAAATATTTGGAAATTCCGCGATTTTTCGGAAAAAATCGGTCAACTTTGGAGAGCAGATATAAGAAAGTATAGATGGCATAGTTATGAATTTCCACCATAATGAAGTAAGTTTCTTTGAGAATGAAATGGTGTATTTACTTTTTTTCTACGAAGGATATTTCAGATTTGGTGACGTTTTCCGCGAAGGTCCTTCTTTCGGAAAAATTCAAATCGTTCTCATTTCTGAAAAATTATTTTATAAAGAAACTAATTGCATATTCTCAATCTACGCCCTTGAATTAGTTCATGAAATTAATTTGGTCGATGAATTCGAAAATCGAATTCTTGACAATTTTTCCATACATATATGTATGGAAAAATTTTGCGATTTTCGGCCAAATTTTTTTTTTTATTGATCAACTAAATTATGTCTATATCTTTATTCGAGGGCGTCGTTTAGGAAGATGCTATTAATATATTTTTTTTTTGATTTTTGTAGAAGTTAGAGCGATTTGAATTTTCGAAAAATAGACCTTTGCGGAAAAAACGTTGACAAATCTGGAATATCCTTCGTAGAGGAAAACTAAATAAACCATTATATTCTCGAAGAAACGTATATAATATGGTGGAAAGATCATAACTATGCCATCCATACTTTTCTCATATCTGCTCTCCAAAATTGACCGATTTTTCCGAAAAATCGCGGAATTTTCTGAATATTTTCCAAAATAATAGAGATATCCAAATTAAAATTACATATTCGTGATCTATGATTTCGTATTAATATAATATAGTTATTTCGTTAACATAGAAAGAAAAAAAAATTGTTTTTTTCGGACTTAGAAAAATAAAGGTATATTTTTTTTTCTACGAAAGATATTTCAGATTTGGTAACGTTTTCGCGAAGGTCCTTCTTTCGGCGGAAAATTCAAATCGTTCTCATTTCTGAAATAATTATTTTATAAAAAAACTAATTGCATATTCTTAATCTACGCCCTCGAATTAGTTTATTAAATCAATTTGGTCGATGAATTCGAAAATCGAATTTTTGACAATTCTTCCATACATTATTATTGTATGGAAAAATTTGCGATTTTCGTCCAAATTTTTTTTTTTAATTGATCAACCAAATAATGTCTATATCTTAATTCGAGGGCGTAGATTTAGAATAAACTTTTAGTTTTTTTTTTAAATATTTTGTAGAAGTTATAGCGATCTGAATTTTAAGAAAAATAGACCTTTGCCGAAAACGTTGACCAATCTAAAATATCCTTCGTAGAAAAAAAGTAAATACACCATTTCATTCTCGAAGAAACGTACTACAATATGGTGAAAAGATCATGAAGATCATAAAAACCTTGTAAGACCACACCTTGATTATGCTTCAGTGGTTTGGATGCCATAAGTCATATTGACATGATTGAGAAAGTTCAGAAAAGATTTCTTCGCTATTTATACCTGAAAAAAATACAATGAGTATCTTTCATGAAGTCGTATATTTCAATGTTGGAAGATTTCGATATGTGCACATTGGTTGATAGACGCAAGTGCAACGCAGTTCTTTTCATGTTCAAGATTTTAAATAATTTAACATTTCAAGATTGTAATTTTATTGATCTTGTCAAATTTAAAGTACCTAATTTATATCTGAGGCTTGGGAGTAGGGAAACTTTTCATGTATCACCAGGTAGTTTATCTCCCTATTAATAAAATGATGCTTGTATGCAATGAGTTGATTGAGAAATTTGACTTAGATCTATTCAATACTAGTTTGGGAAATGTGAGAAGATTGTTCTCCTAGGTAAAGTAGTTGATACTGGTTTTGTGTTGTTCTGCATATGTAATTACCTTCTTGGGTGAATGTGTGGAAATAAAATAAAATAAAAAATAAAAATAAAGATCTCCAAGTTGACCGATTTTTCCGAAAAATCGCGGAATTTCCTGAATATTTTTCGAAATAATAGAGATATCCAAATTGTAATTACATATTCGTGATATCTACGAACTCGAATGAATATAATATAATTATTTCGTTAACGTAGAAAGAAAAAATTTCGAAAAAAGGTATACCGAAAATGAAAATTATTCTAAGTCCGAAAAAAGGGCGTAGATTAAGAATATGCTATTAGTTTTTTTTTTAATTTTTTGTAGAAGTTATAGCGATTTGAATTTTCCGAAAAAATAGACCTTTGCGGAAAACGTTGACAAATCTGGAATATCCTTCGCAGAGAAAAAGAGAATACACCATTTTATTCTCGAAGAAACGTACTATAATATGGTGAAAAAATCATAACTATACCATCTATTTTTTCCTTATATCTGCTCTCCGAATTTGACCGATGACGAAAGTATCAGGGTATATTAATTCGATGACGTAGATTAAGAATATGTAATTAGAATTTCCATAACCTCAATATTTTATAAAATATTTAGAAAATTCCGCGATTTTTCGGATATCCAGATTGTAACTACATATTCGTGATCTACGACCTCGAATTAATATCATCTAATTATTTCCTCAACGTAGAAAGAAAAATAATTTTTTTTCTGACTCTGAAAAATTTCGAAAAAGGTATACCGAAAATGAAAATTATTTTAGGTCCATAAAAAAATTTTTTTTCTTCCTATATTGACGAAAGTATCAGGGTATATTGAGTAGATTAAGAATATGTAATAAGAATTTCCATAACCTCAATATTTCATGAAATATTCAGAAAATTCCGCGATTTTTCGGAAAAATCGGTCAACTTTGGAGAGCAGATATAAGAAAATTATAGATGGCATAGTTATGAATTTTCACCATATTGGTATGTTTGTTCGAGAATAAAATGGTATATTTACTTTATTTTTACGAAGGATATTTTAGATTTGGTAACGATTTCCGCGAAGGTATTTTTTTCGGAAAATTCAAATCGTTCTCATTTCTGAAATGATTATTTTATAAAAAAACTAATTGCATATTCTCAATCTACATCCTCGAATTGGTTCATAAAATTAATTTGGTCGATGAATTCGAAAATCTTAATTCGAGGGCGTAGATTAAGATTATGCTATTATTTTTTTTTTATTTTTTGTAGAAGTTATAGCGATTTGAATTTTCCGAAAAAATAGACCTTTGCGGAAAACGTTGACAAATCTAAAATATCCTTCGTAGAGAAAAAGTAAATACGCCATTTTATTCTCGAAGGAACGTACTATAATATGGTGAAAAGAGCATAACTATACCATCTATACTTTTCTTATATATCTGCTCTCCGAACTTTTTTAAATCCTATATTGACGAAAGTATCAGGGTTTATTAATTCGATGACGTAGATCAAGAATATATAATTAGAATTTCCAAAGCCTCAATATATTATGAAATATTCAGAAAATACCGCGATTTTTTCGGAAAAATCGTTCAACTTTGGAGAGCAGATATAAGAAAAGTATAGATGGCATAGTTATGAATTTCCACCATATTATAGTACGTTTCTTCGAGAATGAAATGGTATATTCAATTTTCTCTACGAAGGATATTTCAGATTTGGTAACGTTTTTCGCGAAACACTAATTGCATATTCTCAATCTTCGCCCTCGAATGAGTTCATAAAATTAATTTGGTCGATGAATTCGAAAATCGAATTTTTGACAATTTTTCCATACATATTTGCATGGAAAAATTTGCGATTTTCGGCCAAATTTTTTTTTATTGATCAACCAAATTGAGTCTTTATCTTAATTCGAGGGCGTAGATTGAGAATATGCTATAAGTTTTTTTTTTAATTTTTGTAGAAGTTATAGCGATTTGATTTTTCCGACAAATAGACCTTTGCCGAAAACGATGACCTATCTAAAAAATCCTTCGTAGAAAAAAAAATAAATACACCATTTCATTCTCGAAAAAACGTACTATAATATGGTGAAAAGATCATGAAGATCATATAATAGATCTCAAAAGTTGACCGATTTTTCCGAAAAATCGCGGAATTTTCTAGATGTTTTCCAAAATAATAGAGATATTCAAATTGTAATTACATATTCGTGATCTACGACCTCGAATGAATATGATATAATTATTTCGTCAACGTAGAAAGAAAAAATTTTTTTTTTTCGGACCTAGAAAAATTTCGAAAAAGGTATACCGAAAATGAAAATTATTCTTAGTCCGAAAAAAGGGCGTAGATTAAGAATATGCTTTTAGTTTTTTTTTCAATTTTTCGTAGAAGTTATGGCGATTTGAATTTTCTGAAATATAGATATTTTCGGAAAACGTTGACAAATCTGAAATATCCTTTGTAAATCACGATTATGTCATTTCAATTTGGATATTTCTATTATTTCGGAAAATATTCAGAAAATTCCGCGATTTTTCGGAAAAAGCGGTCAATTTTGGAGAGCAGATATAAGAAAGTATGGACGGTATAGTTATGATCTTTTCACCATATTATAGTACGTTTCTTCGAGAATGAAATGGTGTATTTAGTTTTTCTCTACGAAAGATTTTTCAGATTTGTCAACGTTTTCCGCAAAGGTCTATTTTTCGGAAAAATCAAATCGCTATAACTTCTACAAAAAATAAAAAAAAAAAATAATAGCATATTCTCAATCTACGCCCTCGAATGAATATATAGACATAATTTAGTTGATCAATAAAAAAAAAATTTTGGCCGAAAATCGCAAATTTTTCCATACATATATGGAAAAATAGGCAAAAATTCGATTTTCGAATTCATCGACCAAATTAATTTTATGAACTTATTCGAGGGCGAAGAATGAGAATATGCAATTAGCTTTTTCATAAAATAATTATTTTAGAAAAGAGAACGATTTGAATTTTCTGAAAAAAACCTTCGCGGAAAACGTTACCAAATCTGAAAGATCCGTCGTAGAAAAAAAATAAATATACCATTTCATTCTCAAAAACGTTCTTTATTATGGTGGAAATTCATAACTATGCCATCTATACTTTTCTTATATCTGCTCTCCAAATTTGACCGATTTTTCGAATAATCCCGGAATTTTAAAATATTCCATAATATATTGAGGTTATGGAAATTCTAATTACATATTCTTGATCTACGTCATCAATGAATAAAGCCTGATACTTTCGTCAATATAAAATGAAAAAACCCTTTTTTTAACTTGGAATAATTTTCATTCTCGGTATACCTTATTCGAAATTTTTTAAGTCCGAAAAAATTTTTTTTTCTTTCTATGTTAACGAAATAATTATATTATATTATTTCAAGGTCGTAGATCACGATTATGTTATTACAATTTGGATTATTTCTATTATTTTGGAAAATATTCAGAAATTCCGCGATTTTTCGGAAAATCGGTCAATTTTGGAGAGCAGATATGAGAAAAGTATGAATGGTAAAGTTTATGATCTTTCTTCATATTATAGTAACGTTTCTTCGAGAATGAAACGGTGTATTTAGTATTTCTCTACGAAGGATATTCCGATTTGTCAACGTTTTCCGCAAAGGTCTATTTTTCGGAAAATTCAAATCGCTATAACTTCTACAAAAATTAAAAAAAAAATAATAGCATATTCCTAATCAACGCCCTCGAATTAAGATATAGACATAATTTGGTTGATCAATAAAAAAAAGATTTTGGCCGAAAAATCGCAAATTTTTCCATGTATGGAAAAATTGTCAAAAATTCGATTTTTGAATTCATCGACCGAATTGATTTAATGAACTAATTCGAATGCGTAGATTGAGAATATGCAATTAGGTTTTTTATAAAAAAAAACGAACGATTTGAATTTTCCGAAAAAAGGACCTTCGCGAAAAACGTTACCAAATCTGAAATAGCCTTCGTAGAATAAAGTGAATACCCTATTCATTCTGGAAGAAACGTACTTTAATATGGTGAAAAAATCATAACTATACCATCATTACTTTTCTTATATCTGCTCTCCAAATTTGACCGATTTTTCCGAAAATCGCGGAATTTTCTTAATATTTTCCAAAATATAGAGATATCCAGATTGTAATCACATATTCGTGATCTACGACCTCGAATTAATATAATATAATTATTTCGTTAACATAGCAAGAAAAAAAAATTGTTTTTTTCGGACTTAAAAAATTTCGAATAAGGTATACCGAGAATGAAAATTGTCAAAATTTCGAAAAAGGTATACCGAGTATGAAAATTAGTCGAAAAAAAATTTTTTTTAATCCTATATTGACGAAAGTATCAGGGTTTATTCATTCGATGACGTAGATC